>BPLQ01011823.1:0-101514 GCA_021605075.1 Caerostris darwini
AAAAGTCCCACTTTCGAAATCCTTCTTAAAAAAGAGGCGAGTCATCACAATGAGTTAAAATTTGAAATGAAGATACTTGGAGAAGGGGGAAACGGTACGGCATCAGAAAAGTTCCAAAGTGCATTAATAGATGGCGCTATAAGCGACATTGGCGTATTTGGCATGAGTTGCACATTAAACCAACTGTAATGTTCAATGTGCTTGATTGTTTCGGGTTTTTTAATGGCTTCCAAGTCATTTAACAGTTAACACATCTACTAAGGCAAGGTCATACCAAATTGGATGGGAAAAATTGGTGGAACATTTTTTGTTGCCGTACCGTTTCCCCCTTCTTCAAGTATCTTCAGTTCAAATTTGAACTCATTGTGACGAGTGGTTCTTCTTTTACAGCATTTTGAAAGTGGGATTAAAATCATCCAGTATATTGGATTAAAGCTGCAAAAACATGAAGTTCTCCTTATGTAATAAAATATCGTCAAATTTCTCAGAAAGTAGGTGTTCTGTACCAGTACCATCGGCTAATGTTAATATTTATTCAATTCCTTCTATTAGCTCACACTCTCCCTATGTATATCTTGTTCAAATTTTCAATCGTTCATAAAATACTTTTTTATTCATCCACTCAAGTTCAAATACGTTTTTTTTAACTTGTAGTGGATGACACTGGATGTTAATACAGTTTTTTCAAATATTAATTCAGTAATTAAATTTAATTAATTCATTTTTGGTTTTTTTTAGATTTAAGTTGGATACCAACAGATGGCGCCATCTATTGGAATATAATAATATATGTCGCCAGATAAACTTTAAAAAAATGAATGAAAATTATTTATAAAGGACTTTCTGCAATGTAGTGAAAAAAAAGTAGGAATTAACTTTACAAAAAAAATTTTATATTACTTGTTATATGGTAAAATTGACATTTCTTTATTTTTAATATACATTTTAAACTTTAGCAATATAGACTTTCAAAAGACACACCAGTACATAATTTTTATTTAGAATATTCCAATTTAAAATATTGCTGGTAAGTTTTTAATAAATTCATAATTGCAGAAAAATAATGATAAAAAATGTTTCAACAACAAAAATTTTTTTTCTTGTTGAAGAATGTATTTAAATAAATTCAGTAACATAATTTTCTTTTTGTGTAGGTCATTAATTTAAGATTTAGTTTGATTTGTCGCTCTACTGTCATTTTGTGCACACTTTAGGCTAATTAGGCTAATTAGGTCCTACAGATTCAGAACCACTAATCCGTGCCTCAACCAGGATTCGAACCTGAAGCACCAAAGGCAGGAGCGCTAGTCAATTGGCCATCAGACAGTCATTAATTTCAAAATCATACATTACTGTAAAATAAATACAAAAAATACCACCATAAGGAATTTCTTAAACAAACAATTGTATCTATAAATTAAATCTTTAAAATTATCTGTAATAGTTAAAGAACATCATACTATATGTATTAATACCTTATATTTAAATATTGAATTTCTAAAATATAATTTGTGGTCATTACTTATGAGCACTAGTTTTTGAATATGAATGGATATTTAATTATGGTTTATTCATTTTTTTTGTTGAGCATCAATGGGCCTCGTGTTCAATTGATGTGTACCTGAACAGCCTATTGAACAGTGATAATGAGAAGATATTGCTTTACGTCAGGACTTTTAGGGATAATTAACCTTCATTTTCATGTGGTACGCGAGAAATCCCTGAGACCTCCCCCCAAGCAACCTTACTGTTAATGCGAAATGTTTAACAAACTTGGTCACAATCACTCTAGAGTTACCTCTTTTATGAAATCAGTAATTGCAGTAATACCACCAGCAGATTCAAACTTCAGCCTTCAGATGTTTTTGTTACTTATTTTTCCAGACAGAGATGGAAACCTCTAGCACCGAACATTTAAGCGTATACATAAGCGTTGGAAAGGATCTGGAGGAACACTCCTTAAAAACACACGTGATAATTTCCGTTTTAGTTTAACAAACATGCCCTGACGAATTTTGTTACGTGTTTATTTTTCTTGTAATATTCCGTGAAATTCAAACGCAGATCGTTAAAAAAAGAGTGACGACGTGTCTGGTTTAAGGAATGAAGTGGTGGATCGTGAAGAGACTGGAAACATGGTATTAGCAAGGCCGTATTGTTGGAGATTGGCATGTGACATCTGGGGTCTAGGAAACCTTTGAGAGAAACATTGGTCAGGCGAGTTTAATACCAAAAACAATTAATGAACACCGACCACTTTGTGTCATTTATTTGTGTTCAATATTTTAAGCTCTGCTTCAGATCTTTTAGCGTTGAAGAATATTGCGAAAGATTATGGGTGTATGATCTTGAACTCTTGAGGTTGGCCAATTTTTAATCATCAAACGAGATGCATTATTTGACATTGGACTGACCCCAAAATTGCCTTCTGAAACTTGCATTTATTTCGATTTCTTTTGCATTTCTTTTGAGTAGTCACGTTTTCTTACACAGCATCGATTTCTTCTTGAAATTTTTATTAATGGTTGTTACTTGCATTTAAGAAATCTGATGTCCAAGTGATTAGCGCTCTGGCGCTCAGCACCACAGGTTTCGGGTTCGAGTCTCGGCTGTACCGTGGATGCTTGCAGTGGTTCGGAAGTTTCGGTTTTAGGTACCGGTCTAATATAACTGTAGAGCTTTGTAGAACTGCCAAACCTACCCCGTAAAAAGAAAGCATCTCATGTTTGAAAACTGCGAAAAAGCCATGGCCCACCATGGGGCTGTGGCGCCATTGGAGAAGACTTTCCCTTAAACGATCATCATCATCAGTAGCGTAGCAACCACATGGTGGGCCATGGCCTTCTTCCTACTGGCAGATTTCGAGTCAGGATATGTTATCTGGTTATGTTATGGGGTAGGGTTGTCACCCTATACCCAACGCTCTGCAGTCATATTAGGCCAAGACCTACCGTCATACTAGGCTGTCATATAAGGACGGGTTTAAAGGGGGATTCCGAACCACTACAAACATCCATGACACCACCGGGACTCGAATCCGAGCCTGTGGCACCGAGAGCTAGAGCTCTAGTCACTCGGCCATCAGGCCTCTCATTTAAACGATCGAAATTATAAAAAAAATATTTTTTGTAATGTGTTTATACATAAAAACAGACATAGGATATATTTATTTTTGAATGGTGACATTTTACCAGAAAACTATATAATGACAACAACAAATTATTTATTATCTGGAAGTTATTATACACAATACTGGATGACATAAAAAACTTTGACAACATAGTTTTTCCAAGATTTTTTTTCGCAACACTAATACATATTTTCCTTTTGAAAATCTCAAATTTAAAATCTTTATGGTATATTTTTAATTAATGAAATAATAATTTCACAATTGCAGAATAATTATAATAAAAATTATTCTAACAACAAAATCACTTTCATTATTCTTATCAAGAAGATATTTAAATAAATTCAGAAAATATAATTTTCTTTTTGCGTAGCTCATTAATTTAAGAATCATACACTAATGATAATCTAAATTTAATACATAGATAATTTGGTAAGTAATTTCTAAAGCAAACCGAAGTTTTGTGTATCACTTTCGTGTCCTGGAGAGCATAGCTACTTTGTCAGACAATCTAAAGCGCCATCTATTAGGCATAATTGGAACTTCACTCGACATAAAGGGGTTTCGGTCGTCTCTGTAGAAAGGGTTGAAAATGTTTTCTTCTAGTTTGATTGCGTCGCCTGTTTAAGATTTATTTCCTCCGGATACTAAAATCTCTCATCATTGAACTCTAACCAATAGGAAGTCTAATCACCTAGCCACTCAAACTACAGACCGGATGGCGTTCTAGAATTTTTTTTTTACTGACCATGATAATTATTTTTATATAATCGTAAAATTTGCGACGTCTAAAACACTAATTTTTCATTTTTCAGGTTCTTCTTCTTATTATATATATATATATATATATATATATAACAAATTTGTGAGTAAATATAAAAATAATTTTATATTTTGAAAAACATTTTATAATATTTCTGAAATAAATATACATAAAAGCCGAAAAAAATTAAAAATAAAATTATTATGAAATATTAAATTTAATTCAAAGTCACCTTTATCTTATTATGAAATCTTTATTAATCAAATTAAATCATATCTACTTTTTTTCAATTTAATCTTTAAAATTAATAATTTAAAAAAAATTAAATTTCTAATTTTATAGAAAATTTCGGAATATTCGCTTTAACAATTAAATTATGTCGCTATAACATTATGGTTAGCAGGTGATAAGAAAATTATTTCATTCCACTTTTGAAGTGACCCTCAGTTCTTTGAAAAGAAGTAGACTGGCGGAATTTTCCTGGATTAACTATTGTACGACATACAAATTCGATGCAGTTATCTACTGAAAATTACTGTTATTATTATTATTACTTATTGCTCTCTTTTCGTTTTAAGGAAGCATTGAATAATGAATATTTCAATTCCATAATCTTTTAATTGAAATGCTCATTATAATTTTAATAATAAATATATATATAATATGAATATAATTTTATAATATAATATATAATTATAATAATTTTTATCTTATTATTGTCTAATTAGTTGATAGTTAAATCTTCATATTGGAACGGAAGTTTTCATTTAATTAATATGCTGTTTTATTTAAGATTTTTGTATATGACTGAGTATATAGTGATTACAATTCTTTATTTTTAATATGATATTTTAAAATATATTATTTAAATTATATTGAATTTATCTGTATTGGTGCTATTGATTTACAATTATTTCAAAACTATGAATTAGTTTCATTAATATAATAAGATTCTTCGATTTCATATGTTAGTCACGCTGAGCTTCGAAACCGCTGGCGTTGTCGTTGCAGTCACTTATTTTAGAAACGAAGATTGTGACAAAGCGTATAACGTGCCTCGCATCCGTAGACAGAGTGACAGGTGAAAGTTTTCACTGATTTCTAACGGTAGTTTTTTTTTTTTTTTTTTTTTTTTTTTTACGGTAATTTGTAGTATACGATTTATTTCGATTTTACCATTTTTGTGTCTCTTAAACAAGTTCACAATTTTTTTTTTTTTTTTTTTTTTTTTTCCAAATTCAAAACCAACGTTAATAAAGGTACCTCACACTTAAATAAAAAAAGTCAATTGTTTAATTTTTTAATGGATTTCTAATTTTAAAAAGTTTTGTTTTGTTTTTTCTTACTTTTAAAAGTTTTGGTGTATAATAAATCAATTTAGTTTACTTTACAGAGAATGTCTACTTAATTAAAATTCTGAAATTGAATTCTTAAAAAATCTTCTCATTGATTTAAAATCTACAAATATAATTGTATTAGAATACGTTATTAATAAATATTAAAAAAATTTTTGTAATATTCTTCTAACTCCATATCTAATATACTGAACACGAAAGAAATTTTATATTTCCTTACAAATTCAATTTTCATGAAAATATATTTGAAATTTTAAGGATAGTTGATGTCATTGAGTTTTTAAAATAAATGTTTGTTGTTGCCGTGAAATCACAGCTCGGCGTTTCTCGTGTCGCCATCTACTGACAAATGCTAGTACTAAATAATGAGATTCGAGAAATATTCTTGATAGAAACATACACGTTAAGCGTTGTAACAGTTAATATTCGATTTTATATCTGAACAAATTTACATTATTTGAATTATTAAGAACAATTAAGATGAAATTTCTAAAAATTTTCATTTACATTTCCGTATATTTCTTTCAGTTTTTCTCCAAAAATGGCAAACAATATTTATGCAAATGACTTCGTTTGTATATTTGCTAAGTTTACTGCATTTATTAATTTGCAATGTAGCCACTAAATTTTGTAGATATTTTTGTGATTTCCATGGATGCTCGTAGCAGGTTATCGATTTCATGATATGTATTATATATAAACCTAAGAATTATGTGGATATTTTATAGACAAATTTTATATATATTCTATAGATTTTAATTTCTTAATGTTGTGATTGTGAAAGACTTTGTCTACCAAATGTAGAAACTGAAGTACTCTATAACAGATTCTATTAATTCCATAAATGCTTGGAAATATACTACATAAAATCAAGAATTGCATGGACTTACTGCGAGTGATTAAAGATTACCATAGAAATTTCGCTTTTTAAGTTAGCAAAAATATTTGTTTCTACCTTTTATGCTTTATTTATTTTTTATTTTATTACTATATTCCATTCTTTATTGGTTCTTTTTTATTGAGAGAGAAAAAATATATATACAGTAGAATTTCTTTTCGGTCAGAAGACATTTCTGCCTAATGTAAAGAGAATATCAAAGCAATCTATTGAAAAAGGCAGTCTAGTGGGAATATTTACAAATATCAGGTACTTTTGCATGTCAGTTTCCTCATTATAATGTCAAATGCAGCGTTACCTAGGATTAACTACGTGGATTCTCCTAGGTTATGCGCGCATTGTACCATTAAATTTTTAACGAACAACCACTACACCACAGCACAACAATGTAGAGCTGAGTTGCCCTTTTACAGTTTGGGAATGATGTGGGTAAGAAGAAATCTGATTGGACTCTGTAACGCTCTACGGTCATATGAGACCGGGATCTACGGCTTAAATTGGATTCCGAACCCTACAAGCATCCATGACACCGCCAGGATTCGAATCCAAACCTGTGATACCGAGAACCCCAAACATATGCGCCAGAGCGCTAGCCACTTGCCCACCAGATCCCCCTAACAAGCAACCAGCAGGATGACATTCGGGAAGTTTGTCCTCTTCTCGAGACCAATGTATAAGATGCCAAGATATAAGATAATAAGATAACCGAGATGTAATATAAGAGAATGTAAGATAGATAATTGATGAAAATATTAGAAAAGAATTAAGTAAATTATAGAATATACCTGTTCAATTCAATTTCAGGACAGACTCATTTTATTAGTAATAATCCTACTCTTAAGTAAAATGTTATAACCATAGGCTTCTCAAATACTTAAAATTTGGGGTAAAAATATTGGAAACCTTTCCCCCACCTCCTTTTGTTTTAGCGATTCGAATTTAGGCTTTTTTTTTCTGTCTTTTTTGATAAAACCGCTTCTAAATTTTCACTTATAGTGCAACTTAAAAATTGAAAAGTTATTAAATAAAATGGGTTTTTTATTTAAAAATTTAATTCATAAATGCTGCCTGATGGCCAATTGGCCAGCGCTCTGGCGTTTTGTAGTACAGGTTTCCGGTTCAAATCCTGGCGCTGTTATAGTTGTTTGTTAGTGGTTCAAAATTCACGTTAAACATTAGGTTCCGGTATAATTACCTCTAAAGTATGAAAAAAAATGCCAGTAGCCAACTGATAATACCAATAAACCAAACTGATTAATGATTTCTGTTCGGTTAGAAACACAGTAAAATGAGTTTCAATCATATAAACCATAACAAAAAGATCCGAAATATATGCCATAAATTAAGATATATACTAATGTGTATAACGCATATTATTATTCGATCCATACAAAAAATAAATCCTTATTTTAAACATCTTTAGATTGTGGCAAATTATGCTTTATATATGAATTAAAACAACTTTGAAAATTTTATTTCCTTTTTATTTTAAGCTTAAAAAAATCTACTTAAATCACATTTTTACTTTACACATTTCACATTTTCTGTTGAAGTTTTAATTAAACTTTAATTAAAAGTTCATATCTGGTTGTAAATATTTACTTCAGAAAACTTTTACTACAGGCACAGTTTGATCAACATAATTTTGCACTTTTTTTTTTTTTGGTTGTGTGTGTAAAAAAAATCATTAAAAAAAACAAAAATTGAGCCTTTGAATTTTCCAAAAAGAAATATTAAGTAGCTAGGACGTTATAAAGAGGAAAGATGTCGTTGCTATGGTAATACGGTGGACATGTGACAATTTTTTTTTTACATTTTATTATAATTTTTGTCTTTTCGAATTAATTCTAGTACTCGAGCATGTTTCTGCTTTGAAAAATAACAACCTCTGCCAAATAACCTACGCTGAATTCGAGGAATATTGTTTAAAATTATGCCGTTGAATTTCTTAATGAGACTTTTTTTTTTTTTTAATTCGTTTCTTTTTAATAAATTTTTTTTTTTTTTTTTCGTTTTTTTTCCTTGTTACTTTCGGAAATAAAATTAAGGGCTCATTATAATTCCCCGAATTTCCATGTAGGCATAATTAATAATCCGACTTAATTATTCTCTTTCAAAAGCTAGCGCTTTTATCGGAATTTTTTTTACCATTTACACCATTGTTAACGAAACAAAACCTGGCAAACTTTCTGTTCTAACAATTTTTTTTATGCATACTTACAGAGATACACGGTATATTTACTGGTATCATTCTTATGATATCAAATCGTGATAGTTACTTTTGTGTCAATAAAATCTATTACATGTCATTGCTTAATAATTCATGGAAATTATAGTCTGTAAAATAAATAAATAAACAGATAAACTTTAGAATCCATGGTTATTGCAGCTACTGTTTTTATAAGCGAGATGAATCATTAATGATTGGGATAATAGGCATAAAATCTCTCATCGACAACTGCCTTGTAAAAAGCGGTCTGATGACCAATTAACTATCTCTCTGGCCTTTCGTACCACAGTCTTCAGGTTAGAATCCTGGCGGTGGCATGGACGTTTACTAGTGGTTCAGAAACCCCGTTAAACAGTAGGTTTTTGTATAATTAGCATAAAGAGTGCAAAAAATGACCGTAGAGTGACAAACCAAACTGATAAATATTACTTTTTCGATTAAAAGCACAGTAAAATGTGGTTCAATCATACAAATCATAACGAAAACATCCGAAAGTGTTAATATAAATATACTAAATATAGATATAGCCTAAATTGTATAAATATGTTATTATTTGATTCATACATAAAATGAATCCTTATTTTAAACAACTTAAGATTTTGTCAAATTATGCTTTATTTCTGAATTAAAACAAGTTTCAAAATTTTATTTCCTTTTTATTTTAAGCTTAAAAAAATCTTAGTAAATCACATATTTGTGAAAACTTCGTTGAAGTTTTAATTAAACTTTAATTAAAAGTTCATATCTGGTTGTAAATATTTACTTCAGAAAACTTTTACTACAAGCGCAGTTTGATGAACATCATTTGGCACTTTTTTTTTTTACGTGTGTGTAAAAAAAATCATTAAAAAAATAAAAGTGTAGCCGTTGAATTTTCCAAAAAGAAATATTAAGTAGCTAGGACGTTACAAAGAGGAAAGATGTCGTTGCCATGGTAATACGGTGGACATGTGACAACTTTTTCCTACATTTTATTTATTTTTTTTTTTTTCGAATTAATTCTAGTACTCGAACATGTGTCTGCTTTGAAAAATAACAACCTCTGCCAAATAACCTACGCTGAATTCGAGGAATATTATTTAAAATTATGCCGTTGAATCTCTTAATGACATTTTTTTTTTTTTTTTTTTTTGGTTCGTTTCTTTTTAATTCATTTCTTTTTTTTTTTTTTTTTTTTTCCTCGTTACTTTCGAAAATATAATTAAGGACTCATTATAATTCCCGGAATTTCCATGTAGGCATAATTAATAATCCGATTTAATTATTCTCTTTCAAAAGCTTACGGTTTTATCGGAATTTTTTTTACTATTTACACCATTGTTAACGAAACAAAACCTAGAAAACTTTTTGTTTTAACAATGTTTTTTATGCTTACCTACAATTAGAGATAGACAGTATATTTACTGGTATCTTCTCCTACTATGTATTATCCTTATGATATCAAATCGTGATAGTTACTTTTGTATCAATAAAGCCTATTACATATCATTTCTAGATAGTTCATCAAAATCATAATCTGAAAAATAAATAAATAAACAGATAAAACTTGGAATCCATGTTTATTGCAGTTACTGTTTACATAAGCGAGGTGAATCATTGACGATTGTGACAATAGGAAGACAAATTGGACTGAAGACCAATTGGCTAGCTCTCTGGCCTTTCGTACCACAGTCTTCAGGTTCGAATCCTGGCGGTGGCATGGACGTTTACTAGTGGTTCAGAAACCCCGTTAAACAGTAGGTTTTTGTATAATTAGCATAAAATGTGCAAAAACTTACCGCGGAGTGACAAACCAAACTGATTAATATTACCTTTTCGATTAAAAACACAGTAAAATGTGTTTCAATCATACAAATCATAACGAAAAGATCCGAAATGTATAATATAAGTATACTAAATATATATATATACTAAATTGTATAACTATGTTATTATTTGATCCATATGTAAAATAAATCCATATTCTAAAACAACTTTAAAATGTGATAAATTATGCTTTATATGTGAATTAAAACAAGTTTCAAAATTTTATTTCGTTTTTATTTTAAGCTTAAAAAAATCTACTTAAATCACATTTTCGAGAAAAACTTATGTTGAAGTTTTAATTAAACTTTAATTAAAAGTTCATATCTGGTTGTAAATATTTACTTCAGAAAACTTTTACTACAAGCACAGTTTGATCAACATCATTTTGAACTTTTTTTGTGTGTGTGTGTGTAAAAAAAATCATTAAAAAAAATAAAAAAATAGGCTTTGAATTTTCCAAAAAGAAATATTAAGGAGCTAGGACGTTATAAAGAGGCAAGATGTCGTTGCTATGGTAATACGGTGGACATGTGACAATTTTTTTTTTACATTTTATTATAATTTTTGTCTTTTCGAATTAATCCTAGTACTCGAACATGTTTCTGCTTTGAAAAATAACAACCTCTGCCAAATAACCTACGCTGAATTCGGGGAATATTATTTAAAATTATGCCGTTGAATTTCTTAATGAGACTTTTTTTTTTTTTTGGTTCGCTTCTTTTTAATTCATTTTTTTTTTTTTCGTCTTTTTTCCTCGTTACTTTCGGAAATATAATTAAGGGCTCATTATAATTCGCGGAATTTCCATGTGGGCATACTTAATAATCCGACTTAATTATTCTCTTTCAAAAGCTTACGGTTCTATCGGAATTTTTTTACCATTTACACCACCGTTAACGAAATGAAACCTGGCAAACTTTCTGTTTTAACATTTTTTTATGCTTACCTACATTTACATATATACAGTATATTTACTGGTATCCTCTCTCGCTATATACTATTCTAATTAAGTCCAACTATTCGCCAATTGGTTAGCTTTCTGGCCTTTGGTACCACAGGCTTCAGGTTTGAATGCTGGCGGTAGCACGCATGTTTGTGAGTGATTCGGAATCCCCGGTAAACAGTAGTTCTTTGTCTAATTAGCATAAAATCGGCAAAAAATGACCGTAGAATGACAAACCAAACTGATTAATATTACCTTTTCGATTAAAAACACAGTAAAATGTGTTTCAATCATACAAATCATAACAAAATATCCTAAAAATTATGACATAAATTAAAACATATACTCATGTGTATGATGCATATTATTATTCATAAAATAAATCCTTGTTCTAAATAACTTTAGATTGTGACAAATTATGCTTTATACGTGAATTAAAACAAGTTTCAAAATTTTATTTCCTTTTTATTTTAAGTTGAATCTACTTAGTAAATCACATTTTCGAGAAAACTTCTGTTGAAGTTTTAATTAAACTTTAATTAAAAATTCTTATCTGGTTGTAAATATTTACTTCAGAAAACTTTTACTACAAGGGCAGTTTGATCAACATCATTTTTGCACTTTTTTTCTTTGCGTGTGTGTGTAAAAAAAAATCATTAAAAAAATAAAAATGTAGCCTTTGAATTTTCCAAAAAGAAATATTAAGTAGCTAGGACGTTATAAAGAGGAAAGATGTTGTTGCAATGTTAATACGGTGGACATGTGACAACTTTTTTTCTACATTTTTTTTCTGTTTCCTTTTTTCGAATTAATTCTAGTACTGGAACATGTTTCTGCTTTGAAAAATAACAACCTCTGCCAAATAACCTACGCAGAATTCGAGGAATATTATTTAAAATTATGCCGTTGAATTTCTTAATGAGACTTTTTTTTTTTTTTTTTTTGGTTCGTTTCTTTTTAATTCATTTTTTTTTCCTCGTTACTTTCGGAAATATAATTAAGGGCTCATTATAATTCCCGGAATTTCCATGTAGGCATAATTAATAATCCCACTTAATTATTCTTTTTCAAAAGCTTACGGTTCTATCGGAGTTTTTTTTACCATTTACACCATTGTTAACGAAACAAAACCCGGCAAACTTTCTGTTTTAACAATTTTTTTATGCTTACCTACAGTTACAGATAGACATTATATTTACTGGTATTTTATTTCACTATGTATCCTCCTTATGATATCTAATCGGGATAGTTACTTTTCTGTCAATAAAGCTTATTACATATCTTAACCAGATAATTCATGAAAATTATATTCTGAAAAATAAATAAATAAACAGATAAACTTAAGAACCCATGATATTGCAGGTAATGTTTTCATAAGTGAGATGAATAATTGAAGATTGTGATAATATGCATAAAGACCAGCATGGACAACTGCCTTGTAAGAGATTTCCAGGTTTACTCCCACATCATAAGCATCATAAGCGAATGCAGGTAGTTCACTTAAAAGTCCTCCCGTAAGGCAATGTTTTCTCTACGCCATCCGTTGATGCTCAGTCGTATATCGTAGTATATTTAAATGTTACAAGAGGGCCATTGATGTACAAAAAAAAGTCCACCCATAAGGTAATGGCTCCCCTTTGCAAGCCGTTGTTGCTCGGTCGGATATCGTGGTGTACATTAATGTATTAACACGAGGTCCACTGATGTACAAAAAAGTCCTCCTGGAAGGTAGTGCCTTCCCTTCGTCATCCGTTGATACTCGGATATCATGATATATCCAAATGTAACACAAGGACCACTGACGTACAAAAAAAATAACAATTATACCATAACAATGTCATGAATTAGGTTAATTCTTTAATTACTTTTTGACAGGATTGTTTACCCGATAATTACCCCAACAATAGCGTACGCAACTAGCGTGTTGGAGGGCATAAGTTCTAATCCACTGGGGGCATGCTTTGCAGTCATTGCTTTGTCTTGCTTTGGCAGTCTGATGGGAGTGTTTCGGGTTCTCTCCTATATATTCTCCGCGATCTGATAGCCCAGTGGCTAGCGCTGTTGTCTATATGCTTCACCATAGGCTTCAGATTCTAATCCTGTCAGTGACAGGGATATTTGTTAATGGTTTGTAACTTTAAACTATAGGAACTGTAACTGATAAACTGAACTGTTTAAACTGTTTTAATTAGCAATCGTGTGCATAAAATGACCGATTGCTAATTGCGAGCGACAAACGATACTGTATCTATATCTCCTCCGAGTTTACTCATATGTATTCTCCTATAAACCTCCTGTAAGATACGCAAAAGTGGGGAAATTTCATATATAAGTCCTTCTACCATCCAAAGGCTTCATGAGTGTCCAAAGCAAAGAACATGAGGACCGCCAATGTACAACAGTTTGCTCCAATATATATGATAAATATATATTAAATAAATAATATGTGATAATAAATTTTTCTATTCTTATTTCTGTTTGTTTAAAAATCATACTGAATCTATGTGACCTTTGATTATACCTATGTCTTACGTGTATACCTGCTGTAAGTTCGGTTTTTGATAAGGAAAAATGAAAAACTTTCTTGTTTATTTCCGATTCATTAGTATTGCGTACACTTTAGTGGGAAAATGGACAAGATTTAATTTTTCTTATTCCACTTGGTAGACAGCAACATCTAGATGTTGAGGGTTACGGGTAGTTCTTGGACTTAGTCTAGACCAAGTCCAAAACCCGTATGGTCTCATGGAAGGAGTGAAAGAGAGAACAACTTCTGTAGCGATGGAGCCCCCGTTGGTAGAAGTCTTATTTGGCTCCGTTACACTGAAGAAGGAGGGCAGGACTTTTAGGAGGAACTAACCCGCATTTGCATATCGTATGGGAGAAAACCCAGAAAACTCCCTCCAGGTAGTCCAACTAGCTTGGCAAGAAGTTGAACATTCCAAACGCCATCGTGTTTTGAAACAGTGTCTACAACAATACCGCCAGTGGATTGAACCTCATCCCTAATGCTCACCGTGAGCTATGAGTCGTTCGGACAAGAGTTTAATTACCACCGTCGACTTGCGTTGCAGTCGTTGCTTTCTGAAAAGTAGAAACTAGATGATGGTTGTGAACCATCCAGACATCTATTTAATCAATAAGAGCATCTATCAAATCAATAAAAGTTTCTGCATTTTCTGCCATACTGCAATTTAAATGTCTTTTCAATAAGCTATAAGTCCCTATTTACTCGTGAAAGAGTATTCGTAGCACATTGCAACAAAACCAGAAACTGTCCTCCTAAAGAAGATGTCCATAAAGTGATTAAAATACAATTTACAAGACATTTTTAAAGCACGTTACGATACTTGTAAATGGTGATGATGTTTTTGATCAGCTTATTATAATATAATGGGCTTTTGTTCTTTAGAACATACTTGATCAAATTTATAGATAAGTATTGAAAAGAGGAATTGAATGTGACTTTAGATCTCTACAGATAAAAATTAAATGACACTCCAAACCATCAACGCTATTCATCACAAGGAACAAAACAAAATAAAAAATATCCTTTTCATCTCAATCAAAAGGAGTAAACAGTTCCCAACTTCATCTCTTATGAAGATTGAGTGGGAAATTTAAAACAATTTAGCGCCAAAAATTCCTTTAGAACTTTCTGTAACTATTTTGTTTTTTGGATTGTTTTTTTAAATTTTATTTGAACACAAAAATACTTTTCGTCATCGCAGTTCGAAGACAATCAACGAGATGGCGTAGCAGTCGAACCATTGGCAGCGATGCCAAAAACTAGTAGCTAAAAATAAGCTACAAAGCAAACAGATGGCCACAGTGATTGTGGTTTAAGCAGTGGCAGAGTAAACGTAAGAACTAGTACCGGTTTTTTAAATAGCGATGGCATCGGCTACTGGGGATATATTTTTATATAATAAGTGGCGAAGATATTTAAAAATAGAAATACTTTTCGTTTGTAAATAGTTAATTAATATATTTTTATTCTTATTGTTTTACGCGGTGATATTCTAGTTGTTTATTATTATTATTTTTTATTTAAATGAGTGCTATAATTTCGTTATGGAACGCATTCAAAACGAACATGCCTTAAATATGACTTTCCTGGCCATATATTTAATAGGAATGAGAAATTTAGACTGTATTGGTCATAAGATGGTTCGGTGTATATACAAATATATAGTGAATGATTTATTAAATGTAGGACTTATTGGAAATGTGTTGGGGAGTGGCCTATGAACGAGTAAGTGTTTCTTAATATATCCTACATTTTAAATTACTTTCTTAATATATCCTGTATTTCTAATAACTTTGTTAATGTATCCTGCATTTTAAATTATTTTCTTAATACATCCTACATTTTAAATGACTTCCTTAATATATCCTATATTTTAAATAACTTTCTTAACTAAGAATCAATTTCTTATTAAGAAAGTAATTTAAAATGTAGGATATATTAAGAAAGTTATTTAAAATGTAGATACATTTTAAATAACTTTCTTAATATATCCTACATTTTAAATAACTTTCTTAATATATCCTATATTTCAAATTACTTTCTTAATGCATATTACATTTTAAATTGCTTTCTTAATATATCCTACATTTTAAATAATAGATTCCAAATTTTAAATTACTTTCTTAATATATCCTATATTTTAAATAACTTTCTTAATCTTACATTTTAAATAACTTTCTTAATAGATCCTACATTTTAAATAACTTTCTTAATAGATCCGACATTTTAAATAACTTTCTTAATTATTTTTAAATTACTTTCTTAATATATCCTATATTTTAAATAACTTTCTTAATATATCCTATATTTTAAATAACTTTCTTAATCTTACATTTTAAATAACTTTCTTAATCTTACATTTTAAATAACTTTCTTAATAGATCCTACATTTTAAATAAATTTCTTAATAGATCCTACATTTTAAATAACTTTCTTAATAGATCCTACATTTTAAATAACTTTCTTAATTATTTTTAAATTACTTTCTTAATATATCCTATATTTTAAATAACTTTCTTAATAGATCCTACATTTTAAATAACTTTCTTAATAGATCCTACATTTTAAATAACTTTCTTAATATATCCTACATTTTAAATAACTTTCTTAATACATCCTGTGTTCATTTTTTAAGGTACAATTAGACTGTGTAATAAATAATCTCGTTTATTAATTATTTATTTTATGCATTTAACTGGTTTTAATTACTTATTTATTCGACGAGTTAATTTTAATAATTTGAATTTCATTTAAATAACAACTTCATTTTAATGTATTTCATCAGCTATTGTATGTTTCCTTATATTTTTGCAGCATGTATCTTTATTGCTTTAAATTGCAAATTCATGGATAGATGTTAAACAATAAATTATTTTTCGTAATTTTATATAATAAAAAAATAGTGCTCATATTAAATTAGCCTTTTTTATAAACAATGAAATAAATAAAATTAATAATTATAAATTACTTTATAATAAGTGATTTGGCCAAAAATTATGCAAAATAAATATAAATTTTATCAAAACTTTACTGAATTCTCTATTGCATCTATTCAAAGATTGTTTATATCAGTAAAGTTATTATATATTGAGAATAATTCTAAAAAATTAATAAATATCATTTTATATATTTTAATTTATTACATTAAACTCTAATATGATGTCATTAATTTTATAATTATAAGCCTTATTATTAAAAAATTTCTGTGTTTTATACTACGATCATTTTTTTTCATTTCTACCAAATGTCCATGAGAACATACCAAGATCCGATAAGTTAATTTTGATAGAGTATTTGGATTTCTTTTAAATTGCTACTTCATTTTAATGAATATAGAAAAACACATGCATCCATATATTATCATCTATTTTATGTTTCCTTATATTTGCTACTGCATGCATTCTTTGTAACTTTAAATTGCTAAGTCTTGTGATAAATATTAAACATTAAAGGATTTCTCGTAATTTTATATAATAAATAAGCTGTTATTTATGTTAAATTAGCCTTTTTTACAAACAAAGAAATCAATAGTATTAATTAAGTTATAATAATATTATCATAACTTAATGATTATTAATTACGTTATAGTAAATTACTTGGATGAAAAATAAACACTATGGAGAATAAAAATAAATAAAATTAATAATCATTAATTACGCGATAATAATTTATTTGGACGAAAATTAAGCGCTCATATTATGTAGAATAAAAGTTATACTTATTAATTACGTGATAATAATTTGTTTGGATGAAAATTTACTGAATTCCATATTACATCTATTGAAACATTTTTTTATCAGTAATGTCGCTATATGTTGTGAATATTTCTAAAAAATTAATTAATACCTTTTTATATATTTTCACATTTTTATAACATTAAACTATAAAATGATTAATGCTTAATTAATGTTAAATTAATGCTTAATTTTAAAATTGTAAGTAGTATTATTAAAAAAATTTCTAAATATTTATCTCGATCATTTTTTTTTCATTTCTACCAAGTATCCATAGGAACATATCAAGATTTCTTAAAGAATAGAAATTAAAATGCTGTCTGTGTAGTTTGTATTAGAAATTTTTTTTTTTTCCTTTAACGATTCTATGGATTAAAATTCATTGCTGTGTTTTCCGCTTTAAAGTTTAGTTATAAGTTTATTTTTAGTTAATTTATGTAAATATTTTTTCTATACTTTTGACAGTTTTTTTAAACGATTAAATAATTCAAAGAAATAATTAATTTCAAAGCATAACTTGAAATTTTTATATTTCATCGTTAAGGACAAGTTAATTTCGAGAATTAATTTTAAATTGACAATTAATTTATTTTTTAAAAATGCAATTCAAAATATTTTAACAAAAAATAAATCAAATGCAATCAAAATATTTTATTTAAAAATGCAATTCAAAATATTTTTAACCGTAATAATCATACTAATCATTAATTTATTTTTTTTTAAAAATGCAATTCAAAGCTGTAAAATTAAGTAAAAAATACAACCAAACATTATGTATATTCAATTAATAAAAGTAGTGTTATTTCTTTTAATTATTATACATTTCTTGAATAAAAAGTGATCATTTAAAAATTTTATCATTTGCAAACATTTTATAATTATTGTGAGAATAATTTGTTTACATTATGATATTAAGTTTATTATAAAAATTGTGTCTAACATATCTCATATTTAAATAAATTATCTATATTTCGAAATCAATCTATTTACAGGAATTTTTACTAAATAATTGTTTATATTTTATCACTGATTCAATTAATTTTTATACATTGTAACTTATTATTAAGTGTAGTTTTTTTTTAATGCAAAATTTATAATTAGACTTAAGTTGTGATGTGATTCTGTTATCTAAATATTTCTAATTCTTTCTCATTTTAATATATAATTGATATTTTATAAAAATGTTTTATGATCTAAAATTTTTTGAAACTAGAAGGTTTACCATGCGTTTATAAATAGATATTTTTGAAATTTTTTATTATTATCTTTTCTACTTAAATATTCTGTAGTTATTTTTAACGTAAGGAAGCGTTAAATTTCTTCCAACTGAATACATTAGTAAATTCAACAAAACTAAAATTTGAATTTGCAATTTCATTTTTTTACATCATTACGTGACTGTACGTAGATTTTAATTATTTTATTTATTTAATTTTAAATTCATGCCATTAATTCAAAAACCAAAACTTTGTTTTCAAAGATTGAAACTGACCGTGGCGCCATCTAGAAAAGAAATCGTTAAATATTGATAGAATTAAAATGATAAATTTGATTTTAAAATAGGTAATGGAAGATTGATTATTGATTAAAAGTTTAATCATCATAACCTCCAATACCATATACCTGAAACTACACTTTTAAATGTTTATTATATTTTAAAATAATTTTTATATAACTTTCTTCTGTGTGTTAAACATTATTGTCGTTAAATTATTAATATTTTTTTCAGTTTTTCTAGAATAAAAATGTATTAACATTTCCAACAAATACTTTTTAATACATCGGAGATTTAAAAAACAACAACATATTTTTAAAATTATATTTTAATCTTTCCTCTCTCTTAAAATCACACATTTTTATAACGATTTTGAACGTACGCACACATAGATATGTATATAGTTAATAATGTATTTTACTGTAAGTAGTATATAGTTAATAATGCATTTTTACTTACTATTTTATTCTATTGAAATTAGTTAAATATATCCAAACATCACCAGTTGGATACATTTAACAACTATATTAAAAAAAATGTTGTTGTTACAACATTTTTTTCACCTGCCAAATAATTTTCCTAACAACAATTTACACATGCTCTTGTCGAGACGTGTTTTCTCGTTAGCCAGTGAGCGTCATGTTTTTATTTATTTATTTTATTATCTTGGAATCAGATTTTATAACTTTGTTTGCAATTTCTTTAGAGATGTATAAAGATT
This sequence comes from Caerostris darwini, assembly GCA_021605075.1. Classification (NCBI taxonomy): domain Eukaryota; kingdom Metazoa; phylum Arthropoda; class Arachnida; order Araneae; family Araneidae; genus Caerostris; species Caerostris darwini. The sequence goes on from BPLQ01011823.1 coordinate 19,603, forward strand.
TTGGGGATTGCCCTTTAAAACATATGCGATTTTAGGTATAATAAGAGGTGTACGTAGCTTTGTTTGGTAAGCATTTTTTATATAACAATATAATTTTCCAAGGCAAATGTAATTTTTGCGTTGCTTTGCTTTTTTATTAGTTATGTAAGCGCAAAAATATTAAAATTCTCATTTTCACATATTTCTTTAATAACCAAATCAAAGTATTTTTCTTCGCAAAGAGAAAAATATACCCTTCGATATATAGTTTATTTTTCTGCGACATTTTACAGCAAATAATCATTTTAATGATTAATGATACAGACGATAATTAGACTTTTTCGAACTGATGCCATTCAGGTGTTTCTTTTTCTCATTTAAATTCAATTCATGGAGAAATTCAAAATCGTTAGACAAACGTCTGAATATATATATATATATATAATAATTTATATATATATATATATATAATAAAGGGAACTAATAATTTAAAATTGAATTCAATATTAATAATAAGTTATGTTGTTGTTGTTGTTTCTTATCCCACTTGGCTGGCCAAGCCCACGAGCCCATATGGACTCATGATTGAAGGGGAGGAAGCAGCTTCTGTTGTGATGGAGCACCCGTAGGTAGAAGCCTGACTTTTGCTCCGTGACGCTCTTACAGTCATAGAAGACCGGGACCTACGGCTTAAAGTGGATTCCGAACCACTACAAACAAACATCCATGGCACCGCCGGGATTCGAACCCGAAACCTGTGGCACCGAGCGCCAGAGCGCTAGACACTCGGCCATTCAGGTCCCAAATTTGCCAACGGCACGCAGTGTTCCCAGGTGGTCACCCACCCAAGTACTGACAGCGCCCAATGATGCTTAACTTCGGTGATCTAACGAGAACCGGTATATTCAGCATGGTACGGCCGTTGGCTATAATAAGTTATAACAATAATTAAATAACGTATATCATTAAAGGATGTGAGTAGTTAAAAGAATAATAGTGACCTTATAGGATTAAAATGTCTTTATTACGCGAACATGGAATGTAAATATTCCATTAGTGTTAAATAATTAAAAGAAAGACCTCTCAAATTTTGTTTGTTCTATTAAGTAAATTAAAATAAAGTTATTCCGATTTTTTTGTAAAATTTTGTAAGGAATTAAATGAGAGCCCTTCTAATTTTCTATTAAACTTAAGAAAGAATTAAAGGCAGTCGTTTTAATTTTGTTTGTTAAATTTAATAATGTATTAAAGAAAATTCTTTTTAATTTGGTTTGTTAATATTAATAAAGGACGAAAGGGAAGCATTTTATTTATTTATTTTATTAAATTTAGTAAAGAAATGAAAAAAATGCTGTTCTAAATTTGTTGTCAAATTTCGTAAGGAAATTTAAAAAAAAAGTCATTTTTATTTTGTTGTTAAATTTAGAAAAGAATTCAAAGAATGCACGTTTGTATTTGTTGCTAAAATTTAAAAAATGCCCTTGTATTTTTTTTTTTTTTTGTTGAAATTAGTAAGAAATTTTAAAAAAAGTCATTTTAATTATGTTGTTAAATATAGTAAAAATGCTCATCTAATCTGTTGTCATATGTAGTGTAATGAAAGTCCATCTAATCAGGTTAAATTTAATAAAGAATGAAAAAAAAGTCCTTATAATTATGTTATTAAATTTAGTAAAGGATTAGCATTTAAATCAAAACAGGATATATTGTTATAGATAGCCATTATTTCAGATAGAACATTGCGTTGTAAAATTTTTTTAAAAATGTTAATTAACTTAAGATATTCTAGGTTTGCATGTTATTTAAATAGGATTTTAAACAAATTTTTAATGATGTATATTGAATCCCCAGTTCCTATGGGAAAAAAAATGATAATTATATGTTTAATACATTCAAATGATCCGAAAGTCAGAACAAGCATTAAAAATCAATCATTCGAAAACAAATAAAGATAAAATTATTCTATTTGACAGAAAGAACTGAAGAAAACGTTTAAATACGATTTATTATCTCTAAGGGGGCGCTATCATTTGAATAACTATGAGTTACAGAGCAATACGTCAGGTAAATAAACAACTAACAAATCTTCAATGTGTGATATCTCATTTAATGCAGTCACACGAACTATCACACCATTCACAGCATTATAAAACACTTCTAGTTGTATGCATGCACAGATTTCAGGATGAAGTTTCCATTATTATTAGGTTTCTGAGTTTTCGTACCACACATTTAAATTTGAGTATGCCCATAACTAAAAGTCGAAAGGTGGGAAATCGGGAGATTTGGATGGCCATACATGAAAAAGAGTCGCCTGAAGACAGTTCTCTCCATATATATTAGCCGTATAAATTGTTTTGAAGTCTCAGAAATAGGCTTGAGCACTCAATACGAGGATGTTTTCACAGTAAAAAACTGCATAAATTAGGAGAAGGAACAATAAAGGCTCGTTCCCACCGAGGCGAGAGACGTGAAGATGCAAGAGGCAAGCGACCAAATTTTTTCGACCCCTTCACAGCGAAACGTCAGAAATAGCATTACGCATAGTGAAAAACCGCTTGGAGTTGAAAATACTTCACGCGGCGAACTGCAAACCGGTTTCAGGCGACCGCGGTGAGGTCAAATTTTGGTCGCTTGCATCTTGTCGCCTTGGTGAGCACGAGCCTTAACTAACCAACAACAGTCCCAAAAATGATGTAAACTGAAGTTGCTCTTAAAATTACATGAGAACTCAGATAACGATATCAGATCATAAAAAATAAACTATTCTAGTAATTTCTATTCAGACTCAAAAAATGGCATCTTTTTATCTTTATTAATCTTCGAATTATTATTTTTAAATTTTGTCCTGACTAATGCATTAGCCTGTACGTAAAAAAACTTTCTGTTTTTATTGTCTTTTAACTGAAAAACATAATAATAAACTGCTTATTAGCTTGAAGTTATACTATTTATTAGATGATGTCTATTAAAGTATTTTGCATAAGTTTGATAGTTTACGAGTTAAGAATTTAGAACATAACCTTTAATGTATGGATTTTCTTTTGCGGTAGACAAAGTGATTCAGATATGACGTCTAGACAAATTTTTCATTCATGAATTTTAAAGAGGTATAGTTATTCTTTTCTACTGAATGTTTGCAAATTCCCTATTTTATTGGAACAAATTGATATTCTTGCCTATAGATATTCGTGATATTTTTTAAACCATCTAACTATTTATATGAGGGAAATCATAAAACAGTTTCCAAATACAGTGACTACATTATTATACGAAGTTCATCGATATTCAACAAATATATATATAGTGACTAAATTTCTCTGTCTGAGATGTGAACAATTTTTACATTGATATACATTCAAGAGCCAAAACATTATGACCACCTGTCAATAACGAGTTGGCCCACCTTTGGCGCTCAACACAACTTCAACCCGCCTTGGCATGGATGCTACAAGTCTTTGGTAGATGGCCGGAGACAGATTGTACCAGATGTTTAAGCAACGGTCACGCAAATCCGAGATATTGCGAATTGGTGGTCTTTAAACTCTGAGCTGCCGTCCAGGACATCCCAAATGTATTCTATCGGATTGAGATCCGGTCAGTTAGGCGGCCAGGACATTAAATGGAATTCAGCATCATGTTCCTGGAACCACTCCAACACAATTTTAGCCTTGTGACAAGGGGCGTTGTCCTGTAGGAACATTCTATTTCCATCTGGAAAAACAGAGGTCATGTAAGGGTGCAACTGGTCCGCAATGATCTTCAGATGCCCTGTAACATTCATGGTCTGCTCTACCACAACCACGGGTCCCAGAGACGCCCAAGAGAACGTCCCCCAAAGCATAATACCGCCACCACCGGCCTGTGTATGATCTACTGTACATCGACGGAGCAACTGTTCGCCTGGAAGACGGCGTATCCTGACACGGCTATTGGGGTGATGAATGACAAACCGTGATTCATCTGACCAGGCAACTCCCTCCCACTGATCCATGGACCAGTCACGATGTTCCCGGGCCCAGCGCAGTTGGCGATGACGCTTGGTCATCAAAGGCACACGAGTGGGACGTTTCCTGCGTAGCCCCATATCCAACAGTGTCCACTGAACAGTGTACTCCGATACTATTCTACTTGGCCCTGCATTGTATTGGGATGTGAGCTGAGCCACTGCCTGGCTCCGGTTTTGCTTCACCTTGCTAGACAGTCCCCGACGACCTTTTTCTTTGATAGCGTGTGAACGTCCAACACCATGTCGTTTACTGCTGGTTTCACCGTCATTCATCCACTTTGCATAAGTGCTAACAACTGTAGATCGCGGACAACCCACGAGTCGTGCTGTTTCGGAAATACTTGTTCCGAGCCTTCGAGCCATTACTATCTGCCCTCTATCAAAGTCGCTTAGATCCGCAGCCTTTCCCATCACACACAGAAGTAAGTGAAAGAAGGATTCTTCAGACTCTCCAGCAGCAGTTAAATACCACTTCCACCTGATCACGTGCCTTCCACGTCATCCAGGCGAGTTCATTGCAAAATGTAGGGGTGGTCATAATGTTTTGGATCTTGAGTGTATATATATATGTATTCATGTTAAAATAGTTCAGTTAGATTTTAATTCATAATAAATATAGTGGAATGTTTGAATATATATATATAGGAAAAGTTTCCATTATCTTTAAATATACTTAATTAATGGTTTGATCTTATTTCATATTGGATATATATTTTTTCCTAATGCAAATGGCAAATACTTATACTTAGACTGTGATCTTTTATGCCATAAGGGCGTTACGTTATTATCGAGGATGAATGACTATGATACTTCATATTGTTTAGTAACACCTTCTGATTTCAATGAAAATAACTGTCAATATTTATTTAACAATGGAGGACAGTGAAAATTACGTTATTATGATCGAGGATGAATGACTATGATACTTCATATTGTTTAGTAACACCTTCTGATTTCAATGAAAATAACTGTCAAAATTTATTTAACAATGGAGGACAGTGAAAATTACGTTATTGTGATCGAGGATGAATGACTATGATACTTCATATTGTTTAGTAATACATTATGGTTTCCATGAAAATAACTGATTGCATTTATTCGATATTGGATAATAGTGAAAATTGCATTATTATAATCGAAGATGAATGATTATTGTCCTTCATATTGTTTAATAACACCTTCTGGTTTCAGGAAAATAACTGTCAGCTTTTTTTTAGCATTGGATGCCAATGAAAATTGTATTAAAGTGAATGTAGTCAAATTGGATTTTCTAAAATTTCTTAACTTCACATACTGGTTATATAACCCACCTACCAAAATTTAGAAAGGTAATGCTATCGCAATCTCATTATAAAATAATAATAATAATCTTTTACAAATTTAGTGCGTAGCAGAAAGCCTGGAGTGGAATAATTTACAGGAAACCTAACGTCATCAAACTTTAAGAACTTATGTCATTTCCGTTTTGTTTATAGTGACTTTTTCAGATGTAGGTAAGTTTATGAATCATTTCATAAATAACTTATTAAAATGATTTTCAAAAGTATTGTTCATCATCCAATAAGAAGAAATGTTTTGTTGTCAAATATTGTAATTCAGCTATATTGTCATGAACACGCAAATCTGTTATTCCCTCAGGAAAGATATTAAGGTTAATGAAAATCTAAAGACGTTAATGATTTGTAACATAGTGCCATAAACGTATTTAAGTCAGTAATGCTAATTGTAATGTACCTTGTCACAGACAGCGATTATTTCAAAATCATTACAAAGTAAATTCGCAATCTTGTTTTACAATCGTTTTGAGTTGTATTCACAAAAGCAACATTTTTTGCAATGAATATAATTCTTCATATTCCAATGCGTTATTGCACGTGTGTGCTTTTCGAGATGTCGATTCTGTAACATTAAATGACGCTTTACAACTTTTCTGGTCCTGTTATTTCCCTGTCTTATTTTGTTATCGAATTGATGGGTGTACTTTACTTTGGGTTGAGTGGAAGCTTATTTTTTAATAGTGAGATACCGACTGTATTGAGAGTTTGGTACAGTTACGAATGGGATCCATAAATCTGAATATAAATTGGGCCTTTAATGAGTAATTGTTGTACTATATTATTGCTGTTGCTCTTTAGAAATACTTGGATAGTCATTCGCCACTAGAATAACAAACGTATAGCAGATTCAGTATTTTCAAGTAATATAGAGATCTGCTACATTGCGACATAGAAATCTTAAGCGAACACTTGAAAGTCTGGTGGTAGGAGGGAGCTTTGCACTCACTTGTCCTCTTACTCGAACTAGACATAAGGATTTTCTGCTACGGATTTTTTTTGTACTCATACCTAACATAGTTATAGATATCTTTTAGATTTAGTTTCATTTGTCAAAATTTAAAGTAGTGTAGTGTGCAGGGTGGGCAACAGGATTCTAACTGGGTGTGGTTTGGTTGAGATACATGAGGCACAAATTGGAGAACTCATAGCTTTATAAACACATGCACAAACACCACACACATATAATTATAGACATATGGTATTTAACACATTTAAAAACGGGTAATTATAGATTCGTGAAAGGACTCGACTTCTAAGCCGATAACCAGAAACTAAGTTAATCGAAGGGTGCACTAAGTATATTTCCTCTCAGGATGAGAGGCTATAAACTAAATGTTTCTGAGCGGGAACACAGACTGCGCTGTATTTCCTCTCGGGGGAGAGTCTCAAGGTTCACTGATCATTTCTCCTGAACCCACACTGGACGCTCTTACCAATGTGTAGGAGGAAGCATGGTTACAGTAGAGGATTTATTTTGGAACCCAAACGCATTATTCACAGGATTGCCCCGGGGAAATAATCTTTTTATCAACAGAATAAGTAAAAAAAAACTATTTAAGACTGAAACTACATTTTACTAGAGTAAATTTAATATAATTCATTTTGACTGTTGAACAAAAATGATGAATGTGATATGAATAGCACATTAAAAATCAACTGAAATCTAAACTTTTTTAACTCAGCTTCCAAAACTGATGCAAGAGAAATTATATGAAGATTTTTGTTAGTTGATAAAGAAGTACCAAGAAACGATAGCTGCATGATTGAAGACATGCACATGTATAAATATTTTGTCACTAGTTTAAATTGTTTACCTAAAGACAAGAAACAGCAAGAAAAAACATTGACATGTTGATTGCCCCAACAAATAGATTACCCATTTTATTTTTATTAAAGTTTTCATCATCGTATTGTAAACAATATAATGACGAGGACTGTTATCGTGGTTACTTTACAAAAGTTCTTATCTCACCTTATTATACGACTGCTTGCTGCAAGTAAATGGAAAGCAACAGCCCCTTTTTACCATTAAGATCATGACGGATTTGGTCCCTTCTTACCATTAAAATGATGATGGATTTGGTCCCTTCTTACCATTAAAATGATGACGGACTTGAACCTCTTTTTCCATTAAGATGATGACGGATTTGGTTCCTTCTTACCATTAAAATGATGACGGATTTGGTCCCTTCTTACCATTAAAATGATGACGGACTTGAACCTCTTTTTCCATTAAGATGATGACGGATTTGGTTCCTTCTTACCATTAAAATGATGACGGATTTGGTCCCTTCTTACCATTAAAATGATGACGGACTTGAGCCTCTTTTTCCATTAAGATGATGACGGATTTGGTCCCTTCTTATCATTAAAATGATGACGGATTTGGTCCCTTCTTACCATTAAAATGATGACGGACTTGAACCTCTTTTTCCATTAAGATGATGACGGATTTGGACCTTTTCTACTATTAAGATGGCGACGGACTTGAACCCCCTTTACCATTATCAGGATGAAGGTCTTGGACCCTTTTTGCCATTACGATGAGGAAGGACTTGGACCCCTTTTACCATTAAGAGGATGAAGGACTTGGACCCATTTTACCATTAAGATAACGAAGGACTTTGGACCCTTTTTACCATTAAGATGATGACGAACGTAGACCCCTTTTATCAATAAGATGAAGGCCTTAGATTGATTTTGTTAGAAAAACTTCATCCACTCATGAACGCGAGCGTCACATGCGGGAACTTTTGCGAACTCTCGGAGAAAGATCTCCTGTCCAGATAGAGTCGGTTTTTAGTCGTGCATCAAATGATGCAAGGCCTTCTGAAACACGACTAGGGGCTCGCTGGTAAAGGGGGATAAGGAGGTCTGTTTTTGGATGTCCCACACATCCTCAGTAAGTATATTCATTGCTCATGCAGTCATGTATTGAAGTGATTTAAGATAAAAGCCACGGATTCTTTTCATCAGAACACAAAGGAAGGCCAAAAAAATTCATTTTACTAAAAGATGATGAAGAACTCGGATCTCTTTACATCAGAAATGCTAAATTTCGTTTAAGTTTAATGAAAACAATGGTATTGATATTTTTCTCTCTCATACAAGTTGGCAGATACAGAAGAGTACGAGTTAGTGGATGAACTTGGGACTATTCATCTTATATTTAAATTAATTTGGAGGTGAGAAATTGGAAGATGTTCAACAAAGATTTTCTTTTCTTTGTGGTGTTTTCTTTGGTGTTGGTTTGGATTTCTTGTGAGACAGTTTTTTTATGACGCTAAAACAAAACGCAGTTTTCGAGCTTACAGTACATACAAATTAAAAAAAAATAACAGAAAGATTTATACAAAGATTATTATTATATTTAAATATATATGTATATGTATATTCCACATCCGAAGTTAAGCATCATTGGGCGCGGTCAGTACTTGGGTGGGTGACCACCTGGGAACACTGCGTGCCGTTGGCAAATTTGGGACCTGAATGGCCGAGTGTCTAGCGCTCTGGCGCTCGGTGCCACAGGTTTCGGGTTCGAATCCCGGCGGTGCCATGGATGTTTGTAGTGGTTCAGAATCCACTTTAAGCCGTAGGTCCCGGTCTTCTATGACTGTAAGAGCGTCACGGAGCAAAAGTCAGGCTTCTACCTACGGGTGCTCCATCACAACAGAAGCTGCTTCTTTCCCCTTCAATCATGAGTCCATATGGGCTCGTGGGCTTGGCCAGCCAAGTGGGATAAGAAACAACAACAACAACAACATATTCCACATGCATTATATTTGTATAGAATGGATAAATTATACATTATATACAAAGATCTTATGTTTTTTCAGCTTAATTGAGCACAACATATATTGAAGAATAAAAAAAATTAGATATCAAATCCACACGTACAAAAAAAGTCGTTCTTTATAATTCCATTTATCTCTATTTAATATTGACGATTCTATATTATTAAAAATCATATGATAGATTATCATGAAATTTCAAAATGGTTCTTTTTAAATAAACTAATTATTCATACTACTTATTTCCTCGCCCGATCTAATTTCAACAAAAAGAACAACTTCTTTTGTTCTAATTTTGTTTGTTAAAAATTAGTTTTGTTAATTATACACTTGTCAACATATAACATGCCATGAACGTTAGGAAATTATATCTAGAGATATTCTGAATATTTTTTTCGTTAATGTTTTAACTTTGTCAATATGAGCATCTTCAGTATATTTAGTAGATTAAACTATCATTGAATTTTGAATAATAATCATACAAAAAAACATAAATATTTTTGTTTATTAAAAATAATACAAAAATTTCAGAAAGAGCATCGAAATATTTGTTTAATAATAGAGAGTTTTTGCATACCGTACGTTAGTTACCGTAGGATGACCGTTAGCTTTTTCTCCCTAGCGCGCATGCTCATAGGAAACTGAGCATGCGCGCTAGGGAGAAAAAGCTAACGGACGTCCTACGGTAACTAATGTACGGTATGCAAAAACTCTCTAATGTTCTGTTTTTGAATATTTACAAAAACAATGTCGACTTATTATTTTTTTTTTTTTACTAGTATGACTGTTGTATAATTTTTAGCATAGTTTATTTATTATTTTTTTTATATTAAACAATGTGTAGTTGAGAATATTATCTTTCATTTTTTCATTGAGAATTTTTTTAAAACATTTTATTTATTTGATAGTTAATATTTTATTTTTAAGTAATTTGTAGTATTTTAGTTGTAATTGTATTTTAGTTGTATTAATTTACTTTGAATTAAATTAGTTTTTTTCATCAATTAAAAATAACTTTTTAATTAAATATTAAAGATAGGATTCTGTGTTACCTGGCTATAAAAAAATATCATGTATTTTATTTTGGAAATTTGTTTAGAAAAAATATCGATAAAGATTAAAATATTATTAAAATTATTAAATAAGACATTACTTATATTAATATATATATATATATTGTATTTTTCATTAAAACAAATTAATTTATAAAACATTAACTTTACCATAAAAATTATATTTTTTATTAAAAAGAACTTTTTAATTAAAGAAATATAATTTAATACATGAAAATATTTTTCTAAAAAAATATAAGCTACTTTTATTAATTAATAACAACTTTTTGTTTATGAGCTTCTTCTATAAATAAATAATAACTTTTTTGTTTATGAGCTTCTTTTATTAATTAATAACAAACTTGCTTATGAGCTTCTTGTATAACTAAATAACAACTTTTTGTTTATGAATTTCTTTTATTAATTAATAATTTTTTTATTTATGATATTCTTTTATTAATTAATAAAAAATTTTTGTTTATGAGCTTATTTTATTAATTAATAACAACTTTTTGATTACGAGCTTCTTTTATGAACTGATAACAACTTTTTGTTTATGAGCTTCTTCTATAAATAAATAATAACTTTTTTGTTTATGAGCTTCTTTTATTAATTAATAACAAACTTGCTTATGAGCTTCTTGTATAACTAAATAACAACTTTTTGTTTATGAATTTCTTTTATTAATTAATAACAATTTTTTTATTTATGATATTCTTTTATTAATTAATAAAAAAATTTTGTTTATGAGCTTATTTTATTAATTAATAACAACTTTTTGTTTACGAGCTACTTTTATTAATTAATAATGACTTTTTTTATGAACTAAATAGAAAATATAATGTTAGAAAACAAAATTCAATATAATTTTTGTATAAGAACCATTTCCAGATGTACAAAAATATTACATTCCGATTTTTATATAATAAATTTCGAGTTTGTCATCTCTTATAAAATCGGAAAAGAATCGAAACTATTTATCTTATTTTTCATTCAATCCCCCATCATAATTTTATTTAAAAAAAAAAACGAAGACCCTAAACCAAATCCACAGACATAAATACTGATAATATACGTAGGACATTCGAACTATGACCTAGCTGAATTTTTTTTCCCCTCATAAATCATCAAACCGACCCTCTTCTTAAAATTTTTCCCTAAAAAAAAAAGCCGGGGAGGGGAAAAAAGAGGGAAATAAATCCAGGAAAATAAATTTCTCCGAATCGAAATCGATGTAAAAAGCTATACAGACCGCGTGGATGCTTAATGGAGAAGAAAGCAGAATGCAGTTCGGTCTCATCATGCGGCAGAGCCAGCCAATCGCAGGCTCCGGCTCTTCGCTGTGAAACGCCTTTTTCTATTGGTCCGCCTCAACTCTGACGTCAGAGCTGCGAGATTGTATGAGAGGATTTAGGATACAAAGAAATAAAGAGATGAATAATAAGGATCTTATTAACTTTTTCTTTCTTTCTTTCGCAGTTTGAGTGTGTAAATGTTTTCAGTTTTAGGTAGGGGAAAATGCTTATCTGTTGGGTTTGAATATATAAATTTATTTATGAAAAAGTAGATCATGTAACATGTTTTGAACATATTAATATTAGAAAATATTTATCATCATATGTAAACAAAATCTACTGTGTATGATCGTTATTGGGAGGCTAGGGCCCTTATGGGCAGAACATGTCACTATGTGATTTCCTTCGATTCTCGTTGTTGTTTTCATGTTCCTTGTGGTCTTTTTATTTTATTGCTTATTGTAGCCTGCCATTGGAAATAAAAATATAAACAAAATTGTTCTGGTATGATTTGCCAAAAATGTGAAGCTAAAAAACAAAATTGATGTTTTTAAAACATGATAGTATGTGTTTCAGAACATGAAATTATTTTAGGTAATAGAAGAAATGGCCATGATCTTTTAAAAATATCCTGGATAATGCCCTGGATGTCCCTAGATAAATCCTGAACGCTAAGGATTTTGAATAAATTCATAAAAATTTTGTCTTAATATTCTGGAGAAAAAATACTATTTGCAGCTGGGACTAAATTGGTAATTGAATGAACTAACATATTAAATGCTGTAGTTCAGAGCTGAGTCGATAGAAAATTGTGAATCATAGCTTGAATGAATCACTCCAAACAGTTGTAAATCAATCACAAAAATGTTACAACTTTTGTATATGATTCTAATATTTATGGGCATATTTAACTTGATTGCTGTTCGTATAGTAACAATTTCTTGAATAATTAATAGAATAATAAATTGATTAGTTGATGCTTAATAGAATGATTAGAGGTATTAAATATTGGTGTAGAGTTATTGAATATGACCCTGATCTTTTAAAAAAAAAACTGGATGATGACCTGGACGTTCCAGGATAAATCCTGGATGTTATGAATTTCTAACAAATTTACAAAAATTTGGTCTTCAAATATTCTGTTGGAAAAATACTGTTTGCTACTGGAACTAAATTTGTAAATAAATGAACTATAATTTAACATATCGATTAAATGCTGTTGTTGAGGACTGATTCTATAAGAAATTGTGAATCATAGCTCTACAATGAATCATTCCAAACAGTTGTGAATCATTCATAAAATTTTTACAATTTTTGTATAGGATCCTAATATTTCTGTGCATATTTAACTTGATTGCTGTTCGTATAACAACAATTTCTTGAATAATTAATAGAATTATTAATTTCTGCTAAATAGAATGATTAGAGGTATTGAATATAGCGTAGAGTTATTGAATGTGCCCCTGATCTTTTTAAAAAATTCTGGATAATGACCTATTTACAAAAAACAGTATAACATGGTTAGTATGATGGTTAATATGGAGTATGTCTCCCGGACGATGCAATACAGGCCTTACAACGCCTAGGCATGCTGAGTATCAAATTATCAATCTGATCTTGGGGAATATTACACCACTCATCAAGCAATGCCCTCCGAAGTTCCGGTTGACAAGTGGCAATTCGTCAGCCAAACATATCCCACACATGCTCTATAGGATTCAAGTCCGGTGAGTATGCTGGCCAATCCATACGGGTGATATCCTCCAATTGAAGGCATTCGTCTACAATGTTTGCACGGTGAGGACGGGCGTTGTCATCCATAAACAGAAATTCATCACCCATCTCGCCCCGAAACAAACGTATATGTTGTTCCAGAAAGACATCCCAATAGATGTGGCCTGTCATCGTTACACTCTGAACATGCAGGTCAGTTCTGAAACCAAGAATAATTCCTCCCCAAACGAGCCATCCTGCACCACCGTAACGCTGTCGTTCAAGGGTGTTCTCTTGGTGGTAACGGGTACCTGGCTCTCTCCATATGAAAGTCCGGCGAGAATCAGACTGCAAACTAAACCTGGACTCGTCGGAAAACATCACACAAGACCACTGTTGCGGTGTCCACAATGCATGCTCTCTACTCCAGGTTAATCGCAGGCGACAGTGAGTTGCGGTAAGTGGAACACATCTGACAGGCCTACGAGCATATAGACCAATGTGCCCTAAGCGTCTGTACACGGTCTGCCTTGAAACTGTCTTACCGGTAGCTGAAGAGAGCTGACGAGACAGGTCTGATGCTGTGCTCCGTCTGTTTCTTTTGGCAGTAACTGCTAAATACCGGTCCTCATTCGGCGTTGTAACTCGGGGGCGACCTGTGCTATAACATCTACTCACATTACCATCATTTTGGAATCGTTGCCAAAGCCTGGAGATGACACTCTGGGCGATTCCAAGTTCCTAGGATACTTCCGGCTGAGTACGTCCACATTCCAGTCGTCCGATAATTCTACCACGTAAATAATCATCCAAATGCTTTCTTTGTGCCAAACTATGCGGTTATTGCACTGAGAGGCTTTTAAAGCGCTTGTGAACATTTTTACTTCTTTGCCACCATTCCTTATATACCCCTCTCTTACACTCTCGTCATTGTGACGTACTGTCCGCGCCATCTGGTGGTTTCCTGTAATTTGCATATTCTTCTTCAAAATGTGTGTGATAATTCTACAGGTGAAATTTTTATTTTAGAGTTCAATTTCTGTGTGATTCTGAATTATCCTCAATTTATGGACATGAGTGTAATATATTAAATGCCGTAGTTCAGAGCTGAGTAAATAGAAAATTGTGAATCGTAACTGCAATGATTACTCCAAACAGTTGTGAATCAATCACAAAAATGTTACAATTTTTGTATGGGATTCTAATATTTCTGTATAGCGTTTCTTATAATAACAATTTCTGCTTAAATGAATAACTTGTGCTTAATAGATTGATTGCAGTTATTGAATATTGGCGTTGGTATATCTTTGTAGCTATTGAATCTTATTGACGCTCTGTAATATAGAGAATAATATTTTTTTAATAATTTAGGAAGCGTTCTTTATTACAGCATTAGAAGATGTATTAGAATAATTATATGAATTTTTTCATTATATTATTATTAGGAATAACATTAGTGATTATTTGAATAGGTAAGAGAAGGCAATGGCTGTTGGTACTTCTTATAAAAGGCGTCTTATTAAATTTTTAATAGATTTCGCAATTATTTTAGTGGTTAAATATTGTTGAGTTTTATGTTTGCAATTGACAGGACATCGAGAGGTTTTGGGGTAACTTCCTCCAGTTTTGTATCTTATGCGGGGGAAACTGGCAAACTCCCAACAAGCAGCTTGACTATCGATAAAAGACCTTTTACACACATTGTCATAATCATAGTGACTCCTCGTTTCTGAAAGCAAGACTGCAAGGATGCTACTAGCTGAATCGAAAACATTTAGTGTTTTTTAGCACTATGAAAATCAACGCGTTGTCCAACGTTAAATCCTTTCTATCGGGTTTTAGAATGTTTTTTTTTTGTTGTTGTTGTTGCTTTATGGTCACTTTTGCACATTTTAATGTAATTTGACAATGGCCTACAGTTTTAAGTGGACTCAGAACTAGTCACAAACATTCATGTCACCGCGAGTATTCGAACCTGAAGCCTGTGGTACCAAAGGCCAGAGGGCTTGCCAATTGGCCATCAACTGCCGCAAGCTTTGAGAAAGTTGGTGTGGACCATGATAATGTATATTTAAAACATCAATGATTAACGTGGAACCATCAACAGTCAGTTGGTGGTTAAGTTAGTATGTAAGTTATTATCCACTGTCATAAAGTGATTAATATATAAGCTATTATCCCCTATTGTATAGTGGTTAAGTTCTTAATGAGTTTTTGATCTGTCATTTGAAAGATAGATCTATTACCTTAGTCAAATTAATTAATGCAAGAAAATTACAAACTTAAACGTGAAGTGTTAACTAATTTTAAGCAACATTTAAGTTATTAATAATAATTTCTCAATTTGGTGTCATTATGAAAATTAGTGATTTAAAACAAAGAGTTTTTGTTTTGATTCGATTGTAGGCATCTGTTCTTTCTCTGCAGTATTGGTTCAATAATATCTTCCCTAAAGGATATTAATGGTCTATTAAATTATTATCTATGAAAAAATACGTCCATTAATGACACGACGGTAATAAACCAAGACCTATATTTTCCAAAAAGCAATTATTTCATATTTGAACCAATTCAATCTATGTGATTTATTAACCTTAAAAGACTTTCTATTACTAAATTATTTTGACTAATCTTTCATCTAAAAATTTTATATGTTTCTATTTGCTTTATTGTCATTTTAATGGTCTGAAATAAAGCAAATATAAACATTTAAGTAGTTATTATTACTTAATCTCATAGTCTGAAGAAAAATGACTTGCCATACAGAAAAACTGTGAAATTAATTCTGATGGAACTTTTCTATGCATAGTCCGGATTCTCCTGGTGGGACTCGGAGATCTCAGGTGAAAAATCGACAAGCAAAGCTGATACGAAAGTTGCCGTGTCTACTCCAAGGATGAGCGAAATAAATCAATAAGATAGAAGGTCTTTCCATGGATGAGAAAGGATACTGCCCTTCTTCAAGATGCCTTGCAGAGTGTATTTGTTACAAATTGCGGTGCCAAAATAGGAGTGCACTA
Source organism: Caerostris darwini (assembly GCA_021605075.1). Lineage (NCBI taxonomy): Eukaryota > Metazoa > Arthropoda > Arachnida > Araneae > Araneidae > Caerostris > Caerostris darwini. The sequence goes on from BPLQ01011823.1 coordinate 35,799, forward strand.
AGGCAGATACCCTTTATGTTTCTTGCCAATTTTGCTGCAATTAGCAGTTATAACGGTGAATAACTTCATGTTAAAATGACAAATTTTTCCAAAATATCCACTTTTAATTTATTATTCACAATAACTTAGTTTCACTATTTTATTTCTTTTCTTCATATTGTGCTTTAGCTTTTATGAAAGAGGAATTATGATTCTTCGAAGATTTCTTCAAAATATTTTACAAATTGTGGTGCCAAAATGGAAATGAATTGCGGCAGATCTCCATTGTGCCTCTTGTTAATTCTACTACAATTAGCTATAATTGTTATAATGTCGAATTGTAATTGTTATAATGGATTCATAATTGTTATAATGGCGAATAACTTCAGGTTAAAACGACAGTTGTTTCCAATACATCCACTTTAAATTTATTATACACAATGACTTATTTTCAACATTTCATTTCTTTTCTTCATATTGGATTTTAGCGTTTGAAAAATGAATTAAGATTCTTAAAACATTTCTTCAAAACATTTTACAAATTGTGGTACCAAGATGGAGGTGCGCTACTGTAAAACCCCATGGTACCTCTTGCTAATTCTATTACAATTAAGCTTTATAATGGCGAATAGCCTCAAGTTAAGATGCCCGTTTTTCCCAAGACTTCCACTATAAATTTATTATCCACAATGACTTAGTTTTAGCATTTTATTTCTTTTCTTCATATTGTGTTTTAGCCTTTATAAAAAATAAATTAAGGTATTTAAACGAATTATTCAAAACATTTTTTAAAAATTAGATTATTTTCAAGTATTATTTTATCTTGGCTTGATGGTCAACTGGCTAGCACTCTGGCGTTTGATACTTCAGATTTGAATCCTAGCAATCACATGGATGCTTATGAGTGGTTCGAAATCTACTTTAAACTGTATGTCCCAATCTAATTAACTAAAATTGTGCAAAAAGTAACCATAGAGCGACAAACTAAACTTATTTACTTTTCTATTATATTTCAAAAATCAACAGATTAAAAGTATCCCATGAAGTATTTCTTTGAAACCCCTGAATTGCATCTATGTTTCCTTTCTCTGAAATTCTTCACATGCATTCAGAACTAAGCGAATTAAAACACTTGTAACGAAAACTTAAAATTAATAACCGTTTACGCTTCACCCAAATATATTATCATGCTTTTGCTTCTTGCAGAGGGAACCCTGAATTCACGAAACCATACCGCATGCGTTAATGTAATTTCCACGAAAGCAGGTTTCTCAGGCAGCGGATTGCGAAACAGGTGGCACAGAACTATTAAATTTCATTGATCATCGCATCCCCCCTCTTGTGGGAATACTGAGAAATAATTCTTAAATTCTCGGAAGTTCGGATGATGGAGGTTTTCTGGAACCAACTTCCGCGAAATCAGATGCATTTTCCCCGGAACTGAGATCGATACAGCCTTCCACACACCTTGTGGCCAGGTAAACCGGTGTAGGAATCCAGGTATGAATAGCACATGTTAGGAAGGGCTCAGAAAATTTACCATCAACTACGAATTCTTGATGGGTTTTACGGAAAATGAGACTTTTTTTTATATAATTTCTGAAAATAATACCTTTAATTAAATTTAAATAAAGCAAGTCTTTGCAAATTTTTGTTTATTGCTTTTCCAATTTTAAACAGTTCAAATACTTACAGCAATTTAAAAAAAAAAAATTGTGCTAGCTTTCGTAGAAAAGCAGTATTTTTTATACAATTTTTTTAAATTATTTATTTATTATTATACAGTTTTATTTATTAAAACACTCAAATAAATATTGCGCAGCTAATATAATTTCGGTGGTATAATTATAATTTCCGGTCGAGTGACTAGCGCTCTGGAATTTGGTGCCGCAGGGTTCGAATTCGACTCACGGCGGGGCCATAGATGTTTGTAGTGGTTCGAAATCCATTTTAAATTGTAGGTCGCTGTCTAATATGACTGTTGGATACAGGCTGCCAACCCTATCCTGTAAAAAGAAAAACATCTCCTATCTCGAAATATACCAGTAGGCAGACGGCCTTGGGAATTTGAAAAGTTTAGTATTGGTATAAATAAGCTTTCTGTTACAAGTTTTCTAAAAGCATTTATGCAGTTATAATATTAAAATTTTATAACAAAATACTATTATGTGTTTTAAAAAAAATTTATTATTTTTAATAAATAATTTCACTGTAAATTTTTAAAATATTAAATTGTCTTTAAGTTAGCGAAATTTTAATGAAAAAGGCCGGAGTTTATTTTCAAAAATAAATCGCTACATTACTTGATAACACAGTAAATTACTTTTGCGAATGTGAATTTTATTGCACTGTTGGTGATGGTTTAAGCTAGAAGGTAGCAACTGACTGGAGAATTTCGGAAAATGATAAATATATTGATCAATTTCCGAATTCCTCCAGCCAGTTTTAGACTTACAAGCAGAATCGATACTTGAAAACAGACAATTGATTTCATGATATTTATTGTCTGTTCCCTATCCTTATCCTTTTATTACTAACAAGTGTCAAACACTATTGAAAAATATCAGATTCAAAACTCGGTCAGTGAAATCAAAACAGGAGCCATAAATCTTTTGGTGAGAAATCTTCTAATGACAAGGAGAATGTAAACTTTTATGTGTCATCTATATTTATATTTATAAATTACTGTGTACTTATAATTGTGTTCTTCTGGTTACCCGGTAGAAAGTTTCAAATAAAACAAAAATTCTACATATTTTTTAACATCACAAAATTAAAAATATTAGCCAATTTCTACTTTAAGAATGAATTAACACCGACTCGTGGCTCAGTGGCAATATGCACCGCTGGTGACATTAGGGCTGAGGTTCAATCCGATGGTGGTATTGTTGAAGATACTGTTCAAAACGAGGAGAGCATATTTCAGAATGTGTATGTTGTGATGTTCAGCATTTTGCCTCATAAGTGTTCCAAATTTTCTCCCATACGATACTCTAATGCAGGGTATTCCGTAAAAGTCCTCCTGGAAGGCACTGCTCTCCTTCTTCAGCGACTCGGAGCCAAGTCAGACTTCTGTCTACAGGTGCTCCATCACAACAGAAGCTGTTCTCCTTCCCTCCATCCATGAGTAGACTACTCATGGGTTGTCCGTCCCATACTGTCGGACAATGAGGCTTAGTCACAACAACAAATTATTTGTCCTCAAATTATATTAATCAAAAATTAATGGCTTTTCTGCTAAATTTTCTTTTTTTTTTTTTTTTTTTAATAAATTTGTATAAATTTTAGTACATATTCCAGTTAAATTGATAAGATTTTAAAATGTATTTACAGCATCACAGATGAAAAATTATTTCATAACGTGCATAACGTGTCAGTAAACCCCTAAACTGCCATCGGTGGACTATGGAATACGAAGTCATACGTAAATGGAACATGACCCTAGTGATAAAAAAAATCATCAAGGATTTTTGTAAAGTGCTAGAGACATTTTTGAGAAAATTAACGGAATTAACGCGTATCGACTCGTAGCTCAGTGGTAACGTGGGCCGCTGGTGAGTATTAGGGCTGAGGTACAATCTGCTGTCGGTATTGTTGTAGACACTGTTTCAAAACCAATAAAAACGTTCGCAATAGTCGTGAGAAATCAAATCGAAAGTCTCCGCGTTTATGCTGGATAATAAATCCTAGTGTGATAAATCTGTAGGTTGGAATGTTATTTTTATTACCTTGAAGAAAAGGAAAATAGATTGAAACCTCTCCAATGACATTATTTGATATTCATTTTAATATTAGTGTGACACAATCTGGGTACTCGACTCGGGGCTCAGTGGTAACGGGCACCACTGATGAGTATTAGGGCCGAGGTTCAATCAGCTGCGGCATTGCTGTAGACATTGTTTAAAAAACGAGGAGACTCGATGACGTTTGTGATGTGCAACATCTTGCCTCGTTAGTCCTGCTATCTGGCTTAATTCCATACGATAAGCAAATGCATGGTAGTTCCCCTAAAAGTCCTCCCGGAAGGCTCTGCCCTTCTTCTTTATCGGCTTGGTGACAAGTCAGACATCTACCTACGGGAGATCTATCATAACAGAAGCTACACTCTTTCCCTCCATTCCTGAGTAAACTACTTATTGGGTGCCCGTCCCGCGCTGTATGACACTGAGGATTAGACACAACAACTACAATAATCTGGGTGCAGTGTAGAAGGGTGATTGTGGTACAGTTTAGATAACGTTGAATTCTCTACACCTTTGTCCTTCTAGTGGTGAATTTCGTAGTTCAAAATATTTGAAAACAATTTTAACAATTAATTTAGAGCCTTTTAAGAATCATTAATGCTTGACGCGAGGCCCAGTGGTAACGTGCGCGCTAGTGAGTATTAGAGCTGATGTTCAATCCTCTGGAGGCATTGTCGTAGACATTTTCAAAAACAAGAAGCCACGATGACGTTTGTGATGTTCAGCATCTTGCCTCGTTAATCATACTAACTGGTGCGATTTTTCCAGGCAATCATATTATTTGGTCCGATTTTTTTTATATCAAATACGATATGCAAATGCGGGGTAGTTCCTGAAGGCACTGCTCTATCACAACAGACGCTGTCCACATTCTCTCCATCCATGAGTAGACTACTCATAAGGTGTCTGTCCCGACTTGGCGGACACTGAAGATGAATCACAACAACATCAAAGCTTTTTCTTTTTTCACTAAAGGGGAAAAGCGTGGTCAAAATAACCTTCTACATACATATGCTGTTTACCAGTACTTGCAGAATTATATTAATTTGTATTTAATTTATAAATTAAGTAAAGTTTATAATAGTTATATGTTAAAAATTACAAAATTAGGGTAGCCCAAACTCTGACAAGATCGCAACTTCACATTTGTAGCTTCATACACGATTAAAGTTCCTGATCGCCATGAATAATTCAAAGGAGTTTTCTTGCGTGTGCAGAATAACTTTGCTTAAGGATGGATTTTTTTTCTCTCTCTTGGTTAAAAAAAAAATGCGAAGGCCTAAAATTTTGTGTGGGAAAAGTATGGCAGCCAAACATCCTGTGTGGGGGAAAAATTTCAACCGCAATATTTATGGAGCAAATGTAAGCGATGGTAGTTTGCGATGATTTAAAGGTTTGTTTTGATTATCTTTTCCTGTACTGGAATTCTTCTAACAGCGAGTTTTTGTGTTTCCCGGAATTTATGTTTCTGAAGAGGTGTTTGGATTTTCTCAGTTTTCCAGGGAATTCTGGATTAAAAAATGGGATGGACCTGTGTCCTTAAAAATTGTTTTGTGTAATATTAAAGTTAAGTAAATATAACTTCTCTTACAAACAGTAACAAACAATAAATAACTCACAGCATTGAAAAATTTATAAATTATTCCAATTTATATAAATTAAATTTTTTTTTCTTTCTAATGAAGCTGGCAAACACTTAGACAGCTTGGTCTTGGATGCCTTAAGGCAAGCGCTGCACAGACGTTACTCACTTTGCATTACCCAGGGGGCGCGTGTAACTTGAAGATAAGCCACGGAGTAACAATGCTCCCGCAACGCTCTACGATCCTATTAGACCGGGACCTACGGTTTAAGTGGATTCCGAACCACTACAAACATCCATGGCACCGCCGGGACTCGAACCCGAAACCTGTGGTACCGAGGCCAGAGCGCTAGCCACTCGGCCATTCAGGCCCCTTATAAATTAAATTAAAAGGGATAAAAACACTTATAGTTTCTACATTAAACTAATAACTTTCTATAAGGCTAACACTTGACTTATGTCATTCACTACTGACATGACAAATTTGTATCAATATTCAGCCTTCTTAATGTTGACATTAATAACATAAGGCAATTTTTGTTAAAGGAGTCGATGTGACATTGTTAGAGATCGAATAAAAGTTATTGTGAGGAATCGAGTAAGGAGTTATAACATAACGAGGATTGTTAGGGGTCGATATAACATTGTTAGAAATCGAATAGAGAGTTATTGTGAAGAATCGAATAAGGTTTGGTTTGATTTGGTTTCTTTTTCTACAGTCATCTTATTCACACAAGGGCTAAACAGACAGGACCTACAGCTTAACGTAGATTCCGAACCACTAGAAATATCCGGGGCACTTTTTTCTACGGTCATCTGCACACAAGGGCTAAAAACCAGTAAACATGTGGTTTGAATCATGGAGTCGAAAGGAGTTATATGTGGTTTGAATCGAGGAGTTATAACACAAGGAGGAAATTATGAACGTCATAACATTGTTAAAGGTCGATTGTGTGTTATTTTTGGGCCAAAAGAGGAAAATCGGAGTCAGTTGTTCCATAAATAATATAATTCAAGGTTAGCTGTCAAAAATTATAAATTGCACGAATTTTTACAAAAAATAATTAATTAAATTAATAGATATTAATCATAATTGCATAAACGAATTCTATTTAAGACTCCTTGATACTGTCATTTGCTATTAATATTACTAACTTGTAATAAAATTTACTCTTCCTAATATTTTTATCAACGATCAAAAGTAGTAATTACAAATGAGGTTGGTATAATATTGTTAGGGATCGATTAAAAAAAAATCATCGACAGTGGTAGTATATTGCATATTAAATTCTTAAAATCTTATTTGCGTATGTTTATAATATTATATTTTTCATTCTTTTTATTAATTTGAATAAATAAAATTTAAATATTATGTACTATTAATCAGTTACTACAGAAGGAATGGATAAATAGCACGTAGGTAGACTTTTAAAGCCTATTTTCAGTCACGTATGTCATGACGTTAAACTATATCAACTCCACTAATAAGTATATTATATTTTGATGTAGAGATGAAGTTTTAAGCATACCACGTAATTTTTATGAAATTTTAGACCCGGAAATCGAAATTTTTCGGATTTGTCCTTAATTTTTAGAAATCAAGGTATTTATAATTTAACATCTACAAATGTCCAACTGCCGTACCATGCTGAATAGACCGGTTCTCGTTAGATCACCGAAGTGAAGCATCATTGGGCGCGGTCAGTACTTGGGTGGGTGACCACCTGGGAACACCGCGTGCCGTTGGCAAATTTGGGACCTGAATGGCCGAGTGTCTAGCGCTCTGGCGCTCGGTGCCACAGGTTTCGGGTTCGAATCCCGGTGGTGCCATGGATGTTTGTAGTGGTTCGGAATCCACTTTAAGCTGTAGGTCCCGGTCTCCTATGACTGTAAGAGCGTCACGGAGCAAAAGTCAGGCTTCTACCTACGGGTGCTCCATCACAACAGAAGCTGCTTCCTTCCCCTTCAATCATGAGTCCATATGGGCTCGTGGGCTTGGCCAGCCAAGTGGGATAAGAAACAAGAACAACAACAACAACATCTACAAATAATTATTTACTTATTATTTTACGTTTAACTTTTACTATAAAAGAATCTGTCTCCTATATTCCTTTTTAAATTTCTTTTTCTAATGAAAATTTTAGTACGGTATTAGGTTTTATAACACATTATGTCATTTTTTTATAATCAGAATTTTTTTTTTAAAAATACGTGTGTGTAAATTGTCTAAATTTTATTATAATTATAAAATATTAGAATTTTAATAAATAAATAAGTTCAATAAAGTTTAGTTTAAAAAAATATGAGGGTTTTTATCTAAACACGTTTGTAACACCATTGTGACTAGGATCGCATTGCCCTGGTTTGAAACCAAACTAAAAACTTTGGAATAAAGCTATAATTAACATAATTTTTTTTATCCACAAATATATTTATTCTGATAATATTATTATATTATTTTGAATTCTGATAAAAAAAAAAGTTACAAAACTTTGTATTATTCTTTGCATTTTTATGAAATGCATGACGATAATGCTATAAAAGGGCATAGATTACAGCTTTGTATTGGAGAATTCTGAATCATAAGGTCTCAACTTATGGAAGGGAATGGTACTAGTGTAATGTCACATTAATAGGCTTAATTAGTGGATTTAATTCAATGCAATTATCTGTTGTTGTTGTTGTTGTTGTTGCTTATCCCCTTGATTTAGAATCCTAAACCAAGTCCAGTAGATCATGCTGCATCAATAGATCGTAAACGGTCCTCCCCTCCTTCAACAGTTGCCTTACAGAGGCACCAATACAATCGATGAGATGAGAGGGATACGCGATGGCCGAACAATCACAAAGGGTATACGTCTTCTCGTCTCCATTGAAGGTCAAACTCTTAGTGTGGCCAGTCCTTAGTCTAGCTAAAGCCATTTGAGCTGGTCTAGGACAGGAGCACTGCAAGGACATACCAGCAATTATCTAATGTTACCTAAAGTTCTAAACGCGTCCGTCTATTAAGGCTCGTTCCCACCGAGGCGAGAGACGTAAAGATTCAAGAGGCAAGCGACAAAATTTTTTCGACCCCTTCACAGCGAAACGTGAGAAATAGCATTACGCCTAGTGAAAAACCGCTTCGAGTTGAAAGTTGGGCAACTCCAAGCGGCGGACTGCAAACCGGTTTCAGGCGACCGCGGTGAGGACATACCAGTGATTGGTCAAATTTTTCCTGGCCTTAAAAGCACGAGCCTTTAGGGTATGTTTTGGGCGTAACGTCGAGAAACAAGTCTAATTATATCTTTGTAAACAAGCAATCGGCTGTTATTTGTAAATTCAAATATCCTTGACACAAAATCAATATCCGAAGCAATTTTTCACCCACCACGATTCGTATGAACGTGTTTCGAAAATTTCATCCATACTTGGAAGAACCGGTTTTTGGTTTTGGTCACTTTGTCTGTTCACACTCAAGTACCCCGAAACCTGTAGTATTGAGCGCCAGTCACTCGGCCATCAGGTCCCATATATATATATATATATATATATATATATATATGGGACCTAATGGCCGAGTGACTGCAAATGTGGGGCAGTTACTCCTAAAATTCGTCGTAAGGCAATGTTCTTCAGTTTCATCTGTTCGATTCATTTCAAGTATAAGTGGAAGAGGCCTATTGATGTTCAGTATTAATAAAACACATAAAAAGTTAATAGAATTTGGTTCAAAACCCAACAACTGATGCCCAACCGAAAACTTTTGTGTCTATATCGGAAAGGCGAGATAAATCCATAGACCAGAAAGTTTCATCGAGTTGGTGGGTAGAAGGATACGAATACAGCAAATGTTACCCTTCATAGTTTCGATGGTAGAACAGTTTGCAATGAGTGGTGTTACCTGATTAACACTGAATTTGCTACACATCCACCGTTCTAGTGCTAAATGACTCCGAACAAAATCACAAACTTTGAAAACAACATTTATTTTCCACCAGTTTTTAATCCTTAAAAAAAAAAAAAAAAAAAAAATTCCTCTCTCGTTCAAATCTGTCGATTTGTCGCCAATCACTTCCTTTACGCCAAATCCTTATCAAAACAGAGCGATCACCACGAAGCGCGACGAATCCATCAAAAAAAGGGACGAGTTGGCGACAAGCTCGGTTTAGCGCGACAGATCTGCGAAATGTGACTAAAGCACAGAAATTGGACGCGTTCACGCGGAGCGGACGAGAATGTTTTCTAATTCGTGCGCTGCGGAATCGGTTCACAGTCACGTATCATTTGTTCTTTGTGGGGGAAATGATGAATCACTCTCGGATTGAGAATCTAGGTTGCAGATATGCATTCGCGCACGAGCGAACGAATGTATCGAGATTATAAATTGTAGAAAGGTATCGTCGGTTTTACGAATGATATCGGATGTTTTATGTATATTACAAAGTAATAGATTCGTTTCGCTAAAGTTGGATTCATATATCTGTGAATATATAAAGAGCGAGGGCACAGTAGTTATTTTTTTATTTATTAACTTTTTCAATGTTAATTTTTGATTGCAATTAAAAATAAGTTAAATACAATTAATTTTGTGTTAAAAATTTTAATTTCAAATTATTATTTTAAATTTTAAAAAAAATTTAATTTAATTTTTTTTATTTAAAAATATTTTTAATAAAAATTATTTTTTAATTTAAACTTTTTTTTAATATTATATTTATTTTTATTTTTATTTTTTTTTTTATTTAAAATTTATTTTAATTTTAAATTAATAATTTTATGTTATTTTTGTTATTAATTTTAAAATGCTATTTGCGCTTTATTTTTAACTTCAATTTTTTTATGTGTTATTATTATTATCATAAACAAATATACGGATTAGATTTTGCATAATCTACAGTTTCTTTAATTGAAATTATAAGCGAAAAACCAGAATAAAGCGTGTATAATACACATTTCTTATCCTTTAAAAAATATGTCGATAATTTAATTGTCTAATCCAAAGTGCCTTACATATGCTATAATGTTCGGTTAAAAGACATTGTACAATTTCATGAATATTTGATAAAGCCTTACCATTTTGAAAAATAAATAAAAAAATAAAAATTTAAAAAAACCTAAATTGCTATAAATTTTAAATATATCGTTCAGTTATAACTTTTTACTTATAATCACAGCCCATATATCCCTGTATACATTATTACCTATTTACTATAATGTTGTACACTATGAATACACTAACACCTACACACTATGAATATTTTACTAACTTAAAAGATGCATTCAAAATTAAGCAATATGAAAATCGCAGTTTTTAAAATTTTGATTCAAAAATATAATAAATCTAACAGTTTTGTAATTAAACAATTTTTGAAAATATAAAGAACAAAGGTGAAATGTTTTCTTAATAAAACAATTTTTTCTTTTATAATAAATAGCGTTACAAGAGTAAATAAAAAATATCATGTATTTTAAATGCGTAAGAATAAAAATATCTAAACTGCTTTCAGAAAACTGTATTCTTGTAAAATTTTGATATTTTTCGAGTTTTCCATTACTTTAGACTTTCTGGACCTCAATGTCACAGGTTTCGGGTTCGAAGTTTTTTGCAGTGTTTCGAAATCCATTTTAAACCGTAGGTCCCAGTCTAATATGACTGTTTGGCGTATGGCGTAGGACTGGCAACGCTCTACCCCTTAAAAACAAATCATCTCCTGTCTCGAAATCTACCAGTAGGCAGACGGCCTTGGCCCACCGTGGGGCTGTTCCACCACTGATGATGATGGTATTATATTTCAAGTAAATGTTTCCCCATAATCCAGAAATATTTAAAAACTATGCTGTAAATTATAAAAATGTGTAGGGAAAAAAATAGTACAAATGCCTAAATTTAGTTAGTGATTTTATAATTTTATAGAGTGGTTTCAACAATGTTATGTTATCTGTATGTTTTCTGTAAAATAGATGACTTTTTTTTTCAAATTCATTAAAATTTGAAAGTATTTTATTTTGCAAAAATTCATTCTATGCAATACGACAAACTTTATGCGTAGTTTTATTCTAATTTTAAAATGTACAATACAATTATCATAATATTAAAAAAAATGAGTGAAATTATATTATTAAGTTATAAAATTATACTATTATAGTATTGATTTTTGTAATTTAAAGTAAACCTGCATACGATTGCATCCATAATTTTTGACATAAATAAAAAAATACTTCTTTTAATATGTAAATTATTTCATAATTGTTATATTTAATTTTATTTTTTTAAGAATTATTTCCTTCTAAACTTTATCACCTTCTGAAATACCATTTGAATTTGCATAAAATGTATAAAAAAGACGCGCTTATGTCATTTGTTAACATGTAATCAATTTATTATTTGCATTTCACGGCAAAAACTAGTAACTAACAAATTAAAAATTCGCTACTAATTTTGTGTCATGAAATATTGAAATTTTAGCTTTATTTAATCGTGATGCTGTAGTTTATACATGCTAATATTGTAATAATATGTGCTATATATTGGGATAATTAGTTTATATAAGCTATATATTGCGGTAATCAGTTTATAAGCTATATATTGCGATAATTCATTTATATATGCTATATATTGCGATAATTTGTTTACATATGCTGTATATTGCTATAATTAGTTTACACATGCTATATATTGCAGCAATTCGTTTATAGATACTATATATTACAATAATTAGTTTATATTTGCTATATATTGCAATGATTCGTTTATATATACTATATTTTCCATTAATGAGTTTACATTATCACGTACGTGATAAATGTCTTTATTCTTATATTCTTTATTCTTATTTATAGCATGTGATAAATACCTTTATTCCTTTTTATCATACCTGATAAATATCTTTATTCTTATCTTCTTTATTCATATTTATAACATGTGATAAATATCTTTATTCCTTTTATCATTTAAATCATTCTTATCTTCTTTATTCTTATTTATAACATGTGATAAATATCTTTATTCTTATACGTGATAAATATCTTTATTCTTATTTATAACATGTGATAAATACCTTTATTCCTTTTTATCATACGTGATAAAATCTTTATTCTTATATTTATAACATTTATTACCTTATTTTAACATACATGATAAATACCTTTATTCTTATCTTTTATTCATTTATAACATGTGATAAATTTTATTCCTTTTTATCATACGTGATTATCTTTATTCTTATCGTTCTTTATCTTATTTATAACATGTGATAAATACCATTTATTCCTTTTATCATACGTGATAAATACCTTTATTCTATCTTTTTATTCTTATTTATAACATGTGATAAATATCTTTATTCCTTTTTATCATACGTGATAAATATCTTTATTCTTATTTATAACATGTGATAAATACCTTTTATTCCTTTTATCATACGTGATAAATATCTTTATTCTTATCTTCTTTTACTTTTATTTATAACATGTGATAAATACCTTTATTCCTTTTTTATCATACGTGATAAATACCTTTATTCTTATCTTCTTTTACTCTTATTTATAACATGTGATAAATACCTTTTATTCCTTTTATCATACGTGATAAATACCTTTATTCTTATCTTCTTTATTCTTATTTATAACATGTGATAAATACCTTTATTCCTTTTTATCATACGTGATAAATATCTTTATTCTTATCTTCTTTACTCTTATTTATAACATGTGATAAATACCTTTATTCCTTTTTATCATACGTGATAAATACCTTTATTCTTATCTTCTTTATTCTTATTTATAACATGTGATAAATATCTTTATTCCTTTTTATCATACGTGATAAATATCTTTATTCTTATTTATAACATGTGATAAATACCTTTATTCCTTTTTATCATACGTGATAAATATCTTTATTCGAGTTATCTTCTTTACTCTTATTTATTTATAACATGTGATAAATACCTTTATTCCTTTTTATCATACGTGATAAATACCTTTATTCTTATTTATAACATGCGATAAATATCTTTATTCCTTTTTATCATACGTGATAAATATCTTATTTATAACATGTGATAAATACCTTTATTCCTTTTTATCATGCGTGATAAATATCTTTTATTCTTATCTTCTTTACTCTTATTTATAACATGTGATAAATACCTTTATTCCTTTTTTATCATACGTGATAAATACCTTTATTCCTTTTATCATACGTGATAAATATCTTTATTCTTATCTTCTTTTATTCTTATTTATAACATGCGATAAATATCTTTTAAATCATACGTGATAAATATCTTTTACTTATTTATAACATTTGTTAAATACCTTTATTCCTTTTATCATACGTGATAAATACCTTTATTCCTTTTATCATACGTGATAAATACCTTAATTTTATCTTCTTTATTTATTTATAACATGCGATAAATATCTTTATTTTTTTTATCATACGTGATAAATATCTTTATTCTTATTTAAAACATGTGATAAATACCTTTATTCCTTTTATCATACGTGATAAATATCTTTATTCTTATCTTCTTTACTCTTATTTATAACATGTGATAAATACCTTTTATTCCTTTTTATCATACATGATAAATACCTTTTTATTCTTATCTTTTTATTCTTATTTATAACATGTGATAAATATATTTATTTTTTTATCATACGTGATAAATATCTTTTATTCTTATCTTCTTTACTCTTATTTATAACATGTGATAAATATCTTTATTCCTTTTATCATACGTGATAAATATTTTATTCTTATCTTCTTTATTCTTATTTATAACATGTGATAAATATCTTTATTCCTTTTTATCATACGTGATAAATATCTTTATTCTTATTTATAACATGTGATAAATACCTTTATTCCTTTTTATCATACTTGATAAATATCTTTATTCTTATCTTCTTTAATCTTATTTATAACATGTGATAAATACCTTTATTCCTTTTTATCACGTGATAAAAATACCTTTATTCTTATCTTCTTTTACTCTTATTTATAACATGTGATAAACACCTTTTATTTTTTATCATACGTGATAAATACCTTTATTCTTATCTTCTTTATTCTTATTTATAACATGTGATAAATACCTTTATTCCTTTTTATCATACGTGATAAATATCTTTATTCTTATCTTCTTTACTCTTATTTATAACATGTGATAAATACCTTTATTCCTTTTTATCATACGTGATAAATACCTTTATTCTTATCTTCTTTATTCTTATTTATAACATGTGATAAATATCTTTTATTCCTTTTATCATACGTGATAAATATCTTTATTCTTATTTATAACATGTGATAAATACCTTTATTCCTTTTTATCATACGTGATAAATATCTTTATTCTTATCTTCTTTACTCTTATTTATAACATGATAAATACCTTTATTCCTTTTTATCATACGTGATAAATACCTTTATTCTTATTTATAACATGCGATAAATATCTTTATTCCTTTTTATCATACGTGATAAATATCTTATTTATAACATGTGATAAATACCTTTATTCCTTTTTATCATGCGTGATAAATATCTTTATTCTTATCTTCTTTACTCTTATTTATAACATGTGATAAATACCTTTATTCCTTTTTATCATACGTGATAAATACCTTTATTCCTTTTTATCATACGTGATAAATATCTTTATTCTTATCTTCTTTATTCTTATTTATAACATGCGATAAATATCTTTATTCCTTTTTATCATACGTGATAAATATCTTTATTCTTATTTATAACATGTGATAAATACCTTTATTCCTTTTTATCATACGTGATAAATACATTTTATTCTTATCTTTATTCTTATTTATAACATGTGATAAATATCTTTATTCCTTTTTATCATACGTGATAAATATCTTTATTCTTATTTATAACATGTGATAAATACCTTTATTCCTTTTTATCATACGTGATAAATATCTTTATTCTTATCTTCTTTACTCTTATTTATAACATGTGATAAATACCTTTATTCCTTTTTATCATACGTGATAAATACCTTTATTTCTTATTTATAATATATGATAAATACTTTTATTCCTTTTTATCATACGTGATAAATGCCTTTATTCTTGCAAAATATATATATATATACATTTCCCCATTGTTGAAATTAGGTGATGTGAGTTATTTTACAACATTATTTTTAGAAATTAGAAAAATAAGCTGGAGTATTTTTAACTAATGTTTAACTAAATCGAAAGATTAACTAATCTTTAAACACATAATTAGATAAATAATTCATAACTGAAATATATATATACAGAGAGAGAGAGAAAGAAAGCAATATAGAAAAACAAAAATCAAAAGAGAACTGAAAAGTAATTAACTAGACAGCATAACAAAGCCTCGGCAATATTCGCGACACGTAAATGTTCATGTGTTTCATAGAAACAATAAAATTATAAAACAAAATCATAATAACATTCATTATACAAATGCCCTGAAGCACTTCACACATTCAGGTCACTCAAACATATATATATATACGCATGTATAATAACATCTTTCAGTTATAAGCATATTTTTGATAATAGGAATAAAATGCTAAGATGAAATATAAAATGTATTAGACAGAAATGAAATTACAGATATATTAACTTACTGTTTTTCATTTTGTGTGATTTTACTTATGTATATATTTTACATAAATTTTTGTCAGTTTTCACAATATTGCGAATTTGAAAGTAAAATGATCGTTATTTTTAGTCGTAAGCTATTTTTAATCGCTATACTTTTAAACTTACTTACATAATGAAGTAACAAGGGTAATGGAAGTTATTATGTTATTGTTATCGGATGTCACACAAGTTGACTTGTTTTGATTCGCCACGACAAAGAAAGATTACATAGCAAAATTATTAGAGAGTTTTTGCGCACCGTATTTGTATGGTCCGCTATTTTTTTCTCCCTAGCGCGCATGCTCATAGGAAATTGTGCATGCGTATCTGTAATAATAGAGAGTTTTTGCATACCGTATTTTGGACGTCCGTTAGCTTTTTCTCCCTAGCGCGCATGCTCAAAGGAAACATTATTACCGATACGCATGCGCAATTTCCTATGAGCATGCGCGCTAGGGAGAAAAAGCTAACGAACGTCCGAAATACGGTATGCAAAAACTCTCTATTGTTACGCTAGGTTCACCGACGAAGTGTTCACACTGTACTCACATTTTTGCACCATAATTAATAACAAGCAATCTCAAAGAGAACATTTTGGTGATGGCAACCATAATACCCATTTCCTAATACTCTATGGTGGAACATTGCAATCTATAAAGTACGCATCCCCCTCATAGACATGGAAATTTTCGCTTTTGCATAACTGGCACATTTCAAGCCAAACACGATTGGTTATTTGATTCTCTACAAGAAAGACAGATTATGTAGTAGAATCATAGTTACCCAAGGTTCACCACAAAAGTGTTCACACTGTACTCACATTTTGATACCAAAATTTATAACAAGCAATCTAAATGACGGCCAAATTGGTGATGGGTACAACACCCATTTCCTCGTACGCTATGGTGGAATCTTGCAACCTATAGAATTAACGTACCCATCTCCCTCACAGACATGGAAATACTCGCTTTAGCATAACTGGCACAATTTCAAACCAAACAAAGCTTGTTCAAAAACCTAGTACACTAAGCAGCAATTTACTCCAGTTCTAAATGAAATATATTCTTTATATTACTTCAGTTTAATAAATACTATGTATATATTATTATATTTTTCGCACATAGATGCTTTATTGCTGATTTTGATTGCCGAGTTTCGAATTTGTCTTTCTGAACCCAACTCTCTATTCACTTAAAAAAAAGTAATTAAAAGCAAATCATTACACACTCTTGCAGTTATTTAACGTGATACAAACTGCGACTTAATCATTTTTTTTAAAATAAAATAAAGCAAATATATAGACAAATCAAAATATGTTGACTTTAAATTTGGACGAGATAAATTATATGCATCACTTCCAATTAGATAAAAAAAGTAATGAAGTCTTGGTCTCTAATTCTAGTCTAAAATTATACACATTAAATCATACTTGTACCCCTTAAACACACTACCCATACACTGCGCAACTATACACCTACCCCTCATTTCCGATCCAATAAACCCTTAAAAACTATTCGACGACAAAATAATTGAGCCGACATTACCACAATGTGCACAAACGTGCAAACCCCTCCCTCCCCTAAAAAAATAAACACGAGCATCTCAAGCCCCCCTGAAAAAACCGATGAGCATCTAATGAACCTTTGAGTATCCGTCCAGGCCTTTCTGGGGATGGCCCCAGAGGCTGCAGAGTGGCCTGGTGCACATTCACTGCAGTGCAGTTCCCAGGCTAAATGCCAGGAAAACCCCACTCCGCCACTGCTTGTTGTACACTTGCCAAATCTATGTGCGGTGCCGTCCGCAAACTCACACGATTCTTTTTTTTTTTTTTTCTTTTTCTTTTTCTCTTCATCCTCTTCCTCCCGTTTGCTCCACTGGGGGAAAAGATGCTCCTTCGTCTCCCTTCCACCCCCTTCTTCTCTGTGAAGGATGTTTTTTTTTTCAGTTTCTTTTTCCCCCTACTTTTCCCTATTTTTGATCGCTCCCGATATGCTCGATGTAATTTCATTGTTTTATGAGAAGAAAGGGATAGTCCGTTTAAAAATCACGAAAAAGGGACAAAAAGGGGAAAATTATGAGTTTAAGACGTGTCTGTGTCAGTAATCATGACAGAGATTTAATTAGGGACTTTTGATTCTAAAACAAATCATTAAATATATATTAGATTTTTTTTTATGCAATTCCAGAATCTTCTTTAAAAAATAAGATGATCCATACTCTACCTCCTTCTTCTCTGTGGAGGATTTTTTTTTCTGTTTCATTTTCCCTCTATTTTTCCCTGGCGTGTGTGTGATTTTGATCGCTCCCGATATGCTTGATGTGATCTCATTGATTTATGAGAAGGGATAGTCAGTTTAAAAATCATGAAAAAGGGAAAAAAAGGGGAGCATTGTGAGTCTATGTCAACAATCAGTGACATTTTAATTCTGACTTTTAATTCAGAAACAAATTTAGAATTCTTTATGTAATTCCAGAATCTTCAGTGAAGGAAAAGATGCTCCATAGTCCTACTTCTTGTACCTCCACTCCTTCTTCTCTGTGGAGGATTTTTTTTTTTTTTCAATTTCTTTTCCCCCCTATTTTTCCCTATCGTGTGTGGGATTTTTGATCGCTCCCTATATGCTCGATGTAATTTCATTGTTTTATGGAAAGAAAGGGGTAGTCCGTTTAAAAATCATGAAAAAAGGAAAAATTATGAGTTTAAGACGTGTCTATGTCAGTAATCAGTGAGAAAGTTTTAATTCCGATCTTTTAATACAGAAACCAGTAATATAAAAAAAATTTAAGTCAATTCCTACTTTTTTTTCACTCTATTGCAGAAAAGTCCATTATAAATAATTTCATTCATTTTTTTTAAGTTTATCTGGCGCCATCTATTGGTAGATATATGCAACTTAAATCTAAAAAAACTAAAATTAACTAATTAAATTTAATTACTGAATTAATATTCGGAAAAAAAACTGTATTAACATCCAGTGTCATCCACTACAAGCTCAAAAAAAATGTGTTTGAACTTGAGTGGATGAATAAAAAGTATTTTATGAACGATTGAAAATTTGAACAAGATATATATATAGGGAGAGTGTGAGCTAATGGAAGGAATTGAATAATTAAATGTGAATTAGATTTCTTTATGCAATTCCAGAACCTTCAGTGAAGGACAATGTGCTACATAGTAATCTTTCTTTTCTGTGAAGGATTTTTTATAATCTATTTTCCCCCAATTTTTGCCTAAAGGGGGAGGATTTTTTTTATCGTTCCCGATATGCCGAATATAAGTGAATTGCTTTGTAAGAAGAAAGAGATAGTGGCCTTTAAAATCGAAAAATTGTTGATATTGGGAATTTAGCAGATATGTATAAATGTCATAGGTCAGATACAGTGTCTAAATTGGGGACTGTTACTCAAAAAGAAATCACTAAATATATTTCAACATGCATTTTAGATTTCTATATGCATATGTCGGGGTCCTGATGGCCGAATGACTAGCATTCTGACTCTCTATGCCACAGGTTTCGGATTCGAGTCCTGGCATGCCATAGATATTTGTAGTAGTTCGAAATGCACTTTAAACTGTAGAACCCAGTCTATTATAACTGTAGGGTGTAAGTCTGGCAATCCTACCCCGTAGAAAGAAAACATCTCCTATCATGAAATCTGCCGGTAGGCAGACGACCTTGGCTCACCATGGGGCTGTTGAACCGATGATGATGCTATGCATATGTCAATGTTTTGATAATACCAGAATCTTTAAGTGTACAATATTTAAGAAATTATGGAATTTATTGTAAAAATGTCCACTAGAAAATACTGTAGTAAGATTATAGTAATGCTTCTAATTATACGAGTATTCTCAAAAAATTGAAGGGTATATAATTTTAAGTTGTGTGTACATTGCAAATAGTTGAATATAAAAACAAGAAATTTGAAAGTAAATTAAAAAGTTACTTGTTGAATAACAATATACAGCCTGAGTAAAAACTTTAAGGACAGTAAAAATTTTTGAGAAAATGTAAAATGAAATAAAAGGGATTCAAATAATATTAATTATTAAAGTTCATTGATAAGAAATAAATGCTATAAACATAATTTGTAAATACATAATTATGAGAAACATGTGTTTATTTACAAAGTTAGTATTTCTGCCTGAGTAAAAACGTTAAGGCCACCAGTCATTTTTTAAAAATAAATATAATATAATCATGTAATTACCATTGCAACTACTAGCTTGTGACAACGCTGCAATTTTCATATTTGTCGTACGTTTCTTCGAAGTATTTCTGATCTTTGTGAAGGTGGCGAAGGGTAAGAAGTTAACTGATCGTGAAAGAGGACAGATCGAAGCTTTGTCTTCAACAGGAATGAGTAGTCGTACTATTGCGATAAAGATAGGAAGATCAAAGACTGTAGTCAACAATTTTTTAAAATTGAAAGACAATTATATTAAAAAGAATACTGGGGGAAGACTTAAAGGTTTATCCTCGCGTGATGAAAGAAGAGTTTGCCAACTTGCATCTACTGGAAAGTACTCAACCAGGAAACTGATTCCGACGACAGGTTTAAAAGTTTGTCAAAAAACGATTTATAGCACAATTAGAAGGTACACTTATACAGCAAAATTGAGACACAAAATAGAGCGTTTGAACTTTGGCCAGAAAGCCATGACCTGGGACAACCAATGGATAGAAATTATTTTTTCTGACGAAAAAAAAAATGGAATTTGGATGAACCAGATGGCTGGAATTTCTACTGGCATGATATAAGAAATGAAAAAGAATTATTCTCCAAGCGCCAATTAGGTGGAGGGTCTGTCATGACTTGGGGCTGTTTTTCTTACAATGGTGTGGGCTCAATTGCATTCGTTTCAGGTAGAATGAACTCACAAGGATACCAAAATGTCCTAACAAATCATCTTTTGCCAAATTCTGAATGTCATGCTGGAGAAAATTGGAAATATCAGCAAGACAATGCACCGATCCATTCGAGTAACAGCACAAAAAATTGGTTCCAAGTTAACAATGTTGAAACTGTGAAATGGCCAGCTAGATCACCTGCCCTCAACCCAATCGAGAACCTTTGGGCTGACTTTGCAAGAAGAGTTTATACAAATGGGAGAAATTTTACATCAACAACAGAACTGAAATCTACTATCGAAGAAGAATGGTATAAAACCGACCCCACCCTTTGTCAAAAACTCGTTTCATCCATGAAAACAAGAATATTTGAAGTAATTCGAAGAAATGGCTCCTACAGAACCTTCTAAAAATTTGTAATTTTTTTCTTATATGTTATTTTCTATGTTGGCCTTAAAGTTTTTACTCAGGCTCAAATATTCATCTGTGTGTTCTGTAATATTTTCTAATAATAAAATATTTGCAAATTAATTTTTCTACTTTTTTTACTTTTATTTAAGCTCAATAATTGTCAATCAAATGGTATTTTAATTCCTCAGTTTAAATGTTTCCATTTTCTCAAAAATGTCTACTGGCCTTAAAGTTTTTACTCAGACTGTATTTAGTATTAAGTATGAATTACAAATGAATAATTACATTTATTGCAAAAGTCTATTGAGTAAGTAAAAGTAGTAAGTTATAGATTTTTTATGAAACAAATTAAATAAATTAGTTTCAATAAGATTTCAGTATAATACATCAGCTGCTTCGACTTTTTTACCTGCAAATTTAATTATCTGAAACCTGAATTGAAAGCAAAGATGAACCCTTGTTCCATCTCGTTTAACAATTTCTGAGGAGACTCTTAAAGCAGATATCTGTCTGTTAAAGTAGTTCCAATGATGCTCAACGGGATTAGGGACTGAAATTAAGCTGGCCTTTCCTTCACTCAATTTCCTGATTCTCAACAAGTCTAGATATGTGAGGTAGCATTATCATCGATTATGAATTTATTAGCAGCATATGACCTGACATATGCACTAAGGATCACATCCCAATATATTATTAGACAGTTTTTGCATACCGTACGTTAGTTACCGTAGGACGTCCGTTAGCTTTTTCTCCCTAGCGCGCATGCTCATAGGAAACTGAGCATGCGCGCTAGGGAGAAAAAGCTAACGGAGGTCCTACGGTAACTAACGTACGGTATGCAAAAACTCTCTATTATAATCACAGTTCCTCCATGGAGCACATGCGGCTCACTGTGACAACCCAGAGAAAGTCCAATCAAATAATAATCCCATCTTCTTCATAACTGTAACTTTCAACTTTTTCCATAACTCTAGATTTAGATAGGTTGAACGATAGCCTTGTTCTCTCTCTCTCTCTCTCATCTGTCTTGTCATCTTAACGAATAGGGTAAATAAACTCTCCTAGATTTTGCCGACAATATATGCTTTATAACAATTTTTAAAACAGCATGTAGTAGTAAAACTTATACACAACTTTAAGAATGAGAGATTTCCTGTTTCCTCCAATTTCTATTTCAGTGTCCCGATTCTTTAAAAAAATAAGTGATATTTATAATACTTTCATTAGTGCTCATATAAACTATAATTTTCCCTTTATTTTAATTCTTTTAATGGTATGCTTCCAAAAAACGGTTGTACCTGTAATGTCTCGGCCTATACTAAGCCTATAATGGCTTCAAGAGGAAGGCGACTTTCAGGTTAATGGAAGCAATATTCAATATATATATATATGTGTGTGTGTGTGTCTTAATACAAAATTATTTACAAAAAATGAAAATTAAAGATTTAAATTTGATTCACAATTGCAGTTTACTCCAAGTATTTTCAGAGTTTTCGAATCTACGACGAATCTAAACACTTCTGCGGCAGACCTTAATTATCACACGGCTTGAAACACGAAACCACAAAGGGATCACTTTGGAAACAGGCGGATAGTCCTGCCTGTTCAGACACTTCAGAGGAAAAGGGAAAACAATACTCCTTGTCAACTCGTCACAGAATATTCCTCTTTCTTCTCCAAAAACCTCCCTTTAAGATACTCAATAGGGAGGGGGACAATTTCATTCACTTCTCATTGGAGTATATTCAATTTTAATATATGCAATTCATGGAGTATATTCAATTCATTTTTCAAATATTACATATCAATTGTCTTACTTTTCTTTTTTAATGGCGCTATAAGCCTATGTGGGTCAAGGCCGTCTGCCTGCTGGCAGATTGCGAAACATAAGATGTTTTCTTTTTAAAGGATAAGGTTGTTAGCTCTACTCCCAACGCTCTACTGTTATATTACACCAGGACTTACAGTTTAAAGTAGATTCCGAACTACTACAACAATCATCCAAGGCACAGCGGGACTCAAACTCGAAACGTGTGGCACCGAGCGTCATATGTTAACTTTTGTTGTTGTTTCTGATCCCCACTTGACTCACATTTAGACCAAGCTCACGAACCCTTATGGACTCATAGTTGAAGGGAAAGGAGGCAGCTTCTGTTGTGAGGGAGCACCCGTAGGTAGAAGTCTGACTTGGTTCCGTGACGCTCTACAATCATATGAGACCGGGACCTACTGCTTGAATTGGATTTCGAACCACTACAAACATCTATGGCCCCGCCGGGACTACGAACCTGAAACCTGTGGCACCGACCACCTGAGCGCTAGACACTCGGCCATTCAGACCCTATGTTTTAATTTTACTTTTACTTTTCTTAAATACATCTTTTAAAAAGTGAAGACTTCCTGACTGCTATATTTAATTATTTTCATTTATATAAAATTATATAACGAAATATTCTATTTTAAATCACTCTTTACATTTCTAGTTGATACTAAAGAACATTTTTCTTTTCACCTTATTTACATTTTACCCTATTTTAATTATTTCCCTACTATACGGTGACACTTTTATTCAACTCCTGATTCATGTTCCCTCGGAGAATGGGACAAGAGTTAGATTTTTATTTAATTAGAAAAGGGAGTAAGATATAAAAGGTTCAAGTTAAAAAAATATATTTATGACGTCATAATTTTTATAACATATAAGTTGAGGATTTTTTTATATAATTAATCAATTAAATTTCTGTCATCAGTTTTCTTTCAAAACATGAAGCGCCAAAATACAAGTTCTAAAAGAAAATTTTCTTTTGTATTATTAAAAATGCTTATGACTATAAATTATTTGGTTTTTCTGTTTGTCTTTCTATCATGAAACGGATTTTTTCGGTCAATTCAGAACAAATGCAGAATTTCAAGTTGCGTGATAAAGAAGTTACTTAATATAAAACAGTAATAAAGCAGAAATGAAGAATTAGAAATCCGTAATTTGTAGTTTTATTATTATGGCCAGGAGTAACTGCGAATAGCCATTGGTGGACAGCGTTAAACTTTTTAACAAGCATAATCCGGATACGATATTCGATAGACAAATTCAAACTGATAACTTCCATGTCTATATCACGGATCGGTAAGATAAATCTGGTTTCAGAAGCATCCTTCCTTTTGATGCAATATATTATTCAGAATTCTTGCTTTTTCTGTAAACGCTTATTTAACATTTCATTTTTTTCGGACTTTTGTATTTCTTCCCCACATTTTTAAAAAGTGTTAACATAACCAACTTTATTACTCAATTTTGATTACCTATCTCACTGAATGCCGGACACTCGGCAACTTTTCCAATCTCAGATGCATTGCCCAACTCTCCCGTTTTCTTCTGAACTGCATCTAAATTTTTTTAATTTCAGTGATAATATACACTCATGTCCATAAATTAAGGATAATGAAGTTCAGGCAAAGAAAGAGACAGAAGCAAAACAAATTTGACTTATTTGTAAAGTCTATTTATTAAACAAAGGTAAAGAGCAAAAAAGATGCTATATGTTTGACATAATTCATAAAAATTGCGATTTTTACTCCATGGAGCAAATTTCAAAAAAGAACCTATTTACAAAAAACAGTATAACATGGTTAGTATGATGGTTAATATGGAGTATGTCTCCCGGACGATGCAATACAGGCTTTACAACGCCTAGGCATGCTGAGTATCAAATTATCAATCTGATCTTGGGAATATTACACCACTCATCAAGCAATGCCCTCCGAAGTTCCGGTTGACAGGTGGGAGGGGGTTGACGGGCTGCAATTCGTCAGCCAAGCATATCCCACACATGCTCTATTGGATTCAAGTCCGGTGAGTATGCTGGTCAATCCATACGGGTGATATCCTCCAATTGAAGGCATTCGTCTACAATGTTTGCACGGTGAGGACGGGCGTTGTCATCCATAAACAGAAATTCAGCACCCATGGCGCCCCGAAACAAACGTACATGTTGTTCCAGAATGACATCCCGATAGATGTGGCCTGTCATCGTTACACTCTGAACATGCAGGTCAGTTCTTAAATCATCGTATAGTAGTAGTGAAGTTATTATTTAACACCGAAGGAAAAGTCTGGGAGACAATCAGGGATGAGTGGAAAGCATTGAATGGAAAAACTCGCAAAAAAGCTGTTGTCCATTTTGATTAAGAACTGACGAATGTCTGGCCAAAACAGGGATTGTGAACTCATATCAGAGTTTTGGGTTTTATGTAAGACAGAGAAAATGAATAAGGCCCATCTATTTGTTTGCTCTGGACTGGACACTAACGTACGACAAATTGGTGATTTGTGTACTCTTTGCTGGAGGGCCAAAACATGACCTGATCACAAGGATGTTTTAAGTCCTTTTGGTCGTTTTGTTTATAATATCTGGTATGTTTTCCTTGCAATTTTGATTTGTTTATATGTTCTTTTTGTTTCTATAGTAAGTGGCCAAATTTGTATGAATTAAGTTCCAATAAAGCCATAGGTAACATAACACAACAGCAGACTATAGGCAGCACTATAGGCCAATAACATAAATGAGGTTATGATGAAAATTTCAAACTTCACATTTCACATTTGTTCGCTGATTCTACGCGAACACACATGCACATACAGATATATATGTAATAATAATAATATTATTATTATTAATTAAGTTTAGAAATAAATGATTATATTTCTATTATGATTTCAGGCAATGTGTAAATAGTGATAAAATAGTAATAACTTATTCATTGATTAATAAACACTACCTTATTTTCGTATCAAAAATCATATTTAATATATTTTAATAGCAAAAGTAATTTTTTGTTATTATTATATGAATAATAATATTTTAGTATTTTTTCTGTTCATGGAAATCTTATTGTCAAATTTCATATATTATTATATAAATATTTATTGACAAATATGTGGTTGTCGCATAACATAAATACAAATGAAAATCTATAATACAAATCAAAACTACTAGCATTTGTCTTTTTGATGCTTTTAAGTTTACTTTTAAAAAATATAGGAAAATAAAATAAAAATTTTATGGTCAGATTGGAATGTCCTGGCAATGATTCCTATCCCAATAAAATATATTCCGGAAAAAAAATCATGCTTAGAGGGTATATGAATCTATTTTTAGCCTCACTAAAATATCGTGACCAAACGGGAATGATAAAAAATATTTTATTTTATTAAGTGATGTCGTAGATTTTTTCTCAA
This sequence comes from Caerostris darwini, assembly GCA_021605075.1. Lineage (NCBI taxonomy): Eukaryota > Metazoa > Arthropoda > Arachnida > Araneae > Araneidae > Caerostris > Caerostris darwini. The sequence continues at coordinate 62,235 of BPLQ01011823.1, forward strand.
GCACCCTCTAGGCATCTAATTTTAGCTGATACGACGTCACAGAAAATATTGCAGCCAAGAAATATAATTTGGCGAGCGTTTTTATGGAACATTAAATGCACGGATTCATTATTTGACTCAACCCGCAATTACTCTGTTATATTAGAATGATAGATTGATTGCAGAATGAATATTGATATGGGATGGCCCTCAGAGACTGAAGCCCACTGTTACTCGTTGACCAATGATACGCTTATTCTAGATGAGTCTACTGCAAACCGTCTATTAGAGTTCAGTCTGAATTATTTTATGTGGTACTGGGTTTTTATTTCTCTTTTCTTCAGAATATTTGTTCACAGAGAAAAAAAAATTTTCATTGAAAAGAATGACATTAAAGAAGGTGTAATAACATTTTTTTACCAATATGTTGGAAGGGTTATTGATATTTGACTCATAAAGCATTACTTGCTGAAAATTTTATAATGGGCAACATCAGTTTTATTGGAAAATGTTGTTTTAATTTCCGAGCTCTTTATTTGGGGATTATTCGCAACTAGAACAGTAAATGTCCAATAGCGTCCAAAGCAAGGTGTACCACGTCTCATTGTTTACAGATTAATTATTTGACTCAACCCTCAGTTATTCTCTTATATTAGAATGATAGATTGATTGCAGAAGGAATATTGATATGGGATGGCCCTCAGAGACTGAAGCCCACTGTTACTCGCTGACCAATGAAACGCTAGTGCTAGATGAGTCTGTGGCAAACCGTCTATTAGAGTTCAGTCTGAATGGTTTTATGTGGTACTGGATTTTTATTTCTCTTTACTTCAGAATGTTTGTTCCCAGAAGAAATCGAATTTTACTAGAAGGAATATTCCTTCTAGTAATGTTATTCATTGAAAAGAATGACATTACTAGAAGGAATATTAGCAATTTTTTACCACTACGTAGGGGGGTGATTGATAATTGGCTCATGAGGCTTTATATTGTTGCCATTTCTATTGGAAAGTGTTGCCTTAAATTCCGAGCACTTTAATATAGAGTCCTTCGCCCTTAAAACAGCAAATGTCCAATAGCACTACCCAAGGTGCACTACGAGATATTATTTACGGATTCATTATTTAACTTAACCCTCAATTACTCTGTGATATTAGAATGATAGATTGATACTGGATGGCCCTCAGAGACTGAAGCCCACTGTTACTCGCTGACCAATGAAACACTTATGCCAGACGAGTCTACGGTAAACCGTCTATTAGAGTTCAGTCTCAATGATTTTACGTAGTACTATAACTAGAAATGCTTATGCCAGATGAGTCTAAGGTAAACCATAGAGTTCAGTCTGAATGATTTTACGTGGTACTAGAATTATGGTACTAGTAAGTACTTCTAGAGTTTTATTTCTCTTTTCCACAGAAAGTATATTCCCTGAGAAAAAAATTCACTTTTTTTTTCATTGGAAAGAATGACAATACTAGAATGTATAATAGCTTTTTTATCCGTTATGTAGGGAGGGTGATAGATTATTGACTCGTGAAGCATTACTTTGTAGATAATTTTATAAGGCATAACTCCAGTTTTATTGGAAAATGTTGTATTAAGTTCCGAGGACTTTAATCAGGTATTCCTTCGCCACTAGAACAGCAAATGTCCAATAGCGTCCAATAGCATAACTCCAGTTTTATTGAAAAACGTTGTATTAAGTTCCGAGGAATTTAATCAGGTATTCCTTCGCCACTAGAACAGCAAATGTCCAATAGCGTTACCCGAGGTGTACCACGTCTCAATAGAGAGTTTTTGCATACCGTATTTTGGACGTCCGTTAGCTTTTTCTCCCTAGTGTGCATGCTCATAGGAAACATTATTACAGATGCGCATGAGCAATTTCCTATGAGCATGCGCGCTAGGGAGAAAAAGTTAACGGACGTCCAAAATACGGTATGCAAAAACTCTCTATTATTTACAGATTCATTATTTGACTCAACCTTAAATTACTCTGTTATATTAGAATGATAGATTGATTGCAGAAGGAATATTGATATGGGATGGCCCTCAGAGACTGAAGCGCACTGTTTGTGCAATGAAATGCTTATGCCAAAACGTAGAGTTCAGTCTGAATGATTTTATGTTGTACTAGTTAGTACTTCTGGGTTTTTATTTCTCTTTTCACTGAGTTTATTCACTGAGAAAAAAAATCACTTTTTTCTTTATTAAAAAGAATGGCAATACTAGAATGTATAATAGCTTTTTTTTCCAGTATGTAGGGAAGGTGATTGATAATTGATTTGTTAAGCATTAACTTTTTGATAATTTTATAATAGGCAAACCATTTCTATTGGAAAATATTAAGTTCCTAGCACTGTAATCGGGAATTTTTCGTCACTAGAACAGTAAATGTCCAATAGCGTTATCCTAGGTGCACCACGGTATCCTCCTGCCATATTGGCCATATCCTAAAAGTGATATCTGGGTGTTCATCACCAACTTCCCTTCTCCTCGACCCTAACTGAAGGTTATTAAAATCTATATGGATATTATGCCTATTATTGTCGATGGCCAATTAACTAGCGCTCTAGCCTTTCGTACCACAAGCTTCAGGCTCAGATCCTAGCGGGGGCTTGGATGTTTGTTAGTGGTTCGGAATCCACGTTTAATTGTAGGTCCGGGTTTAATTAGCCTAAAGCGTGTAAAAAAGGACCATATAGCAGCAAACCAAAACCAGGTCTATTATTGACATGGAACAAAAAGTTTTCAATTCAAATTAACCTATCTGGTTTCGTACACAAGTCACGAAATTCAAAAACCTAATGAGGCAGGAGGATAACGTTGCCTGCCCCCAGTGTTAACCCTTTAAGCCCTAGAAAGTACGATCGTGCAGTCGAGGCATTTAAAAAAAATTTTCATGGAGAAACCTAACCCGCAAGATTCTGCTAGTCCCCCCCCCTTGCCTCAGAAGAGGGCAGGGAGGGTGTACTTTTTAATGACAACAGATTATTTTAATTATTTTTTTTTTTGTATCATTAGAATCAATGTCTAATAAAAAATTTTAAATTTTTTTTAATATAATGCAATTTCAGGTCTTAAAGGGCTAACAGAATATTTAATATAGACAATGCATTATCATATTCTTATTATTAAAGTATATTATTAAGTAAGTAATTTAGAGATGAATTTGTGCTTTGAAGTGCTTTGTGCTTTTTTTGGGGACGTTTGACGTAATTTGGGCTTTGAACGTTTTCTGTGCTGTTTATCTAAATTTATAATTAACACGATCTAAATAGTCAAAAATTAAATATTTCATTAAATTGGCACCTCTCGGAAAGTTTTCTTTGATATAGTTAGCGACAATTTAAAGGAAATATTATGTGGTTTAAATATTGGATGGGTTATAAGAACCCTTTAAAAAATAAATGAAGATGACTAATGGAAAAAAAATAAATCATATATAAATATAAATGAAAAAATATATAAAAACATTAATTTGAAAATTCAAATAAAGATAAGTATAAATTATTTATATCTAATTTTCATGGTAAAATTGGGTTATTTTCTTCTCACGTGATTTAATCTTGCGAATATTTTGGAAAATTTTTCATGGCGCAACTTTTTTTCATTGTGTGGATTATTATCTATATAAAATACTTACTTTTCTTCACGTGAATACTTATTTCTCTTATTCACACATGTACCCATTAAACTCATTAAATCAGTATTACTGCAAAATGAGATCACTTCAATAGATCAGCATTGTTTTTCGTAGTTGAGTCAACCTGAATACAACGGAGAAATATTTCAGCCATTACATGTACCATGGTCCTTCCCGTTTGACACGAGTTTCTTGCTGTCAAGTTTCAAATCGAGCTCTCTCAGTTCAATGTGCTGCCCATAACCCCTGGTTTCAGCCTACTGTTTACTTGTGCAAACTACCGTTGAAAAATTCAAAAATTCGAATTCATTTTCAAAGTGCAATACAGTCATTGATTTCAAAACGCATGGGGCTTCAACAATAATTATAGACTTAACAACAATAGTGAAATCGACAACAATAGTGATTCTTGTTGATACATTATTGACAACAATAATGTGTGAGCTACTGACAGACAGTCAGATCTTGATTATAATCTGACTGTCTTGTGAGAATTTATCGATATTTCATATAAATATCTCCATTTAAATAAGTGGGATCCAAAATAATCTCAAGGAAACCCATGAACACAACGAACAATGTTACCCTTAAGTCCTCGTGGTAGATTGCAATAACCTCAGTCCTTCCTGTTATGGTTTACAACGTTCCCTGATGCAAAAAAGATCACTCACGTGGTTAAAGTATTATTAAATCTTTTCCCCCTGCGTACCCATAAGTTTTTTCATTTCTTCCATACGACATCTAAACACCAGAAACCAAAAGACGCAACCAATAACCTTTATGTAACCCGTGAACAGCGTTATTCAACAGTATTCCTAGAAGGAAGCAATAATCTAAATTCTTCCTCTTGTGGTATATAAAGTCCCTGATCTAAAAAAAACAGAATCTTTTTCCCCCTACGACACTGCAATCTTTTCTTATTTCTCCCATTCGACATTTAAATGCAAGAGCCCCAAAAGACTACAACGCAACCAATAACCGCTATGTAACTCGTGAACAGCGTTATTCAACAGTATTCCTGATTTTTCCTAATCTTTTCTCATTTTTTAATCCAATAATATTCCTAAAAGGAAGCAATAATCTGAATTCTTCCGTTGGTTGTATATAAAGTCCCTGACCTAGGAAAAAAATATCAGATCCGTCATTATAAATATGACTAAATGTTTTCTCCATATGACCCCATAATATTTTCTTATACGACATCTAAATGTAAAAGCATCAAAGACTACAACGCAACCAATAACAACTATGTAACCGAGAACAGCGTTATCTAATTGTATTCCTAGAAGGAAGCAATAATCTCAATTCTCTCGTTTGTGGTATATAAAGTTTTTGACCTAAAAATAAACACCAGACCTATGATTAAAATATGACATCTTTTCCCCCTACGTTCCCATAAACTTTTCTCATTTCTGCTTTACGGATTTAAATACATTAGCACCAAAAAACTACAACGCAACCAATTACCACTATGTAATTTGGGAATAGCGTTATCCAACTTTATTTCTAGAAGGAAGCAATAATCTCAATTCTTCCGTTTAAAGTATATAATGTCTATGACCTAAAAAAATCCCATCAGATCCGTGATTAAAATATGACTAATTATTTTATCCATACGACCTCAAAATCTTTTCTCATTTCTCCCCGACGACATTTAAGGTGCAAGAGCACCCAAAAACTACAACTCAAACCAATAACCAATAACCCGTGGACAGCGTTATCCAACAGTATTTCTAGAAGGAAGCAATAATGTCAATTCTTACATTTGTAATATATAAATTTCCGTGACCTAAAAAAAACACCAGATCCGGGATTAAAATATGGCTAAATTCTCCCCCCTCCTCCCTACAACCCAATAATATTTTCCCATTTCTTCCATATGACATATATATGTAAAAATACTTGAAGGCTACAACGAAAGTAATGAACACAAATAAAACCATTAACAAAACGAAGCATGTCACCCATCAGTCCTCCTGACAGGAAACGTGGATCTCAACATCCTGTTTTTGCCATACTAAGTCCTTGGCATAACAACCACTAAACAAGTGTTACAAATTTGACTAAATTTTTTCAGAAGTCTCCCAAAAGGTATTCAGTTTTGGAATAAAAGTGTAACTCTGGTTCACCAGATTGGTGTTACCAATCCAAAATTATTATAATTCTCTGAATTTGTGTATTAAATTTTTTAAACATTCGTTTCCAAAAAGAATTCTAAAATTTGTGTCAATACAACTTGTGTGAGACATTCTCCGTAAAACTTGTACTTTTCTTTTGGGTGTGATATTTATTAGAGAATTTGATAAACTAACTATAGATCTAACACCAGAATATCAGCAGGTTAACATAGCTTAAATAGTAAGTAATTTATTATCGTAACTTTGACTAGTCATCATTAGAGAAATATACTGTAACGTCAGATATTTTTTATTCTTTTAGTTTATTTATTTATTCAATTTATTTTGAGGCTACAGTACTTTTTACTTAAATAAACCTTCTATATTCAATAATATGGCTTCTTCTACTTCTTCAATGATGCAATAGTCCCATGATAGGCCAAGGCCGTCTGCCTAGAGACAGATATCTAAACATGAGATATTTTCTTTTACTGGCAAGGGTTCCCCAACGCCCATATAGATTCATGTATATATAGTCATATTAAACCGGGACTTACGATTTAAAGTGGATTTCCTAAACGTTGCAAACATCAATGGTACCGTTGGGAACCGAACCATATGGCACCGAGCGCTAGTCACTTGGCCATCAGGCCTAAAGATGTATCTATTTAGCATAAATAGGATTATTATATATATTGCTGGAGCCTGATGATTGAGTGACTAGAGCTCAATACTTTATATTATACTTTTTAGCAATTTAGCAAATATAAATTATTTCGTTAAAAAAAAACATTTCTTGCGGGTGTAAAAGCAAGTGCTTCATTTGTTGCAAATTATAATAACAATGACTTTTCAAGTAAATTGCGCCGAAAAACATACTTCACATTAAAAACTCTATACAATGTAATTCTCCATTCTATAGTTGCAATGACCTTGAAATGCACTTCTTTTTTCATGAATGAAAATTTTCATTCAGAAAAAATTAGTATTACTACGATTATACTACGAATATTTGTATAATTTAAAAAAAAAAAAAAAAGAATGGATGATCTATACTAAGCGAAATACAAATAAAAAACATATTTCCCCCTGGTATCATATATCTTATAAAGAAATCTATTTTAACAGGAAAATGTTTTTGATGAATGAAATTACTTTTTCATTCTTTCAGATTCATTCATTTTGCTGTAGTTTGAACAATTTTTTAAGAGTATAAAATTTCAAATGTTATAAAATTATACTTTTATTTTATTACATTTTGTTTCCTTATTTTGTATCCTTAATTTTTTTTTTTTTTTTTTTTTATTTTATTTTTATTTTTATTTATTTATTTATTTATTTATTTTTTTTTTTTTGTAACTTACATAATATTTCATTTTAGAAATATTTTAATTAAAAACTAATGATTAAACATTTTTTTCATTAAATTTTAATGTATTTAACTTTGTTTCCAATAGTCTTATTGCATTTTAATATTTATATATGACTTTTAATATTTATATAAATCTATATCAGAATTTCTTTACGAGTTTTATTTAAAAATATTTTTTTTTTCCTTTTTTTGTGTAAAAATTGTATAGGAAATGCTTCAAGAATTTTCTAAAATTTTTATAGATCATTTTTTTTATATTTTATTATTTTTAAATTAGTATTATTGTTATTTTCAATAATAAGTAATAACGAAAATTTTTATAGAAAAAAAAAGAAAAGGAAAACTTAACAATCGAAATATTTATATATGACTTTATTTTAAATCTATATCATAATTTCTTTACGAGTTTTGTTTAAAAATATTGTTATTTTTTTTCTTTCTATTTTTGTAAGAATTGTATAAGAAAAGCTTAAATTATTTTTAAAATTATTATAGATTATTTTTTATTATTTTAAATTAGTGCTATTGTTATTTTCAATATTCAGCAATAACAAAAAAGTTTTATAGTTATAAGAATAGAAATGTAAAACTTAACAATCAAAATATTTATAAATGATTTTTTTTAAAATCTATACTAGAATTTCTTTACGAGTTTTGTTTTAAAATATTATTTTATTTATTTATTTATTTTGTGTGTGTGTGTGTGGAAGAATTGTATAAAAAAGCTTAAAGAATTTTCTAGAGTTATTATAGATTATTTTTATTTTTATTATTTTTAAATCAATATTGGTGTTATTTTCAATATTTAGCAATAACGAAAATTTTTATAGATAAAATAGAAATGGAAAAAATTTAAAAATGGATAAAACAAATGGATCAAAATCAAAATAAACCTATATCAGAATTTCTTTACGAGTTTTGTTTTAAAATATTTTTTTCCTTTTTTTCTTTAATTGTAAACCAATGATTAAACCCTTTTTTTCCATTACATTTTAATGTATTTAATTTTATTATTTATTCAATAAGACTATTGAAATAATACTAATCATTTTAATATTTTATATATCACTTTGTTTTAAATCTATATCAAAATTTCTTTACGAGTTTTGTTTTAAAATATTATTATTTTTTTACTTTTTTGTGTAAAAACTGTATAAGAAAAGCTTAAAGAATTTTTTTTCTAAAATTATTTTAGATTATTTTTATTTTTTTATTATTTTTAAATTAGTATTGTTATTTTCAATTTTTAACTATAACAAAAATTTTATTGATAAAAATAGAAATGGGAAACTTTAAAATCACCTTACTTAAAAGATTTAAATATTTTTAATGCTTAAAACATTCTTTGAAATTTTGCCAAAGTTGTCTGAATGAAATACATTAAATACGATTCTTTGAATCTACATTATAAAGGGCACCACTAAAAGAATTCATTTACTGGACTAAATTCCATTATAATTAAATCGTTTATTCTAATACAGAAAAAAAGAAAATAGAGTATTCAAACACTAACTTTTATTTTGATATGTAAACCATTGAATGTCGAATTTCGTATACCAGAAAACCACAAAATGACGTACAAAACACAAAGAAGTTCGTTATACATAATAGATAATGTTTAAATTAATTTTTAAAAAAAATGCAAATCTTCTTTTTAGAATTATATTTAACAATCGAATTCGAATTGCTTTTCACTAAAAAAAAAAAGAGAATAGTAGCTACAAATACTAAATTTCTTTTATGTACCGGGTAATTCCCGAAAGCAAAGCGATGTTTTATGGCTCCTAATTGTAATTCCTACGAGTGAAAGCATCTTAACCCTCTTTACTATTGACAACCCCATAAAAACGTTCACTATGCATCGTGAATTCATCTCCATTCTCCAATGGCTGCTTTTTCTGCGACTCGTTCGCCAATGAGCGCACTTCACCATCGCCAAGGGGAAGAAATTGTCGCCAAATAAATATTTGGCAACTCCGTTTCTCTTTATTTTAGCTTTTTTCTGCACACATTTTTCTTTCTTTCTTTTTTTTTTGTGTGTGTGTGGGTGAAAAGATCCGTTATTGTTTGAGTTTTCTGGTGATTTGTTTTTCAAAATGTGACTTAAAGATAAAATTCTAATGTGATCTATGTCACCCGTGAAATTAGATGTTTGTAGATTTTTATGGATGATTTAATTGTTTGAAGCCCTTATTTAACTATGTGCCCTTTTCGGCCATTGAATTTTTCACTCATTATAATTTAATTTTCACAATTTTTATTTTCTTAATAAAATTTTATTACTTAAATATCACTTGCTAATTCTAATTTTTTAATGTTATTAATTTTTATGTATAATTTCTCGTGATAATTAAATGTTATTTTTCTCTACTAAAATTTGCCCTATTTGGCCATTGAATTTTTCACTTATTATTATTTAATTTTCACAATTTTTATTATCTTAATAAAAATTTATTAGTTGAAATATCACTTTCTAATTCTAATTTTTTAATTTTTGTGCATAATTTCTCGTGATAATTAAATATTATTTTTCGCTATTAATTAAATATGTCCTATTTGGGCCATTAAATTTTTCAATCATTATTATTTAACAATTTTTATTCTCTTAATAGCATTTTATTACTTGAAATATCATTTGCTAATTCTAATTTTTTAATGTTATTAATTTTTATGTATAATTTCACGTGATAATTGAATGTTATTTTTCTCCATTAAAATTTATTTATACATATTTACATTTTTTAACTTTATAAAAATATTATTTTCATAATTAAAATGATTACATAGAACCTTTTTTAATTCAAATATTTATTAAAATATATTCCTTAAATATTTTTAAGAATAACATAGCTATATATTTGTTAGTTCAATTTCATTTTTAATGAAACTTGCGATAAATTATCTTTGATATATTTCTTATATGAAATATAATTCAATTTAAACTAATAACATAAATTATAATAATTAAACTAAATAATTAAATTATAATAATTAAATTAAATTGATAACTTTATATATATATATATATATATATATATATATATATATATATATATAAATTATATTTGATATATAATTAAAGATAATTTTATTCTCATTTTTTAAATATTTTTAGTTTAACGTAATACGATATTTCACCTTTATGAAAATATTAATTGCCAAATTTGAGTCAATTAATATTAAACTATAGCGGCAAAGTTTATTAATTTTTTTTTACTTTTAGGCTGATGTTTAATATTATTTTTTTAATTTCTACTTCTGAATAATTTTTGTTTTATGCTGAAAAAAAAAAATATTTATTTTGTACTTAGAATACTGAATATATATATATAAGTATTCCATGTTATGGATAAAATAATTTTTTTAAACAATTTAAATATTTGTAAAACAAAAAACGTACTTTTAGAAAAAAATTGCTCAATTATTAAAATATGAATATTTTATAACTGTCCCGAGGTCATATTGCTTCAAATTGCATGCCAACTTTGTGATTAAGGTTTAAATCATGCCAATTGATCGCCAAGCAATACGAATTCCTATGCCTATTTAATGTCATCAACCAAAATTGTTTCTTGATTTAATTAAATTAAGTAAACAAATAATTAATTTTTATGGAAACACTAATATTTATTTAATATTTTTAGTAGGTTAGTTATTTCCAATTTAAAAAAATATATTGAAATTCTACACAATTTAAAGTACAAAATATTTTCAAAAGAAAGCCTTATAAATCTCATTTTGTGAAGCACGTTCATTCATTCATTACAAATAATATTTTAAATTTTAAATCTTTTAATTTGTGTCTTTTTAATGTAATTTTTCTCCTCCTCAAGTGATAACCATTAATTGTTAATTAACATAAATAACAATATGAAATAATGCTCAATTGTTTTTCGAATGTTAATATTTTTCTATTATGAACATAATTTATGGAGCTACTTGGCTGATAACACTTTGGTTTTTCGAAATATAGAGGCTTAATTTATGTTAAATTAAATTGAAAAATTTTTGTCTATGTACGTATGTTTTGTCTATGTGCACATGTTTGTCTATGTGTGTAATACAAAACTTAACATTCTGACATATATCTGTCAGAATGTCCTAATATTAAACTTGAGGGGGAAGGGGCACCTAAGCTCCCTATGCTTTGGCGAAAAAATGGCAGAAATCGAAAAATTTGGCGTTCAAAAACACTCAACTCTTGGCTTTGTTTGCAAAAGGATCAAGTCCTCCTCATTTCTGCTTTCAGAAATGAGGAGACTCGGTTAAGATATAGGCAACGTGTATAAATATATCGCATCAACTGTTTAGTAATTTGTTTTCTGGGTTTCCTTTAATACAACAAATATGGGGTAATTACCCCTAAAAGTTATCTCTTCAGCGTCGATAGGCTGTTCGAGATATACAGAAATGGAACACGATGTGCAGAATAAAATTTGGGTGCTATATAGCAGGACCTCCCTGAGTAACTCTGATTTTACTGTTCACGCAATGAACGACGTCAGTTAAAAGTGATGATTATTATTTTTCTCTGTTTATTCACTTAAAACGCAAACCTCTTATCGCCCTGTTTAAATAGTTATTTCTGAAATTTCTGCTATCAATTTGTTAATTTATTTCCCCCACACCATTAAAATAAAACTTTTAAATTGCTATTATTATTTTTTTAAATATTTTTATCCCAACTTGGGGCATTTATTTTCACAACATAAAAGATATTTTCAGTCGGACTAGTAGAGACAAAACAAGGCTCTTCCAAGACAGAAATTATTTTTAGAAATTCAAAAATAAAGTGCCCCGAGCCAAGTTAACTGGAAAAAACGATCGATTCTTTAGACCCACAGAGAAAGAGAGCGAGGTAACAAATATGCTATTTCAGGATATCTAAAACAGGGATTTTTTTAAAGGATGGTTCAGAAAGCCACAGGTTGCTTCCCATGTGTCAAACAGGCGTAACTGATCAGGTCGGAAATAACATAAGATTTGTTTTTGTAAAAATTAGTGTTACGAATCATTTGTATGTCAAGTAACAGTAAAATTACATTTAAAATTATTTCCCCTGTAATATAACTATGGATATTGCTTCTTCTTCATTGGCGCAACATTTCCATGCTGAGCCAAGGTTATCTGCCTTCTGGCAGATTTCGTGACAAATGTTTTCTTTTACGGGATATGGTCGTCAGCCCTATCCCCAATGCTCTCAGTCATATTAGGCTGGGACCATCTGAATTAAACCTACAGTTTAAAGTGGAATCCAATCCACTACAACGAACTATGACACCGCTGGGACTCGAATCTGAAGGCACTGAGCGTCAGAGCGCAAGTCACTCGACCATCAGGGTTTGGAATCCACTTTAGGCGTAGGTCCCTGTCTCATATGAACGTAGAACGTCACAGTGCCCAATCAGACTCCTTCTCACCCACATCATTCTAAAACTGTAAAGGGTCAACTACGCTGTAGAACATAGTGATGTGGTGTGGTGTAGTATAGTAGTCATGTTAGACCAAGACCTACGATTTAAAGTGGATTCTGAACCACTAAAAGCATCCCTGGCACCTCCGGACTCGAACTTTGTGGCACCGAGTGCCAGAGCGCAAGTCACTCGACCAGCAGGCCTCATGAGTATTGCTATTAAGGCATTAAAATCATGTATTCTGCTAATCTTACTACAGAAAATAATTTAATTATAATACTTTATGCAGACTTTTTCTAAAATGCAGAAGCATTTGAGCTTCTAATCCTAGAACTCCAAAGCTTATGAATTTACTTCAAAGGAACACTATTGTTATGTGGTAACGATAATCCCTATTTCTATCCAAATTAAAAAATCACTCCTCTATACTCATTTTTTATTTATAACCTTCTTCCTCCAATATAATGAGGAGACTTCCAGCTTATTGATTTGTATGGCTCATGAGCCGTTATTTGAACTGAGATTATTCTTATTTTCTAACCACCAATGCAAATATCATGAATAACTTATTTATCTGATTTATCAGATAAATGAGTATTTATTTTTTAATATGATTATTTATTATCTATTATATATGATTATTTATGAGTATTTAGTATTTATTTTTTAATTTTTCGCGTATCAATTATTACTACCTGTTTTTATTTTTCTTGCATCAGTTTTTATTATTACTAAAATTTACTTCCCGCTAATGGTCTTCAAAAAAAAAATTCAAATTGCACATTTTTGTTGCAATAAAGATAAAAACATAAGTAAATGCATTAATTACTGTATTTAAACTATGATTAAATTATGTTAATTTTATTTTATATTTATCAATTTTTATTTTACAATTATCAGTTTTTATTTTACATTTATCAGTTTTTATTTTACATTTATCAGTTTTTATTTTACATTTATCAGTTTTAATTTTAAATTTATTACATTTTATTTTTATTTTATTTTTCATGCAACAATTATTAGCATCAGTTCTTATTTATCAGTTGTTATTAGTTTTATTTTTCGTGTATCAGCTATTATTATCAGTTTCTATTTTTCTTGTATCATTTTTTATTTGCTTGATTTTATATTTTATGTAATAGTTACTGTCAGTTCTTATTTATCAATTGTTATTAGTTGTTTCTCATGTATCAGTTATTATTAACTATTTTTTTATTGTATCAGTTATTAGTGTCTTCACATTAAAATTTTCGATATCTTAATCTTTAAATTAATGTACTTTAGAAGCCATTCTCTCAATTAATTATTATATTTTTATCTTCAATTCTTTCCAACTAGTTTACAACAATTTTTTCAAACAAATAAGATTTTTCACTCAAAATTTGTTTAACTGCTGTTGTTTATAAATGTTGAGCATAATGACCTGAAGTAATACTTAATAGGTGAAGGAATAGTTTATTTCATGTATTATTTCATTAAAAATTTTAAATTTTAAATAGATATATTTAAGTCAAAATATTTTAATTAATAATTTTAATTTTAAAATTATAAATAATATTTTATTTAATTAAGGGTCATTGAAATTTAATATATTATATTTAAACAAACTGAACAAAAATATAGCTAGTAATAAATAAAATAATAATATAGAAATTAAATCATACATAAATTAAATGATATGTACGTTAAAATATTTCAAATGTAAAATTTTCATGATTGGCTATATTTCTGTGGCATTATATTATTTAATATTTCTAGAAATTTAACAGTTATATCTCAAAATAAGTATTTTAAAATCCGTTTGATATTAACTTAAATTTTCTTAAAAATTGTTTGTCAACAAATGAAATTTGAGAATTAAAGTATTTATTTACGTGTTTCAATTATGTAAAGTACTTTATAATGAGTTAATAAATAATTTGAAAGAAAAACTAATAAAAAAATCTATACTAAAACTCTATAATAATCATTACATTTTGTTTTTTAATATTTCTTTTGAGAAAAAATTTCTTGAACAACCAAGCATAAACTTTTAAAATTTTTGTTTCGAAATATTATATTCTATAACCATTTTGGGATTTATTGTGGTTTCTATTTCATATATTATATTTTCTTTTTGAAATTAATGAAATATTTGTAACCAAATAAAACAATTACATTTAAAAATATTAAATTTTAATACACTTTCTTAACCCATTTAATCTATTTTAATTTTAAATTATTTTTTATATTATAAAATGTTTTTTTGTATGAATTTGTAACAATAAATATATATTAATATTAATATAATATTTCATATATTTGTATTCAAAACATTTGAATCGATGTAAATTTTATAATTGATAAATATATTGAATTTCCAAATCATGTATAGAATAATGTTTAATTTATTGCTAGGTTAATATTATCAGAAAAGTTAACAAATATTTGATATACGAAACCATTAATTATTTAACAAAAGTAAATATTTAAATTATGAGAACTGGTACAGATTTGCTTTTGATTAATTACACTAATTACATTAAATAATTTTGTTGAATGAAACTATTGATTATCCTATATCAAAAGAAACTATTATATACAATTCATATTAATGCTAATAGTTAAATTCGTAAATGTGTTTTATTTAAATGCCTTAAATTTTTAGTATCATAAATAAATAGCAAAAAAAAAAAATGAAATTTAAATTTTATTTAAAATGTGTATAGTAAATTTAAAATGAGAGAAGTTTGATGTGCGAATCGATTGAAAAAAGCGCTCGGCGGGGGCCAGTTGGCGCGAGGAGGCGGCGAGTTGGCGAAGCTCTTGGCGGCCGGAGCGGAAGGGGGCAAACCGCGGGCGCGCTTCCCCGGCTCTCAGTGCTCGATGCGGACGGGGACAGGGATGCGTCGGAGTCGGTGGAAAGGGTGAACCGCGCCATCCGCCACCATTTCGAAGCTCCACCTGGTCGAGAAGTGGGGGGTGACCCCCGTGCTCCGGCCCCGGCGCAATGTGCTCCTCGTGCCCCCGGCCCCCCTGCGAAGGTGCAGCAGCGGCGAGTTCTCACGCTCTGTTTCTCTGTCCAGGTCCCTGCCGAAGCTGCACGGCGGCGACGACGGGGGCGGCGGGCCCCCGGGAGGAGGAGAGGGGGGCGGAGCGCAGATGCTGTCCCTGCCCCCCCTGTGCAACTTCGAGCCCATCCCTCACGACCACGACTACTGCGAGCGGGTCGTGATCAACGTGAGCGGGCTCCGGTTCGAGACGCAGCTGCGGACGCTGAACCAGTTCCCGGACACCCTGCTGGGGGACCCGGCTCGGCGGATCCGGTACTTCGACCCGCTGCGCAACGAGTACTTCTTCGACCGGAACCGGCCCTCCTTCGACGCCATCCTCTACTACTACCAGAGCGGGGGGCGGCTTCGGCGGCCCGTGAACGTGCCGCTGGACGTATTCGCCGAGGAAATCAAGTTCTACGAGCTGGGCGAGATGGCGTTCAACAAGTTCCGCGAGGACGAGGGGTTCATCAAAGAGGAGGAGAGACCCTTGCCCAAGCACGAGCTGCAGCGCAAGCTCTGGCTTCTGTTCGAGTACCCCGAGAGCTCGCAGGGGGCGCGCGTGATCGCCATCGTGTCCGTCGTCGTGATCCTGCTGTCGATCTTCATCTTCTGCCTGGAGACGCTGCCTGAGTTCAAGCACTACCGCCTCTTCAACACCACCAACAACATGACGCGCGTCATCGAGGACGAGGTGCCGCGCACCACGGACCCCTTCTTCATCATCGAGACGTGCTGCATCATCTGGTTCACCTTCGAGCTGCTCGTCCGCTTCCTGGCCTGCCCCTCCAAGATGGCCTTCTGCCGCGACGCCATGAACAGCATCGACCTCATGGCCATCATCCCCTACTTCATCACGCTGGCCACCGTGGTGAGCGGACAGCGGCCGCACGAGAGGCCCATCAACGAGAGGGGCAACAACCAGGCCATGTCCCTGGCCATCCTCAGGGTCATCCGTCTGGTGCGCGTGTTCCGCATCTTCAAGCTCTCCCGCCACTCCAAGGGCCTCCAGATCCTGGGCCGGACTCTCAAGGCGAGCATGCGGGAGCTCGGCCTGCTCATCTTCTTCCTCTTCATCGGCGTCATCCTCTTCTCCAGCGCCGTCTACTACGCGGAGGCGGACTCGGAGCGCTCCTTCTTCAAGAGCATCCCGGACGCGTTCTGGTGGGCAGTGGTCACCATGACCACCGTCGGCTACGGGGACATGCGACCCGTCGGGGTGTGGGGCAAGCTGGTGGGCTCGCTGTGCGCCATCGCCGGCGTGCTCACCATCGCCCTGCCCGTGCCCGTCATAGTCTCCAACTTCAACTACTTCTACCACCGTGAGACGGACCAGGAGGAAATGCAGTCGCAGAACTTCAACCACGTCACCAGCTGCCCCTACCTGCCCGGGACGGTGGGCGCCAAGCTCAAGAGGGACTCCGTCAGCGAGTCCGCCTCGGACATCATGGAACTGGAGGAAGGCATGCTGCTCAGCGTCGAGAACGCGCTCTACGCCCAGAAGAAGCCCAACTGCAACCCCCTCCACAACAACAACATCAACGCCGTCTCGATCGAAACCGATGTTTGAAGTAGTGCTTGGTTGGTAGCTGCGCAATTTGTCCTCCTACAGAGCAGCCTTTACATACACGTATCCTTTTCTAATTCTAATTCTTCGGTGCTTCTTCTGGTCATCTTTATTGCTTCTTTTATATAATGCATCGTCTCATCATCTCGTCCTCTTTCAGATCTTCTTCTTCAGGGGTGAGTCTATCTCTCTCTTTTCTTTTCTTTACTAGTAGTGCATGTTTCATTTCCAATAAGTTATTATCATGTTTCTTTTTTATAGCCGATTCTTCCACAGGATATAAAAATGTATGGTGGGTCCACAGAGATATTCATTTCAGGATCGGCCGTATCAAATCAATAACGTCATTAATTTTCTAGGACCAGCAAAAGATGGGATAAATCGCCAAAGAAACAGCAGTTTTACAAATTTTATTATAAAAATACATAATAATTATTCAAAAACGTCTATTAACAGGTACTGGTGGGTCCACAGAGATATTCATTTCAGAAGTGGCCACATCAAATCAATAACAGTGTCATTAAGTTTGTAGGACCATGGAGATGGGATAAATCGCCAAAGATAAAGAAACAGCAGTTTTGCAAATTTTGTTATTAAAATACATAATAATTACTCAAAAATATTCATTGACAGATACTTGTGGGTCCGCAGAGATATTCATTTCAGGAGTGGTCAATTCAAATCACCAACAATGTCATTAATTTTTTAGGACCGACAAGTGATGGGATAAATCGCCAAAGATTAAGAAAATTGCAAACTTATAGAATATTTTTAGCTTTATTTTATTATTCATAATCAAATATATTGTTCAATTACTGATTTGATCATGCTTAAAATCATCTTGGTTACACCTTAGTACAAAAAAAACAATCTTTGCCCTATAATGCTATCTTACCAAAAACATAATAAAAGAAATACAAAATCTATATTCGAGGTACAAGCAAAGTAGTATATATACATATATATATATAACTCTTAGTACAAAAAAGAATACAATCTCTGTCCTATATCTTGCGTACAACATAGTAAAAACATACAAAATCTACCTTCGGGGCACAAACAAAGTATTGTATATATATAACGCTTAGTATATAAAAAAAATACAATCTCTGGCCTACACATAGTAAACAAAATTTGCCCTACAGATACAAACAAAATCATACATATTATTCAACATAAAAATTCAATTAATCAATTTTGTTCCCTGGATTATATGGACAAAGTGGTTGAATCATTTATGAAGACACACGTTATTAAATATAAAAAAAATCAATCATTCACAAATACCAAAAAAAATTACCTATTTTATATGTCTAATTTATAACTGGACAAAAACATTCATCATATTGGTTGCAATCATTATTAAAGTATTCTGTTTTAATATCACAAATCAAAACATAGCTTTTTTTTATTCACCTATATTAACATATAGTATATAATCCATATCAATTAAATTATATCAATCATATCATTACATTATATGAATCATATCGTTAAATAATAATATATCATATCGATTAAATTATAACTATTCTACATATTCATCACAGGATAACTGGATTAAAAATCTTTAGTGATATTAAAAATATTCTCATTATTGCAATTTAGCTTATTAATAAATTACCAAAACGTTTGGAAAAAATCTGTAATAAGTAAGCCAGGAGAAGTGAAAAATTTGCTACTAAAAAAATTTTTGTCATTCAAAATCAATATGAATGAAGTGACCTTGAACGCTAAGGCATAAATCTGAAAGGAAGAAAAAGACAGAATATTTTTTTAAAGAGATACTACCGATTCCTTATTTAATTATGCATTTAATAAAAAAATATATTATTAAAAATTGAAATAAAGATTAATTATATACATTGCAAAATATCCTTCATAAAAAAAATAATATCTCTAAATTTTAGAACATTATTACTTAATAAATCCCTCAATTACAGAATTCAAGTAGAAATGAAATTTACAGATCTTATTTTAATTAAACTTCCCTTGTGTCGAAAATTAAATTTTTTGATACTCTATGCTTAAATCAAAAATGTCCAGTCCAACCTCATTAGCTTCACTGGGAAAGATTTGAAAAACGAAAAAAACCTTAAAGAAAAAACCTCGAGCTACATATAAAATATTATTTAATTAACGATAGCTTTTAATCAGAACAATTTAATAAATACTGTAGAGTCTGAATATTCACGGTAATAAAAAAAGCAAAAATTGAAGTATAAAAATCTTTGATTTATTTCCGAAAAGATTTTCTTAAATCATTCAACAACCAAGAAGTTTTATTTATTGAAATAAAAAAAATTGTACGGAAAAAAAGGAATATTTTATAAAATAGGAAGTCTTAATTGTTTGTTATTTATTATTCAATAAATTTATTATTTATCGCAGATTTAATTACAATTGCATAACATAAATATAATTCATATATAAAAATCTCAATGCCTTAAAAAATTTTATAATTTCATGTTGAGCTACATTCATAATATTTCTGGACCACATTCATAACAATATCGTGGCTGCACTCACAACAATTCTGGTCCCCATTCATAAAAACATCATGGTTCCATTCATAATAAATCTGGATCACATCTGTAATAATACCGTGACTGCATTTATTATAATTCTGCGCTATATTCATAACAATATCATGTCTGTATTCATAACAATTCTAGGCCTCATTCATATATCGTGGCTGCATTCACAAAAATTCGGCCACATTCATAAAATATCGTAGTTGCATTCATAGCAATTCTGCGCCACATTCATAAAAGCACTGTGGTTGCATTTATAACAAATCTGGGCCACATTCATAACTTTACTCTGGTTGCATTCATAACAATGCTGTGGCTTAATCTACAAAAATTCGCCCCATTCATATATCGGGGGTGGGGCATTCTAAGCCACTTTAAAACAATATTATGGTTGCATTCATTACAATGCCATGGATGAGTGTATAAAAATTCTGGTTAAATATTCGTAAAGGTATCATGGTTGCATTCATAGCATTTCTACACTACATTCATAACAATATCGTGTCTACATTCATAACAATTCTATTCCACTTCATAAAAATACCTTGGTTCTATTTATAACAATGTCGTGCCTGCATTCATAAATTGTGGGCCCCATTCATAGCAACACAGATGTTACATTCGTAACAATTCTTGTCCGCATTCATAACAATACCGGGGCTGCATTGATAATAATTCTGGGCCATATTTGTAACAATACCGGGGATATATTCGTAACGTTTATTCAGTTTTGTATTGAGCAACCCTGACCTTAATCAGTATGATTGGAATGGCCTTGAAAAAATATGCATATGCATATAAAGAAATAAACGGTGAATAATTAGAATAAAATCTATTTTATTTAAATGAAAACCGTACACTGAGTAAAGAAATAGTCTAAAAACTACCACCTAAAATATGATAAAATTGTTATACACTTATCATAAAGTGATTTGCTTTTTTTTTAAAAAGATACTTATTATTGATTCTTGGTCAGAAAATCCTGGAAGGCAATCGATTAAAGTCTTGCTGTAGCACGAATTTTGAAGAGAATTAGTTTTATCAGTAGCCTTAATGTCAGATTAATAAAAACAAACCAACAGACAACATAGGTTTCCAGTTTTCATATCACCATCATTAATATTTTGAATCGTCAAAAGTAATGTTTAATTTTGTGAAATATATTATTAGAAAAATTGCTTAAATTTTAAAAAAATCATAAAAATATAATATGGAATTTATGTGAATTTAATTATCATCTAAATTTATAAAATCGGTTTCCAAAAATGAGTATAATAGTAGTAGCATTAATTGTTTTAAATTTGATACTGAAATAAAAAATGGAACAGAAATGTTTTGAAACTAACCCTAAAATTCTAAGATTGTTTTTCTATACATTAATCCGAAGTAAATGCAAATAGCGCCAAAAATTTGTATATATATATCAGTTTTGACAGATATTATATATATATATATATAATATCTGTCAAAACTGACATATATATATACAAACTTTTGCGTATGCCTATGTAATATATATATATTACATAGGCATACGTACGTATATGTAGCACTTTTAGCAGAATTTTATTAATAAATATAATTAACATAAAATTATTTCAATGATAATTTTTTTCTTCAATAATTAAATAAAAACGACCTCAAAAGCACTAATTTTAATTCTGTAACCATTTAAGATTTAATTTTTTTCATTCATTACTAATTGCCTTCAGACGTACAAGCATATATTGCGTCACAAAATTAATGATACGTCATAGGCACGTGCAAGAGTTATGGAATTTTGCAAATGAATTTAACTGAATGAAACTGTTGAGATCGTATTAACAATTTGCATCAAATGTTAATCAATACCGTGTATTAGGAAGGTTATTAAAAAATGAGAGGTGATATACAGTTTCACTCAGCACACATGTAAAAATGATTTTAAATTTAATATCTATGTAAAATACTTGCATAGGAAGAGTAGAGTATTTTAAACATTTTGTTTGGCTATTTAAAAATTTTGATCCATTTTACAAATCAATTATTCATACTCAAACTTTTAGAAAATATAGATAAGTTTTCCAGATTTCCAGAAATTCATAATTATTTCTTTAAAAAATTTCCCAATTTTTTATTGAAAATATCACTATATTTATATTTTAAAAATTCTGCAAAGACTTTAATTGATAAAAATTGTTGACAATTACCTACTAAATCAAAATACACAAAATAAGTATTCAAATAATTATTTACATTTTTTTATTTAATTAAAATATAACTTATTAATTTTATAGTTTTCACAGTTGTTTTTGTTAAATAGTTTTAAAATATTTACAACTTTAAATATAAGTCAAATTTTAAATAAACGAATACTAATTCGAATATTTAATTTAAATGTATTTCCTCATTTGCAGAAACAATTATTTGTTAAGTAGTTTTCAATACGAATAAAATTAGCTTCATATTGCTGCACTAGTAGGGTCTCTTTTCTAAAAAAAAAAAAAGTAAGATTTAATCCTTTAGCTATTTAGATATATTTTCACAAATTCTACATTTAAATCAAAAGGTGACAAAAATTCTAAATAATTCGTTATTAAAATTTTAGATTATCGTCTATTTTCACAAATCAGGTTCCAAATATTGAATTTTATTTTTCGTTAATTTTTATCTTTCATGCATGAAAAACACCTTCATTTAAAATATTTAAATTTGAAAAGAAAACATTAAAAATACAACAATAACTAAAAATCAGATATTTTTTTTCTTATTATTTTTTCCAAGTTCATGAAGTACACGTATACAAATTGCTTAATGGCCATATTATTAAAAACAATCACGTTACAATTGATAAAATTATGATTTTTCTGTCCATTCCATGTTATCGGGATACGCCTTTAAATGTATTTTTGACTTAGGTCCAATCATCTAGAGAGTAGAAATAACATGGTTTAAATATCCTAAGCGTACATATTTCTTGATAAAGCCATCCTCAGGATGTTAAAAATAATTTATTTTGGATTTTTAAAAGAATTTCTGTTTGACTTCACTAATTTATTTAGAGACTTACGGGATTTTCTGGGCAATTCTGTTTTTGTATAAATATTTGTATTTTTTTTATCTGCCAATGTAATTCTTGCCATTCAGTCTTTCGTTATTTGGCTATCTAATGATATTCAGTTTCGTTGCTGGAGCTTATGAGCACTTAGGATCTTGAATAATTTCTTCCTTTTTTTTTTTTTCTTTGTCTAAGAAGTCCAAAATTAAGACACTTCTAGGTTTCTGTATAGCGAATGCTATAATTGCTTTGTTTAACAATTTACGTATAGAGAATATTGATAGTGGCTATTGTTGTACAAAATAGTTGCGATTCTAGTTTACTTTGTGTCAGTTCTTTGATTTTTATGTTGATACATTGTGCTCATTATGTATATATATATATGTATATGAGATTGTAAACTTTCTTAAAAGTCGAAAAGAGGTCACTTCAATTTTAGTCAAAAAATTTATTTCCAAAAATTAGCTAGAACAAATAGCATTATTGCCTTTAAGTACGCAGAAATTATGAAATTAAAGAATTAAGTACGCGTTATTTCATGTTTACAGGAATGAAAAAGTTAAAAGTAATTACAATAATATTATGAACGTTTCGAACAATTTTTACAGATTTTTAAAAGTATATATTTTTTTGTTTCGAATTTAAATTGCTTTTAGTAAATACAATTATTATTATTTTCGATATTGCATGAACTATTCATTTTCTTCATGCAATTGAAAGATGTATGTAATTTTTATTTGAGGAGGCAGTGTAATTTTTACTATAGAAATTCTGATGTAACCATTCTTCTTTCTCTAAGAAATTACTTCTAATAATAAATACCAAAACATTCACTTAAAATAAATATTTTTTCTCCCTTAGTTTTACGACATTATTAATAAATTTAAGTATGTATTCCCCATAGAATGGAATTATTTAAATTTTAAAAACCAAAATAACATTAAGAAAAAACCAAATATAATATTAATAATATTAAAAATTAAAGAAATATTAAAAAATAATAAATATATAAACATTAAAATATTAAAAAACATTTTTCCCATTGAAATCAGTTCAATTATTCTATAAATTATGTGTAAAAGAAGATATTTGCCATAAAATTATCTTTTTAAAAATTATAAAATTATCGTAAACAACTTGTCATATCTTATTCAAATAAAACATCCATATATTTGGGACCATCTATTACATTTTCACCATTACATTTCATTTCGAAAAAAAGATAATGATTTAATGTTATATTTAACTATGAACAATAAACAATAATATTTATAACAAATATATAATATTTCATATAATATTTATATAATATTTCATATAATATTTATATAATATTTCATATAATATTTATATATTTAATATTATATTATTAATATACACTCAAGAGCCAAAACATTATAACCACCTGTCAATAACGAGTTGGCCCACCTTTGGCGAGCAAAACAGCTTCAACCCGCCTTGGCATGGATTAATACCACCAGTTAAATACCACTTCCACCTGATCATATGTTTTCCACGTCATCCAGGCGAATTCATTGCAAAATGTAGGGGTGGTCATAATGTTTTGGCTCTTGAGTGTAATATTTAATAATATAATATATAATATTAATTAACAAATAAATTGCAGAACAATTTTATAGAAATCTAATTTATAAAAAATAAAATTTCTGTGAAATTCATATGAAAATATTTTAAAAATAATATGTTAAAATATCCATTAGCCTCATAGAGAAAAATATATTAAAAAAATTATATTATATTTCAAAGATATTATAATGTTCTTATTTGAATGGGGTTGATGTATGTAATTAACATTTTAACTATTGCATTGCTGTTGCCACCGGATAACATAAATAATTTGTATCGACTTTTTAAGTTAAAAAGTTAAAGTTAATTTTTTAGGCTCTTATGCGGTATATATTTTTACTTTAAATCTTAATCGTTTTAATCGGTATTTTAAATACTAAAAGGCTGCCGAACGAAAATTTAAAAAAATAGGATACTTCTGAAATATATATAAATATTTTTAAAAATTATCATAAACTATCTGATGTATTCCGTTATTTAACTTTTGATAAATTCATTTTCAAACACTTAGCTGATTGCTTTTAATAAATTTTTTTAACTAATTCGTACGATGTATTTAAATCAGCAAAACATTAAAAAATTTTATCCTGTCAATATTTACAAATTCTATTTAATAAATGATAAATATTATTAAGTATAAGATTTTTTTTATAAGTATTATTTTTTGTTTTATATATATAAAATGTAGTGTAGTGTATTTTTCATATTAAATATATAAAATATAACAATTATTAAAGTAATTTATTTTGCAATAATGTTCTGTTAAATTTAATTTTTACAATTAGAAATTCATAAATATAAATTTTACATTCATTGTTCTTTCATTTTAATTTACGTTAAAAATTTTCAACAGAATCTACCTTATTTGCATTTCCTCTAAACGAAGGCAAAATATTTTGATCTTTATATTTAAAAAAAAATTTGATATTAAAAACGATTTGCATAGAGAAAATATTTTTTAATCTTTTCAGAAATATTTTTATCTTCATTTCTTGGAAAAAGGAATTAATATTAAAAAAAACTGAAATACTTAAAAAATGTGTTTTATATAGTAATATTTTTTTGTGTTTTAAAAGAAAACCTTCAGCATAAAACACTTCAGAAGAAAATGTTTACAATATTAATCAACTTAAAGTTTTAAATGAAATAATTTTTTTAATTATTTCTCACTCTTTAAGAGACTTTTCTCTATAAAAAGTTAAATATGCATAACACGTTATATTTATTTGCTCCTGAATTTTTACCTTTCATTTAAGAGTTTAACAAAGTTTTCTTTTTTGTGTTTTAAATATCAAATTTAAAAAAATAGAATCAAATGACAATTTAAAATTTTCATTTGAAAACAAATTCTGCATAATTAACGAAATTTATATATCATTACTATATTACTGTTATTTATTAGTATTTTAAAATTTATTTTTGCATAAAACTATTGATGTATTCAGATTTTTTTAATCTATAAGTTTTTTCTATAATCAATTATAATTTTAACTAAATGTTATTGAATTATTAACAATATATAAATAAATATTAAACTAATGTTTTAAAAATAGATTATAATATTTTTGCCCGATTTTCATGATTTCATGCATCCTTATATTTAGCTTAAATATATTGTTATACATAAGTTGAAGTAATATAAAATTTAAACTATTAACTTTTCCCTGTTTGCAAACTGCTTTAAATAATGAATACAATAATATTTTTTTTCATTGCTTAACTGCTAATTTTGTTTGCTTGAAATACATCCCAAACAATATACACATAAATTGTGTAAAATATAAACATTTCTATTTATAAATTAAATTAATAATTAATAATTAATAATTTTTTTGTTAAAAATTTCTTGTGTGGTTTAAAAGCACACTGAGATAAAGAAAATAATACATTTTTTTCACATGATTAGAATTATGTATAAAGTAGTTTAAAACAGATTAGAATTATGTATAAAGTAGTTTAAAATAGATTAGAATTATGTATAAAGTAGATTAAAATAGATTAGAATTAAAATAATAAGAATCATAATAATAGTCATGATGATTAATGTATAAATTAGAATTATGTTATTATGTCATAAAAAATCATTTTTATACATTTTAATAATTATATATAGATTAGTTTATGATCAATCATATGCAGAATATTTTATGCACAATCAGGTACAGATTATTTTATAATCAATCATATACAAATTATTTTATGAACAATCATATACAAATTATTTTATGAACAATCATATACAGATTATTGTCTATCCAATTTTGTCTATCATTCAAATTATTGCTGAGTTAATTCACGGGAAAATCAAAAAATATATGTTTCATAACTGAATTTCCATTTTTTTTCATTCTGTCCATTATATTTTTGTCAGTATTTTGGATTTATTTATTTTATTATTTTTTTTAATTTATTTTTCTATTAATTAATTATTTATTATTTTATATTACATAACTTGCAATAATTGATTTACTTTTTTTATTTTAAAATGATAAATAACCCAACCTTAACCCAGGGAAATTTCCCAGTAAATAGTATTTTATCCAAAATATAACAAAACGAATTTTACACCGTTCTGTTTATATTGGCTGTCGTATATTTTGAATTATTTATTTATTTTGTTTTATTTTTAGTATTGATATCTAGAAATGATAGATTTTTTTTTAATTATTTAAAAAATGTTAAGTTTTTATTTTTATAATTGTATATTAATGCTTTATGTAACTATATATTTTTTGCAAATTTTCGAATTTTTAATTTTGAAATTTCCATAAGCAAAACTAACAAAGTAAAGGTTAATATAAAGATGAAAATAAAGTAAAGATTTTAAATCACCAACATTCAATCATCAAAAGTCGTTTCTAGATTATAGTGCTGTTCGGGTTAGAATTCTTGTTTAACCTCAATACTTTTTGTTCTCACTGTATTTGTTATGAGCCTGATTTCAAAATCAGTAGCACGTGGAAACTAAACAACAGCTTGCCAAGTCTGCTGAATCATGTCTCTGGCACCACTCCCTGAGTCTGCCAACATACCAGAGATACCGGAAGGTTTAAATTATTCATAATGTCATTGACTAAACCCTCGCAAAAAAATTCCAAACTCTAATAAACAATCTAATTTCATTTTTTATCTACATTAATACATTAAGACAGGGGTCCAATAGGGATCAATGGAAACACATTAATATTGTTAGTAAATTTTATGTTAAGCATTTAAAATTTTCTTACGTATAAGGAACATTGTCGTATTATTATTTGATTAAATTATATGTTATATATTATTTATTCTTTTTATGAATTTTTTTTTTTTGGAATTAAGAAGAATGTGTTATATTAAACCAATATAATAATATATACTATATTGTTTACTATTAAAAAATTAGCAATTTGATAACATTATAAAATATAAATTTATAAAATATTATAAAAATTAGAAATTTAATGACTCATATAAATATCTCTGGGGTCTGTTGATTCATAAAGAAATGATTATATAAAACGCAATAGAGAAATTTTGTCTAGAACTGTATATAGGAACCTAGCTTCCCTCACATTTAATTTGCTAATTTCCAAATATGATTTTTTTAAATATATTTCTTATATGTCCTTGAGGTTGATACTTTCTTTCTGACATCATCCTATTAAAGAAATTAAAGGGATACTACTGATTTTGAATATCATAAAAGTAGAGAGATTTTGAATATTGTAACAATACGTCTCACTCCTCACATTAAATTTGCTAGATTGCAGTATAAATTTTTTTAAATCTTTATTGGAAATTAATCATAGAAATTCCTTTTGACCGAATTTACTAGAAAAAATATATTTTATTTAAAGCGCAATAAAGAAATTTTGTCTAACGTTTTAGTTACCCTAACTTTTTACATATTTAATCTGGCAGTTTGGCAATGATTTTTTTTTATATTTCTCATATGTCCTTGAGGTTGATACTTTATTTTTGACATCAGAACGGACAAAGGAATACTATTTTACTTAACACGATAAGGATTATGGATGTCCATAGGGATTATAAATGTCATTGAGTTGACCTATATTTCTCACATTAAATTTATTAATTTTAAGTTGCCTTTTTTCAATCTGTCTTCAATGTCCTGGAAACAGAAGCTTCTTTTTTTAAAACTGAACATGGAATTTATATCACCTATTTAAACAGATTTAATCTATGTTCCACTAAATTTTGCATCTGAAAGATAAGAAGAATGCAGGACTTAAATCACATTCTTTTTTTACATTTCCACAATGAGTACCGTAGAAAATAATTTTAGGAAAGAACTGACGTTTCAGAAAGTCAAATGGCTACCAAACTTTAGTCTGTTCCTAAGAAATCTAATTTTACAGTCTTTTTTAATATATAAATTGTTATGTTTCTTAAGTCTTTTACCCCTTACTTTATTTTATTTCTCTTTTGTATGGTTATGTACTCTTTTAAATTTGCCATTTATTTATAATGTTTTTAATATTTTTTTATTAATTTGTTTATTATTTGCTTCTGTAAATGTCATTTGATATTTTGTGGTACAAGATAATTAACATTATAAATCTCTAGCAAACATTTATTATAAACTACAAATTACAAACTTTTATTATAAACCTCTGGCAAACATTTATAATAAAAAATCTGCAATACTTTTTTTAAAAAATATTATGGAATTGTGATGTTTGAAAGTTTAAAGTTTGACGCCCTACTGCTTTCTCCGTGCAAGACGATAAAGGTTAAAGATCTGCGCAATTGGATTTACCTCTAGATCGATTCCCTATGGCTTTTGCTGATCGGTATATTTAAGCAACAACTCAACTTCTGAATTTCATGTTAAGTGATATTCAAACGTAGAAGGTGTTATATAAGTTCATGCAGGCGCTTTAACAAGTACTCCCTGCTCTAATAATCTCTTCTATCTTATTTGGTGATGCTTAAAAATAATTAAAAGTTCTGTTGTTGAATTCTTTTAATAAAAGATACCATTGAATTTGAGGTCTGGTGTTCGTGGAATATAAGCAATCTAAGGCCTTCAAGGGATAAACGATATGGATATAGTTAAATAACTTTGACATATGGTATCGTACATCCCTAAAGAATTGGTGATTATTCGTTACAGGACGATATCGTTTTACATTTAAACCTGCTGGTTTGTCGAAACAAGTTGAAGAAACGCAACTGGTAAAAGTAGTTAGCAAATAAAAAATGCCCTTAAATTGGAGGTCAGGTGTTCGTGGAATATAAGCAACCTATGATATTCAAGTGATAGACAACCTGGACGTGGTTAAATAGCCATGATTGTCATATAGTGTCATATATCACCATAGAGTTATTGATTATTGTTAGAGTGACACTAACGTTTCACATTTAAATCTTAAATCTGCTAAGTTGTCGGACCAAATTGAACAAAACAAAACTTGGAAAAGTAGTTCAGTAAATAAAAGATGCCATTAAATTGGAGATCTGGTGTTCGCGGAACATAAGCAGCATAAGGCATTCAAGTGATGGACATGGATATGGTTAAGTAGGATTGCATGGGCATGGTTAAATAGTTGTGACTGACATATGGTGTCACACATCCGTATAGAGTTATTGATTATCGTTACTGTGACGCTAATGTTTCATATTTAAACCTGCTAGTTTGTCAAAAACCTAAATTTGGCAAAATTAGTTAGCAAAAAAAATTCAAAAGATTTAAACTATCTGAAATTCGTTAAATAAATCGTTCTGGGTCACATTGTTCACCCCTTTTTTTTTAACTACCACTGCAAAGTAAGTTACTACGGCACTCAAAGATACGTAGTAGCATGCATACTGACAGGGGTTTTTTTTTGTGTGTCCCCACTTCTTCAGTCATGCTTTCAATCCTTTGTTGCTCTTCTGCACCGGCGAAGCAGCTCAAGTCGAGAGATTTAAAAAAAAAAGGTTGGAAAAAAATTCCTCTCTGCTCTAATAATAGAGGCGGTTGGCGAAGTCTGTTTCTGCATACCGATACGAAGAGCAGCGATTGCGCTTTGATGGCGCATCTAAATGTCTTCCTCCTACTTATTTAGGTGCTTGTTTGCTTCCAGAAATGGGTCTATAGACAGAGCACGCGATGCACTCCGATTGGATGGGATCTCATTTATGTGTGCCACGATTCGGTGATTTCTTCGGGTAAGAGGATGGAGAGGTTCTTATCGAAGTGTCTGGATATCGTTTATTGATTGGGATTGATAAGTGTTTTTTTTTTCCTCTTCATCTGGGAATCTTGAGTGGCATCGCTTGATTTGTCCTAACTTTTTTATTTGTTTTTCTTCGAGAGCACTTATTCATAAATTACACTTGAATCATTCAAATATGTTTTCTACATTTTACATAATTATTTGATTTATTATCATCTTTTACATTTTCCCCCCTAATATTCTACTGAAGAGTTTATTCATGATGGAAACTATTGCAATAATTTGAGACAAAAAATATCTGCTGTAGTAATTTGAGATCTATCTATAATTAATTGACATGCAGCCCAGCGTTAACATGAGAAACTAGTTTGTAGAATGTCTCAGTTTCGAATCCCCTAGCTGCTTCCGTTACAGTAACTGCTTTGAAAACGAAGAGATTCGAAGATGGCGATTGTGATAACGTATAAGAATCTCGCATTGATCTCGATCGCGTATAATCATCAACATAAGCATGCATCATGGATCTCGCACTGCGTATAAGCATCTCTCATTGATCTCAAATCGCGAAAAGCATCAACATTAGCATCTCGCATCGCGTATAACCATCAACTTTAGCATCTCGCATCGATTTCGCGTCGAATAAAAGCATCCACATAAGAATCTCACATTGATCTTTCATCGCGCATAAAAATCGCACATTGATCTCCCATTGCGTATAATTATCTCGCATCGCGTATAACCATTAACATACGCATCTCTCGTAGTCAAGCCTGTCGTGCCTGGTGGGAGTTTTCTGCTGTTTTCACCTATGATTCGCAAATTCATTCAGACGCATTACCCATGAAAACCTTCCCCACTTCATCGCCCATCGGTGGGCTGTTCGTGCCGTACATCAGTGTAATAAGAGCCTCACCGATATTCAGCAAAAAAAAAAACCCATAACTGAAATTGGTGTAATAACTTCAGGTATTACAAAAGAATATATGATGTAACTTTCATGATATTAACTTTTAGAGACAAAACTTATTTTCATATTTAAGGTGTAAAATTAATTCTTTATTTTAACAAAAATTTTCAAAAAAATAGAAATTTTCAGCAAACACCAAGGCATAAATAAAAAAATTATTTTATGAATATTTCTTCTTCTTCTTTTTTTTTTTTTTTTTAGTTTCCCGTCCCTAAGCGACAACAGTAAAATACACCACATAATTGCATTATCATAATGTGTTATTTCTTTCATGATTCTATAACATCAATCATCTAATTAATCTTAAAAACCACAAAAACGTAAGTCACGGATATATTATTACTTTTGAAGCCAAACTTTGAATTTGAATTATATAATACAAGTTATAAATGTCACCCATTTAAATGAATTCTTAAAACAAAAAAGAAATATTACCTTTTAATTATTTATTTTACTCTAATGTAATAAGGTTTTTTGCACCCTCATATTATGTATTCACACAAGAATTAATGTGCAAGAAATTAAATTGTATAACATGATTTTTGTTTTATCGAGAATATCATTGTAGAGATGTAAATACATAAATAACGTGTTAAGTGTTAAAGATGATTCAAATGTAAATTTGATACCACTCTATCAATCAGAAAAATTAAACTGCCTTATTGTTGTCGTATTTGCATTAAATCTTCTCAAATTAATATGAAAAAGTTATGTCATGGTTTAATTAAGTTGTCTTAATTTGACATCAGGAGCTTGATGGCCGAGTGACTACAGATCTGGGCCACTGGCTTCGGGTTCATGTCCCGGAGGTGTCAGGCATATTTGTAAATGTTTGGAATCCGCTTTAAACTTAGGCTCTGGTCTAATAGGCGTAGGGTTGACAATCCTATTATGTAAAAAAGAAAGCATCTCATGTTTTGAAATATGCCAGTAGGCAGACGGCCTTGGCCATACTATGGGGCGCCATAAAAAAATTAACATCTAGTAAAAATATTTTTTTATAAATAATAAATATATTTCACCATTGTTGAGTTATTTTCATAAGCCGAAATTAAAAAAAAATTTCTAAAAAATAAAACAGAACAAAAAAATGAAAGTTCTAAAAAATAATACCGAAAAAATAATACTTTGTGTCTGGCCCACAAAGTAATTAGTGTTTTTTTTCTTTTGGGTCTTATACATAAATACTACTTTTTTTCACATCGGATTTGTTTTTCATTTATTTTAAATCACAAACCTTTTTTAATAAGTAAAAATATACAAAATGTTAATCAATTAATAATTCTGACATAATTTTACAGAAATTTAAATATAACATAATTTTAATTTTAAAACTACAAAAAATTTCTTTCACAGGACAGGCTTTCAAATTTTGCCAAGTTGGTTGAGATTTTTAAAAAAATTAAGAATACGTAGCTGAATTATAAATGAATTCTAAATTCTTAACAAAATACTGTAAATATAAGTAAATCACAAAAACCAAGTACTAGTTTGTTTTTTCTTTGTAGCCATTCATTTAAAAAATTCAGAAAACTAGAAAATGAATGATTGTAAATATTTTCATTAGTTATAGTATGTATAACTATATCATTGTTTGTAATAAATGACTAATAATGTTTATTTATATTGTAAGTTTTAAATAGTTGATTATGGTGAAATCTTAATTTCCTATATTTTAAAATCAATTATCATTACAATATTTTAATGAAACAGCCATTTCAACATTACATTAAAAATTTAATAGGTATCAATAATTGTCTTTAAAAAGTCTAATTTTTATATCAACCCAAAGTATGAAATTAATTAATTCATTTAATTTATTTTGCTTGGAAAAACAAAAACAAAATATATTTTTGTAAAATTTAATTTTTGATTTTTTTTAATCGTTTAATTAGGTTTTTTACGATTTAAGTATTAACAGAAAAAAAATAGTAGTTTTTGTCAAAAAAATAATAATAATTGATTTTTTTTAAAGTTCCATTAAATATCTTTAATTATTTTTATAAAATTAATTAAATTTATTAGTTTTTAATTTTATATAACAACCAGTTCTAAATAAAAGATGATGAGAAATTAAAGAAACATTTATGAAATTATAAACCAAATGAAATATAATTTTCAAATTTACTATAAATGATGTTTTAACTAGTTCGAAATCTATTAATTTATTATTCCTTATAAATTTTAAAAAAATAGTTTATAACTCTTTGTTATATTTTCGCACATATTTCTATTCCCAATTTTTTTAAAAATGATTTTATTCCACTTTTTTAAAAACAATTTTTCTATAAAATAAAATCAGAAAATTTATGTCTACTTCAAATAATGTAATTTTCAAAAGCTAAATAGGAATAGTTTAATTTAGCACTTAATTTTTGATTCTATGAGGAAAAATTGAAAGTAATTTATCGAAAAACGGTATTCTTAGAACAAGGCTAAAATAAATTTATTAAAAAAATGCTATTTATTGAAATTTAATAATTAAATAAATTATTAATAAATTCTTACTTAAATAATATTTAATATATTTTATTTAGAAGTTGCTTTTTAAATTATTTTCCTTTGTTAATATTAAATCGCAGTAATTTTTGTTAAAATATAATTTCAAACTGAAGATTGTTTGGTTTACTTTTTTATAAAAATAAACAGAATTATTAAATAAAACAAGCATTTCCTAGAAATTTCAGGAAACATAATTATCGTTTGCAATTATTAAAAATAACAATCACAAACGGTTAGTATTCCTTATTCATCAAATGATTATTATTATTTATTTACTTTCAATTCGAAATCTTTACATGGAATTCTAAAAAAAATATATAAGGCAATATTTTGAGATTATTACTGTATTTTCAATAATATTGAATTGATATTTTTTATTATTAATTTCCGTTAAAAAAGTTTCAAAAAAATTTACATTTGCTTTACACATTATTATTAAGTTAATTCATTAAAAACTATAATTCAATTTTTTTTATGTCTTTTTGAACTAATATAATTTTACCGTTTTACTTAATACATTTAAACAATCGATATTTCAATGAGTCAAATATACAGTCATATCACCTTCACAAAGTTTAAAATAGAAAATTACCTCAAAAAGAAGGTTATTGTATTAAGCCTTAAACCTAAATAAAAATATTTGAACATGTGGTAAATATAAGTTCTTGTTTCTTTCAATTTCTGTAGGACCAAATTTGTTAATTCATGAATGTCTCAGGAAGTATTATTTCTCTATTTTAAAAGTTATTTGTCTACACGAGGATTTTTTTATGAATTGAATTCTTTTTAATTTCTGGTTGACTGTGAGGTATTTAAATTAATATAGTTTGTGCCAAGAATTTTTACAGCTCAATTCAAGAGAGTTAAAAGTAAGTTACACAATCCTAATTTGTTTTTTACACCTCCATATTTTAATTTCCTGATTTAGATCCTTAAAAATGAATTATTTGGAGTAACATTAAATGACAATATCAATTATGCAAAAATTACAAGATTAAGAAACATTGCAAAAGATTTTTTAATTTATTTTAATCTGTTTTATTTATTTTAATTCCTATAATTAGAATTAAATGATTACTTTCTTTATGAAAGTAGATTATTCATTAAAATAATTCTTTAGAAAGTAATCTTTTAATTCTGTCTTTACTAATGTGGAGCTGCTGGACTTTTTTAGACAGTTTTACGTGAAAATATTTTCGGTGTTTTTTTGTTTTTTTTCCTTATCCATTAGAACAAAATACATAACAGTAATCTTAAAATACGAGGGTCACTCTGAAATTTTTGAGATACGGCAAAAGGGTACAAGTTTAAATTACCAAATGTTAAGAGTGTTCAAAGTAGTCCCCTCCGACATCAATGCACCTTTGCAGACGATTTTTCCAAAGATTAAATGCTTCACACCATCCATTTCTTGGAATTGATGAAAAATATGCTTTTACAGCCTCATCAATCTCATCTCCGGAATGAAAACGGCGATCATGCAAATTTTTCTTGAGATTAAAAAAAAGCCAAAAGTCCCACATAGCAAGATCAGGGGAATAAGGTGGATGTTCTATCATTTTGATGTGTTTTTGTTTAAAAAATTCGACTGTTGATATTGCCGTATGACAAGATGCATTATCTTGGTGAAGCATGTGTCCTCCTTACATTCAATTCTTGAAGAATTTCTGGAAGACACTTAGTGGTGTACCAGTTAGCTGTGACTGTCTTCTGTCCCTACAGCTTGATCGCTTTGATCAGTCCAGTACTTCTGAAGAAAACGGCATACATTACTTTTTTCCTTGCTCGTTGTTTTTTCACCATTGTTGATTTGGAGTCATCTTCAAAGACCCATACTTTACTTTCTTGTCGTGTTGGAGCGTCAAAAAACGGTATGTAACTTTCATCACCAGTTATGATTTTAGAAATAAGGCGGTGCCCACCATCGTTAAGTAATTTTATGGTTTCTTTGCAAATTCTGACACGCTCCGTTTTTTGGTGTTTTGTTAAATTATGGGGGACCCAATGACAAACTAATTTTTTCATATGCAGTTCTTCATGAATAATTATATGTATAGCTGCGGATCCAATGTTAAGTTTCTTCTGTATCATTTGGTAAGTGCAGCGATTATCCTCGACTAACATTTTTCGTATGGCCGACACAATTTTTGGAACTGCAGCTGAGGAAGGTCTTCCTGTGTGTTTTTGAACCAGCAGAGAACTTCGACCTCTACGAAATTCTGTAAACCATCTGAATACAGTAGACGAGATGGAGCTTCGTCTCCATATTCTAGATGTAGATGTTGAAGGCATTCTTCTTGATTTAACCCCACTTTAAAATCATAGAAAATCATAGCGCGATAATGCTCTCGCGTCAATTCTATTTTCCTTTCTTCCAAAATCTATTCTACGACAGCTAAATTGCAATTGTTTCCACAAATTATCATTTGCGGCCAAAAAAAGTTCAAATTTACAAATTTAACGAATATTTTTTTTCCTGTGTTTGTCAACTGCCACTGTCTCAAAAACTTCAGAGTTACCCTCCTATATATATATATATGTATATATATATACATATATAATATATATTTATATAGAGAGAGAGAGAGAATTTTAAACGACTTTCTTTTCTTGAAATATCTTATGTTTACTTTAAATAAAATTGTTTTTGCTTTCATTACACGATTTTTAAAAAAAAAGGAATTTATTTAATTATGTAATTAAATAACTATTATTTCATGAGAGAAATGTAAATTATTATGTTTAAAAAAACTCGCGAAAGAAATTTAAATTATTATCTATAAAAAGGTTCGTGGAAGAAATTTTAAAAAATGGAAAAAGAAAAAATAATAATTTGCTTGACCGATATGTTGATTACCCATAAAATTTGGAATATACGAACAAAACGCATAACAGCAACGTTAAAAAACAAACAATTATCGTTCAAAACAGAAACAAGTAATATAAAAAAAAAAAATTTTAAATTAATTCTTACTTTTTAAGTTCAAATTTTCCTCATATTGGCGCCCTCTATTGGTAGATACATGCGACTCAAATCTAAAAAAAACTAAAATTAATTAATTAAATTTAATGAATGAATTAATATTTGAAAAAACTGTATTAACATCAAGTGTCATCCACTACAAGATCAAAAAAATGTATTTGAACTTGAATGGATGAATAAAAAGTATTTTATTAACGATTGAAAATCTGAATAAGATACTATATATAGGGAGAGTATGGACTAATAGTAGGAATTGAAAAAGGACATACATTTACAATTAAAATTATTAACTTATGTCCTTTAAAATATAAAAATTTGTAAATATTTATTTAAAATTTGTCCTTTTCTTTATATATTCTGATGATATTCTGTTAAAGTATGTCCCCTTATTTTGTTCTTATGATATTCTTGATATTTACTAAATTATAAAATAATGTCCAAACTAATTTATAAATAAAAAATATTAAGCATATCATCAGAATAAAATAAAAATAAAAATACCAGTAGGATAAAATAAAACAAAATTTTTGTAGTAAAATAAGAATATTAATTGTATAAAATAAAAATAAGAATGTCGTTAGAATAATTAGTTGTACGTAATAATTTAATAGTAAACATAATTTTCAATTTTTTTTTTATATTTTGTCTCCATTTAATCACTGTTCTATTCGATTTCATAACATTAAATATAACACTTTTTTATTATTAAAAATTTAAACAAAATATTTCGATTTTTAAATACAAAAAAAAAATATATTTTCTCACTAATATTACTGCCTGTAGATCTCAAGACAAATTAAGAAATTCTAGCGCAGGTAATGATAAACGAGGTTGCCATTTTCTGCCGAATTGTTTATAAGAATCGTACATTTTTTTTAATCATTGAAACGGAAATAGGATTCAAAAAAGGATTCAACCCAAATAAAATTTCAGGTTGAGTTAGAAATTCTGTTCAAGTTATTAGAAATCATTTATTGCAAATATACTTTAAAATAAATTACAATAATATCCCCAAAAAGTATTGTCTTTTTATATAAGAATTCATTCTCGGGAATACCATATTCAGAAAAATTAAACAATTCAACAAATAATTCGTATTTTATTAGAATTTTAAAATAGGAGAATAAAATGTTCTTATGTTATTAATTTTCTTTCTTTTGTTCTAGTTTTTAGTTAAACTACGATTTCGTGGAAGACACAACATATACTTCAAATTACTTTACACAACTGAATTCTTCAATAGGTTCAAAAATAAGAATGCCGTTAGAATAATTAAGTGTACGTAATGACTTAATGGTAAACATAATTTTCAAATTTCTTTTAAACTTTATCATCATTCAATCACAGTTCTATTGTATTTCATAACATTAAATACAAAAACGTTTATTTTTTATTTTTAAAAATAATTTTTTCAAATTTTTAAAAGTAAAAAAAAAAAATTTTACAAAAAATTAATTATTTATTAATTTATTATAATATTTATTGATTTGTTTTCATTGTTTATTTCAGTAGATTTTTTAAGGAAGATATAGATATAACGTTATATTTATTCTTAAATATCATAAGCATCTGAATTAGGTTTCAAGACTTTCACTTCTTATCGCTTAACAGAGTGCTTAGAACTTAACGGAAAAGAATTATTTTCTAAAATTAAATTAAATAACTATACATAAAAATCATTCTTTATAAATCAAGTGTCATTTTAATAACTCTGAATAGAAAAAATGTTGCAACTTACCCAACATGGCAATAAAAAAAAATGATGCAGATATATGAAGGCAGATGTTTTCAAAGTTCAGTTGCGAATAGTAAACAAGTTTTTAACAAACAATTTTTATCATTACAAAAAAAAAATGAAAGTTATTTTCTTCCTTTTTATAACAAAATACAGTTCTCTTAACATCGTAATTCAAAGTTTATTTTTTATCCGGAGCCGAATAAACACCAGTTCAGAATCTCCAGTTCAAAAAACTAATTATTTTTAGAATTCCATCAATTTGTTATAAACATGTTGCCACACGTGAATTAAATAATCTGTAAAGTAATATCTGGTGCATATTTCAAAATGAAAATATAATTTTAATATTAAAATGAACATTTCAACAAATGTAAAAATTTTTAATCCTTTAGTTATAAAAATAAAAATGTACAACAATTTTTTTTATATTATACAAAAATTAAATATAGTAATAAAATAAAAGTCTTCGAATTTTTAAAATCCAAACAATTTTTTTATTATTATTTTTGAAACGATTTATTGAGCGATTAAGGTTTCTGTAAATCTTGTCGTTTCAAAATCGTCTGCTTTACGTAAATAGTTATAAAAATTTAAATATAATGAAATCGTTTGGCAATGATAAAATAAATAAATACAAGTAA
>BPLQ01011825.1:0-253286 GCA_021605075.1 Caerostris darwini
AAACTTATATATTACTTGATACTTTTGAATTTAAATGAATAATTTATTTCTCACTATATAATTAAAATAATTTGTATTTCATATAAATAGTATATTTAATATAAGTATATAGTGTCAAAACAAAATTCAGATAGCAAATTAATTTTTTTTAAATTAAATAATTATAATTTTATTTCAAGAAATCTATTAAAATTCGATACTATTTTTCCGATAAAAATATTAAATATTAAAAATTCTAAA
Source organism: Caerostris darwini (assembly GCA_021605075.1). Classification (NCBI taxonomy): domain Eukaryota; kingdom Metazoa; phylum Arthropoda; class Arachnida; order Araneae; family Araneidae; genus Caerostris; species Caerostris darwini. The sequence goes on from BPLQ01011825.1 coordinate 241, forward strand.
AAAAAATAATACATGTTTGAAAATAATACAAAATGTGTTAAAAAATATATCCATTATTGAAATGGCAAAAATAATAGTAATAATAATAATAATAAATAAATTTTAAAATTCCATTCAATTTTCTTTTTAAATTTAGTATATATCTAAAATTCATTATAATGCTATTATACCACTGATGTCCGTTGTCACCCTATAACAATTAAAAAGGCACATAATAGTATATTATTATGTATATTAGTATATTATTATGTGCCTTTTTAGTTTAGTTTGAAGTTTTTTTAGTTTTATTATTTCTACACCGAATCCATATTTTCAGCACAATACAACATCGAGCAAAATCGAATATGCATTTCCAGTATCATACAGCATTGAGCGTTACCAAATCCGTATATGTTCGATCCGGGTAAAAAGGAATGATTCGTAACATAGTAATGACGTAATGACTCGTTTCCTTCCAACGGATTCGACCCAACACTAGTGTGTTGTTGTCATTGCGGCTTTGCTTTAGAGGTGAAAAGTGATTAAATAAGTTGAACAATTTTTTTTTGTAATACAGACTTAAATATAATGAATCAGATTGTACCTCGAAGAGTTGCATCAGTTATGTTTGCGTAAGTTATTTTTTTTTAACTTTTTCTGGTACTTTATATAGTTTTGTCGTCAAAAATTTTATCAAAATTCTTTCATAATTTTTATTTTAAATCTGCAATATATTAAATTGTTTTTGCGATAGGAATTGTTTTAGTCGTAAGGAAATCAAGAGAGAAATTTCGTATAATACAAACTTTAAAATTTTTATTAGTTTCGTTTTCAACCTTTTTGCCTAATAATTGTAATATATCCGTTATTTCTAATTTTTAACATTTCAAATTCGTCTTTTTGATTCCATTACATAAATTAAACTATAATATATTTCTTATAATTATAATTATTGAAAATATTTATTAAGAACGAATATATTCTCAGTTCTAACTGGATTTTTTAAAATTAAGCTTCAATGATTGAAAATTTAATTTAAAAATAGGATTCAGTAGTGCATTTCTTTTGTTGGCGATATATTTAATAATTAATTTTAGTTAAAAGGCTGAAAATATAGATCATTCTAATTTGAAACGTGCGAGATATTTTTAAACATTATACTTTCCCAATAATAGTGCATGTTGAATGCCCTTGTTAACAAAAATTGCAAAGTGAATTTTATTGGGACCAATTAATTGAAATGAATAATTAATATAATTTTATAGTAAATTTAATTGACTTCTAATATGTTGGCCATGCTTATCAGTTGCAAGAAGTGCAAAATTAACCCATTAAAATCAGTTTTAACCTTATCTTTGTTCAAATTTTGGGCAGTTTCATTGAAATGAAAGTAATAGTTATTAATTATTGGTATAATTAAAGATGAAATATTCTAAAATAATAAGTTATTGATGTTTTTCATATAAAAATGTAATATAACTATTGTCCAAAAAATTATAAAGATAAAAAGTAATGTTTAGTGACTGAACAGAAAATTCAAATTTTAATATCATATTACATCTTTAAGGTAATTTTTCTACAATAGTAAATTTTATCAAAGTTAGAATAATAAAAGATTTTTTTGACACAATGATATTAAATTTATACTTTTGATATTCTGATAATTATTTTATATTAACCAATTTCTTCATTTTATACACTCATAAAAATTAAAATCATATGCATAAAAGAGTTTCTTAATAAATTACTGTAGTGTAAGAAGAATTTTAACTAAAAATTTTTTTGTAATCTTTTTTTCTAGCCATAGCTATAATAAAAATCAAAATACTAACTAATCTATTTTATATTCAATAATACATTTAATAATCTTTCAAAATATTATATAAATAAAATTAAAATACATGTAGCTAAAACTGTAACTTGTTTATTTCAGCAGCATGAACCAAAAGCTGCAAATATTTAAACTTAGCTAAAATAATTTAAGATAAAAATTACATTGCCTTAATCAACACAGATCAACTAAAAATTGAAATAAAATTATTTTTGACTATCAGGAGAAAAAAAAAAAAAAAAAAAAACCTTGCCGATAAATATTGTATTTTAAACAAAACTTAAATTTGTTACACATACAGTTCAGAAAATATGTGTTGTGATTATAAATATTTCTGTGGTGCTTACAATCACCGTTGCATATATTTAATCAACAATTTACAATAAAAAAAATTGAATTTAATTGATTCCTATGCAGGTAAAAAAAAAACTATTGCTTTATATCTCGTTTATAATATGCTCTATTTCTCAAATGAATTCTTAATAACTTTAATTTTCAATGTGTTTTGTTGAGCTCCATTTATTTTTAAAGAAATTTTCCATCATTTCATTTCTATTTATTTCTTTATCAAACTTAGCTTTGATTAATTTTCACATGTTAGGTAAGAAACAGATACCATGTCTTTATGGCAATTGACTAATACAAGTGTTTTTCCATATTATATTTAAAGATAAGCTTCTGTACTTCTGAGTAATAATGGAAAAAAATTTGTTAAAATTATTAAATATAAATTTTTGTAAAGTTTGATTTGAATATATTTCTAAAATATTTTTTAAATGAATTAATTGCAATCATATTATTTTTATAGGTCAATGCGTTGTAATGGAGAATGGGGAAGTGGAGCTGGCAAAGTAAGATGCTTTAAACAAATTTAATATAATCTTTTAATGGATTTGAATATTGTTTATTATTATAGAATGAAAATAAAAGAATTTATTCATTTTTATTTTATGAAATTGTTTGTTTTCTAAACCACTTGTGAAAATATGAGTTTGTTCCAGTTTTTTTTTATAGTCATGTATTTGAAGGGAAATTAATTTTAGAAAAAATTCTTAATTTATATATATGTTTACCTATTATTAAATAGTATATTTCATTCTTTATTCCATTTATGCTTAATTATTTTCATAGTTAAGGTGTGTAATTTTTCTTTTTAATTGATGTGAATTTTTATTTTGCAATATTATTTTAAATACATTATCTACTATTATATTCAGAATTTTCATATTCATAATATTCATTAATTTTTCTTTATTCCAAAATTTCTTTATTATCCTAAATATATTTTTTTTCTTAGGGAGGAGGATCAGGTGGATCAGTTAGGTAAGTAAATTATTTATGAATTTTTTAGAGAAAAGCATTTTTTTTTTACTATAAAAGCTAAAAAAAATCACTTTTAATTATTATAAGTTAAAAAGCTTATTAATTCCTCTTTTTTTCTTGCTTTAAAAATTTGTGTGTGTATATATATACACACACAAATTTTTATATATATTTATATAACAATAATAGTTACAAATATTTCTAAAGTAAAAAAGCAATAAATGTATTTTGATTTTTTTTTATTTGAATTCTTTTTGCTTATTTGAGAGTCCTATTTAATTTTTAAAGGGAATTAAAAAAATATATTATGTAAGCTCATAGTAATTTTTTTATTATTGTTATTGTATTATTGAATATTTTTATAATTAATAAAGGTCATAATACTTAACAATAAATGGTTCTGTTTCTTTTTAAATTTGCAATTTTACTTAAAGTAAAAATTTTTAATTTTAATGCTTTTATACTCTATTCAATTTGCACTCTAATACTAATCAGCTTGATCAAAATGTTTTTTTCCTGCATAAAATTGCTTGCAGTATTTATATTGCTTTTTATGAAGACAATATTTTTGATTTATTCAGAAAAAAAAATTAAATTAAATTCAAATAATTATACAAAACAATGTATTAAATGTATTGTAAAATATTGAATTATTGTCTTATAGGAATTATACATGAATGTTAAACTTACAATATTATAATGTACCTTTACCCTGGAATAGAGTTTAATGTTTTTCCTTTTACTTATATTCTTCTTCTACAAATAAAAGGGAGTGTTAGTCTTCCTACAAGATTTAAACAAAGCTGAATGCTTTATTAAAAATGTATAAATAATCTTGTATGTATAAATTTGATTATAATATTATTTAAAATGAGTGATAAAATATTTGTTTAGAGGTTGTAAAAAATGTATAAATCTAGCTTCAAGTTCTTTTAGTTTTACATCATCATAAGGTAGATAATCAACTCTTTATATTCAATAGAAATTTATAATCATTATTATTTTTTTTTTTTTTAGAGATGCTGGTGGAAGCTTTGGTAAGATGGAAGCTGCTCGAGAAGAGGAATATTTTCGAAAACAAGTAAGTCCTATAATATGTATGATATAAAAAAAGTTTTACAGTCAAATAAATTATTTATTTAATATTTTTTTTACAACAGCATTATGCTTATAACATAATAGAAATTGAAGACTTCATAAAGACACAGAAAATCAAATATTACTAATTTGATAGTTGTTAGGTATGTTTAAGATTCTAAAAGATAATTTAATTTAACCTGATATGATAAATCAAGAAAATGTTACTAATTTGGCAAATGTAGTATTTAATCATGTTATAAAAAAAAAAATTCCCCAAGCATTTTTGTAATTTTCACTTCTGTTCAATGTTGGATTGGATTGAAAGAGAAATTATATGAAAACTTATTTGAAAAATAAGGAATATTCTATTTAGCATCTTGGATAGGTTTTTCTTCCAAAATGTATGAATTATAAGATTATTACTAATGTATTATAAGGCAGCCAAAGTGTTTTTCATTAAAACTAATAAACACAAATATGTTTTCAATAAATAGAAATTTCTTGTAATGCTCTATATAATTACAAAAATGTTACTATTTTATTTTCAGCAAAAAGAACAGATTACCAAATTAAAATCACATTTAGTAGACGAAATTCATCATCATGAAGATTCAATTAAGAAATTACAGGATGAAATTCAGCGACACCAGCAGAAAATTAAGGAATTGAACAAAGATGAAAGTACCTTAGGAAAATAGATATTATATTTTTTAGTTTTTCTCTTTCCTTTTGATCAATACTTATGAAATTTGTTTGACAGTAATATAAAACAAAATACAGCATTTGTAATTGCAGCTTCTATGTGAAACTCAATAAAAGAATAAATGAAATTAAAACTTCTTTATTTACATTATATAAATTTAACATTTACATTCACGTTTTCGTCTAGGAAAAGGTATTACATCTTTAAGGTTTGAAATTCCAAGTATACTTAATAAAAACCTGTCAAAACCTATTCCAAATCCACCATGAGGTAGGTATTCTTCTCTTCTAAGATCAACATACCTGAAAAAAAATTAAATTATTTACATTACATATATATTATTGTGCATTTAATTAGAAATCTAGTTTAGGACTTGGTACAACTTTATTGCTTTTCAGTTAAAAAAAATTTTTGAACAAAAAACTTTGATATACTAATTGAAAACTTTAAATTACTACGAAGCTAATTGATCAAATTTAATTTTGACACATACATGAAAAAATCTTAGTGGAAAAGAAGTCATAATACTAAGAAATTAATATGAATTTGAACACATGGTATAATACTGTAAAATTTGAAATGAATGAGAAAAACATATACCATTCTAAACTACTATGATTAAAGGAACCAGTTTTCATTAACTTTTCTGGATCATCTTCTCTTAAACCACCACCACATATTTCTCCACCATAAGCAGCAAATAAATCAAAACAATAAGCCTATATTTAACAGAAAATATTTCATGTAAAATCTGATAATATAAAGCACATAATATCATTGAGAACATTTGATTTCAAGTAAAACAAAATAAATTTATCATTTCAACAAATCTGGCATTAACCTTTGTGAGAAAAATGAATAGCTATTCCTTTATGATATCTGAACCTTCAGAATGAAATAGATTTATCCTATTGTAAAGGTTACATTTCAATTTTTGCATTGATTTCATATTGTCTATGCTGCTGCTAACTCGTGTAAGTTAACGAAGTTTTATTTTATATAAACATTTAATGCCATTTTTTTGTAATTGTGACTCAAAAATTTATGAAACAAAATATTCTACACATTCTTTAAGAATTATTTGATGAAGGAAATGAAAGTAAAGAAACATTATCAGACAGTAATAACTATCCTAGTGATGAAAATATTGATACAAGTTATATAAATAATGAATTTGTACTATTTAAATTTGATAGTGGTTGAAAATAAAGACTTCTAAATTAGCAAAGATAAATCAGATGGCATAATATACCAAAAACTCATCTATATGAAATTTCTGCTTAGAATCATAATCAAATATAGCAGATGAAATTGAATCACTGCTGAAGATAATAACTCTAAATGAGATCATGTATTCCAAAATTATATCAAATTAACATATATCATTTGAGAACAAAGAAAAAGGAATAAGGGGAGAAAAAGATGGCCAATATATTAGAAGAAGAAGTAAAATAATTGTATATTTTAGATCATTATATTTGATAGGAATAAAAAAATAACATCATGCCAATATCAAAACACTATTTTCACATGATTGTCCAGATATAGCTCATAAAAATATCTTATAGAAATTGCAAAAGCAGTTATTTCTAGAAAGATGATTTTGATTCAACAAGAAAATGAGAAATGAAAGGCATAAAGTTGATAAACTACTTGTAGCATGCATATGAATAATATTTGATTTTTTTTCTAAGTAATTTCATTTGATTTTTGATCTCTTTTATGGTTGTTGTAATGGATGTAATAAAAAAAGAATCCATGTACCTTCAAAATACAGAATAATAAATACGGTATTACTATTATGAAATATCTTGTATATATAAAAACATAACTAAAGAAAATATTGCATGTTTTAAGAGCTTTCTATTTACCTATCAACAGTATGCTATAATTTTCTACAAGAATATGAGGTGTGTATTATACTTTTCTCCATACAATATTTTCTTTGGTTATGCTTTTATAGATACAAGATATTTCATAATAGTAATACAAAGCATGTAAGAAATATATATGTACACCAATAAGGAAAATTAAGTTTTAATATTTGTTAACAAAAAAACAACACATATATACGCTCAAAGGAAGCAATTATAAACTATTAAATAAGGAACAAAATTTTATAAAAACAATATCAAGGAAAATTTAAAATTAGATAAGACAATTTTTCTTATTAGTCTAATTACTATCATTGTCTTTACATTCAAGACACCAAATTTTTGTTATGGAGTATTGCTTACATGTATATCTTAAAAATATGTGGGAAAAAGTACGACACATATCACATACTCCTTTAATTATAGCATGCTGCAGAAAGGTAAATAGAAATCTCTTAACTAAGTAATTTAATTCTTTGTTTCAATAATTAATAATAATGGCATGCTTACAAATATTTTTTAATATTTAAATTATAGTTCAAAATAGCTATCATGAATCATTATAGTAGAGAAAAAATATATTAGAAAAATATTAAAATTCATTATGATATCTTAAAAATAAATGTATTTAAATAATAGGGCTCATTTATATTACCTAAATAGATAAAAAAATATATATATAAGTAACTTCTGTATAACTTATTTATCAGTTTCCATAAATTAAAAATATATATATTATTTTCATTTTATATATACATTTAAATTTACATTATATTTAATAAGGCCATTTTCTTTGTAACAGAATATAATTTTCAGAGTTTTTTTCTTTATAAAATAGCTTTACTTTTAAAGATAATACATTTTGAAAAATGTTTAGTCTAGCACATGATAGCAATATTATTCAATTAAGATACATTTTCCAAGAAGAAAAAAAATATATATATATATATATATAAATTCTAAAAATCTACCCAGATTTAAAAAAATGACGCTTTCTCTTGAATGTTTTCACTAAAACCTTTATTGTAAAGACATTTAACTAGTTATCAAATTATTTTCATATGTTTGTGTGACAATTTTTTACATTTTCACCATATATCCACTGCAAAAAGAAATAATTTTAATTAATATTTAAATACAAAATTAAATCAAAAAGACTACCTTGTTATTTTCACCTATTTTCATATAAGCAGGAGTGAGTGAAGAAGGGAACGTACAAATAAACACTGGAACATTATTACAATGTTTCACTAAAAACTGTTTATGTGCAGTTGCTATATCATCACCATACTATTAGAAATAAAAACAAAAATAGTAATGATATTTTTTATAAGGAAAAAAAAAGAATAAATAAATATAATTACAATTTTTTTTTCTTTTAGCATAAGAAACAGTTGGCTATCAATAATCGAAAAATAATTTCAAATAAAATTTACAATTTATGGAATATTAGTATATAAAAGAAACAATACTGCTGTTGTACTTATATTTAGCATGCTAATTTTTGTTATTGTTTATAAAAGTAAGGAAATACTTCTAAAGAGCACTTAGAAAATAATTTGCTCCGAAATTTCAAAACAAAACGAAATTTCATGTTGCATACTACTAAAAAAGACCATCTTTTTCAAAAATTTTTACATCTTTATCTCAGGAAAAAATATGCTACTAAATTCATATGAGAAAAGCAAAACATATATTTAGCAGACCATCTATTTAATGATTCAAATTTTATGCTTAAATTTTTGTCGGGGGGAAAGAATGGCCTAATTTATTTTATGTGTGAAAATTTTCTGAAATACATGCATCGTTTGTCAAAAAGACTACCTTGCATATAGATTATATCATCACCATACTATTAATGATATTTTTATAAGGAAAAAAAAAGAATAAATAAAATATTAATTTTTTTTCTTTTAGCATTTGGCTATGTATTTAAAAAAATTTCAGTGTTGAACACAAATCAACAATAGTAATTAAACATTTGATTATACTAATCCCTGTATAGCACTTATGGCCTACTTTTGCAATGTTAAAGTATTAAAATATCATCAAGAGTGGCAAAATGAATGCTTAATTTGTTATATGATACAATAATAATTTACTTAAATCCTACTTGAAAGGAATTAAAAGATTTATTACAAATTTAAATCTTTTAAAGCATTGATCTAATTCTAGTCACATGCTCTAAACAGAAATAGAATGACCAATAATTTATAATTTATTGAAAATGTTAAGTTTTAAATCTTCATATTTTAGTAATTATTTTTAAAAATATTATTACAGAATAAATTAAAATAAATAATCTACTCCACTTTTTAATTTAAAGTTAAAATACACATATACTAATCTATTATTACTATAGATAGATTAGATATACTAATTGCTATTTAAATGTAAGTTGTTCTTTGATTGAGAAAGCCATTAGACAAATACATTCATTGCATTAGATACACAAAAATTAAAACTTTATACTTAACCCTGTATTAAATACTAGAAATTTCTATAATAAATACATTTATGAGTAAACAGACATTGTTTAAATGCAATGATAATTACCTCTATAGGTTTTCTAAATGATGAATTATTTTTTTGTAATATACTAATGGCATCTTTGTAGGGTATCCTAAAAAAAGCAAGTTTATCATAATATACAGTTAACACTAGTAATAAAATGTACATTAAGATAGTTAATGAATCACATACTTGATAAATGGTTTAGATACATAATTCTCCAGATATCGTTCATGCTTTTTAATATCTTTAGTAATAAAATTCAGTTCTTTAGGACAACGATCCATGACAGATTTTGTAACTTGTTTTAAACATTTTTCAACTACCTGAAATCAGAAAATAATCATGCAAATAATAATAAAAATTAATTTGAGAAGATGATGTACAATAGTTTAGGGTTTATGTTTTTCTAAATTGATGACAAAGCAGAGAGTTCTATAAATAATTTTTTTTTTTTGTTACTTATAAAATTTAAAAAAAAAAAATTAAATACATAAATTATTATTTGATAAATGTTTTAAGAAGAATACACCACATGCGAACCTGATAAAATAGAAATTTCAGCTTAGTTTTAGTTTATTGCTTTATATTAAACAATTTTAAATGATAAAAATATTTTTTAATGTGATAATCAACAAACAATCACATATGTGTGTTGCTGTATGTATGTATGTATGTATGTATGTATGTATGTATGTATGTGTATATATATATATATTTATACACTGAAGTGACAAAAGTCATGGGATAGCAATATGCAAATTTTCAGATGGCAGTAGCATCGCGAAGAACAGGTATAAATGCGCAGTGCTTTTGCAGAGCTTTCATTTCTGTTCAAGTTATTCATGTGAAGACGATGATGACCGCACGACGGGAATTAACAGACTTTGAACGCGGAATGTTAGTTGGAGCTAGACGCATGGGTCATGCCATTTCGGAAATCGTTAGGGAATTCAACATTCCCAGATCCACTGTGTCAAGAGTGTGCCGAGAGTATGAAATTTGAGGCATAACATCCCACCATGGACAGCGCAGTGGTCGACCGCCTGCCCTTAACGACCGAGAACGACGACGTCTGCAAAGACTCGTAAATTCTAACAGACAAGCAACACTGCGGCAAATAACCGCAGAAATCAATGTGGGACGTACAAGGGACTTGTCTGTTAGAACTGTGAGGAGAAATTTGGCTTTCTTGGGCTATTCCAGCAGAAGACCGACTCGAGTGCCTTTACTGACAGAACGACATCGCTTGCAGCGACTCTCGTGGGCACGTGAGCATATCGGTTGGTCCTAGATGAATGGAAAACCGTGGCCTGGTCCAATGAGTCACGATTTCACTTGGTAAGAGCTGATGGTAGGGTTCCAGTGTGGCGCAGACCCCACGAAGCCATGGACCCAAACTATCAACAAGGCACTGTTCAAGCTGGTGGTGGCTCCGTAATGGTGTGGGCTGTTTTTTCATGGCATGGACTTGGTCCTCTGGTGCGACTGTAACAAACATTGACTGGAAATGCTTATTTTCAGCTACTTGGAGATCACTTGCAGCCATTCCTGGACTTCATGTACCCAAACAACGATGGGATTTTTATGGATGACAAAGCGCCATGTCACCGGGCCACAACTGTTCGCGATTGGTTTGAAGAACATTCTGGACAATTCCAACGAATGATCTGGCCACCTAGATCGCCCGACATGAATCGCGTCGAGCATTTATGGGACATCATCGAGATGTCTGTTCGTGCCCAAAATCCTGCACCATCAACGCTTTCACAATTATGGACGTCTATCGACACAGCATGGCTCAATATTCCTGCAGAAGACTTCCAACGACTTGTTGAGTCCATGCCACGTCGAGCTGCTGCACTTCGCCGGGCGAAAGGAGGGCCGACACGATATTAAGAGGTATCCTATGACTTTTGTCACTTCAGTGTATATAAAAACTAATTTACATGAAAAAATAAAAATGTTTCAAAATTAACTAAAAGCACATAAAATTGATTTAAAAATGGAGCATTGCATATAAAAATTTATAAAACTTATATGTGTATTTTAATTCTTTTTTTGATAATTAGTAATTAGAATTTGAAAAAAACTTTTTAAGAAGATGCATATGATTTATAATTGATCTAAAATCCACACAATAAATTTTTAATTACATATTAAAACAATACAAATTAATATTAATAATACTGCAAAAATAAAAATGCAAAAGAATTAATATAAAAATGTTAATGTTAATTTACATTCATCAAATCATCAATGCTTTCAGTATATGCAATTTCTGCTTCTATCATTTGAAATTCACTTGCGTGGAGCCTTGACCTTGAAGCCTCTGTTCTGAATGCTGGACCAAAGTTATAAACCTTTGGCAAACCACTAGAAAACATAACATAAGATAATGAACTTTTTATTTTCAAAGCTTAAGATAAAAAAAGTAATTTTTGATAATGCTCAAAGCAACCAGAATTCAAATAAATGCCAAATAATTATTAGGAATGATGATTTGTTAAAAAAAAAAAAAAATATTAGACATTTTTCATACATCATGAAAATGGAAATCCTAAATCAGCCAACTTGGAACAATTCATACTTGATTGAAACAATATTATAATAATATTAATTTCCTTTTTGCAACAAATTATAAAAAAATCCAATATTTAAAAAAAGTATGCATACAAGCAAACTTTGAAAAAATTATTTTATTTTTTTCTAAATTTCATTTCTTATGCCTACTTTATCTTACAGCATGAAGTAAAGTAAGTATAAAAACATGTTTTGAAGAAAAGGATTTTAGATATCATCCTTAAAATTTTTTTAAAAAATATGTTGTATATTATTCGTGAAGTGTAATGTCAAGGTAGAAAAGAAAAAAACTACACATATATTGTAATATTTTTGATTTATTTAACAGAAAATCTTAAAATGGCTTTATTTATACCCATTTTACATTTAGATAAAATTTAGAAAAACCAAGAGTTTTACAGAATTTAATTGAGACCTGTTTAAAAATAAAAATTATTATATTTAAAAATTTTTATCAAAAAACATCAAAATAAAGCTGTTTAGTTAAAAAAAGATACCATGATAGCTAATTAAAATTGCCAAAACACTTTTTTATAAGGTAAAAATTTTTTCATTAAAATGTTTTCAATATTGTAATATTTTAATCATTTACAATCAAATCAAATAAAACTATGCTTTGTATATGGATTTTCTAATAAATACATCTTCCATAACACATGCAAGCCAATTACTCTAAAAAAAATATATATCCCAAGAAAAGCATCCCTATCACTTTCTCTTCCTGTAATTCTAATGAAGCAACAACCCTTCTTTCCTTCCTTTATACGGAGCATCCTGGTAATGTTAAAGCACAAATATGTAACATATCAGAGTCAAATGTTTTTGTGTTCAGTACCTGGTATTTAAAAAAAAATATTGATGTATTTATACAACTAATTTTTTAAATAAATTTATTTTTTATAAAAAAGAATATAAAGTATATTTTTTATAAATAAACTTGAAGATATGAAAAATTTACAAATTTTGAAACTTACCTAATTAGTGCCTCTAGGTGAAATTGTCCAGATCCTGTAAGAAAAGTTGGAGCCCCAAAATAATATTCTGAATTGCCAGATTCCTCATCTTCATCACTGACATTCTCCTCATCATCATCAGAGACAGTTTGAGTGTTTTTTGTACTGGATTGTTCATTTTTTGGCAACATTTCAGGTGGTAGCTCTTTAAACTAAATAAATGTACATACAATATATATGTACATTATCTGTGCAAACACAAACAAATTTACCAACCTACAGGCTGAAATAGCAAGCAGTTTATACTTTAAATGTTTCGGGATTACTATTATCCTTGGATTAATCTTGTGTCTTAAGATCCTTATTTTTCAAGAATGTATTCTTTGGGGTTTTTAAAATTATTTTTGTATTTAATTAATTCTAATTTTCTAGATTAGAAAAATAATGTAATTTTAAATAAAATAAAATAATTAGAAGATATATTATTGAAAGATCTTGAAATAATTAGACAATATAGCATATTTTTATTTTAATGCCTTCTTCTCTCACATATAATGACATGATAATAGACATATACAAAAAGCTAGTTTATCCAAAAACAAATTTGTTTTATCTGAATTAGATTATCTTGAAATAAACATTAAGAACATATTTATCCATTTAATTAACTTAGTTGTCAGATTACACACTCCTTTGGATAAAATTTTTCATCACAGTTAAATTAGATGAATAATGTAAATAATAAACTCTCTTTTCCAATATTCAGAAAATAATATAATTTTAATTATTTATTTATATTTTTATGACATTATGATTGAGGTTTAATTTAATCAAAGGAGAGAGAGAAATCATTCACAGAAATTTTGAAAAGCAAAATATATGACTATATATTTATATTCATTATACTTATTGATAAAAGACAGAAAGAACTGAAATGTGACAAACAAAGATAGAAGTTATATTATTCTTCAGTGAAATTCAGTTCAAATTAAATTAAAAAATGTTGAATAAAACTATTTCTAACTCATTATTGCTTTCTTCTTTTACAGTATTTTTGTTGAGGGGAAATTCAGTTTTCAACAGATGTTCCACCTTTTTAGTTTCATAATCTACAGTATTAATTTCCAAATCAAGTTTTTTTACAATTCAAAAATTTTTTCAATAAAAAGTTTTTAGTAATAATTTTTTTTTCTTTCACTATTATAAGGCACAAATAACTTTAAAATACAGATAAATTGTATTATATTCCAGGACTTTCCTTTTGTGTAAACAAAGTTAAAATAGTTCATAGAAAATTTTGTACATCCAGAACCAAGATTAAGTTGAAAGATAAAATCACGATTTAGAAAATAATCTGATGAAGTTTATCAAAATATAAATTTTTAAGTTATTAAAAAATTGATCATTAAACAATTTTCTATCAGGTATTAGATACAATTCAGTAGTTTTAGAAGTTCTATTTAACATCAAACGTAGTAGCAGGATTCTCAATCAATTCAATACTATTGAGTTACTCATAATGCAAGATTTTAAAGAATTTAGAAAATATATTGAAGACAAAATCAAGATGAAAATGAACTAATGAAAAACATTGCAAAAGCTCCAAATATAAACTTTTATGTTACAAAAGAAATAATAATAATAAAAAAGACACAGAAGAAAAGTAAAACAAAAAAATGAATACTTTTGTTAAATTATATTCACCAATCAAGATTAATGATAATTAGATTTGGAGCAATTCTAACTAAGGACAACACCACCACCCCCTTCCAAAGGCTGATTTCCTACAAGACTAAAAGCAGATTTTATAAATATTTCTATTTTTGTGATAAATGATCACAGATTTTAAGTTTGTACCACTCATCTCTGCCTGGTATAAACTGCTTTACATTCACTCATAAAAGTGTTTACAAAAATCAGGAAATACAGATTTTTCTTCTGTTTTTTGAAAATTTCAGCATTACACATTTATTTGAAGTAAATTCATCACATAATAATAAGTGAAAAAATGCAAATTAATAATAAAGGAGAAATTATAATTAAATACATTTTCCCTAGTTTCATATTCACATTTTATGTAACAACATACAAACATTAAAAACCTTAATTTAAATAAAGGCAAAAAATTCTTTTGATAAAATAAATAATATAATATATCTTTCAATCAGGTAAAATATATTCCAGATAAAAATAATATTTATTTCATGGATTTAAACAGTTTAAGAATATACAAATATAAACTCAAATAGGCAGGATGTTTTTAACAGTAATGTAAATGCATTCATATTCCTTTTCTTAAAAAAAAAAAAATTAATGATATTCAAAATCAATTCTGATGATAGAAATACAAATAACAGATCTGATAATACCTTTATTATTAAAATTTTTTAAATGTTTATTGAAAATTTACTACTTTAACTTACTTTACTCAATAATTATAATTAAAATAATTAATGCATTTACTTCAGCAGTGAAAATTTCTCTTTTTCCTTCACAATCATTTTGGGTAAGAACAGGTGTGTGATAGAAACAAAATTCTCCTTCCTAAATATAATAATAATGTAAATTGTAAATTACATGATTAAAATACAATGTATTATTAATGTACAACTTTCAAATCCTTATAAAAAAATTTAGAAAGAAAACTTTTATATTTAAATATATATATATATAAATCTAAGTAGGAATTATTATAAAATCTTCTATGCTGATATCTCTAAAATTAAAATGTACATGTAAAAGAAGAAATAACATACAAATAAACATGAATTAAGTATGTACATAATAAACAATTCTTTATAAGTGTATTCCATAATAAAATATTTTTTTAGAATAATCAAACAATCCAAAATTTTATTATATACATCATTGTATAGTTTTATACACATCATATACGTATATACGTGCATTTTCATAATTTGCTTACTTATTAAAAATCCTGGTAAAAATATATTGGTTTATTTTAAAATAATGAAACTTTTCCAATCAAGCAAGTATTTATTTTATAAAATATTTTGAACAAAAACTTTTTAGTCATTTATATTGAATTAAGTATGAATATATATAATTTTAATTTGAAATTAGATTTCCCTCATATTTTTCTTTTAATATCAAATTTACAATAAATTTAGATAAAATATGTAGATTATAAGAAAAAGTTACTTGGAAAAATTTATGTACAGCCATAGAAGCATGGTTTCTAATGGAAGAAATACACCAAAATCTCTTTGTTCTTGGTCGTAAATGAGGAAATTGCCTAATATATTCAGGAGTATAATTATGATTATCTTTAAGTGGATGATTCTGTAAAAAAGAAGGAAAAAATGTAAGAAATAACACTTGGCTTTTTTTCCTATATCAATACAATTAATTGTTTTTTAAACCTTGTTGTTAAATGAAAAATCCATATTTATGGAAAAAAATATATTGATGAAACAAAAAATGTAACTTTAAAAAACAATAATCAAATAATGAAGTGGATTTATTGCAAGCGTTGAAAAAATAATTGGAATAAATATTTGATAAAAAAATATAAAAATCAATCACTATAAGCTAAAAAGAAAATTAATATATTGTTTAAAATAGATTATTTTATGACAGAATAAACAACAATATACTAGTTATCAAAGTATTGTAAATATACTTAAGATTACACATTTGAAGTTAAAAATAAGCATTAATATTTGAATTTCAAATATATTTTTAAATGTAATGCTTTAAAAATATTGTAAAATGATGATAAATAAACAAATAAAATTTGACATTAAATTATTTAATAAATAAGATAACACAAAAATTTTACTTCAGGTAAAGTTCCGACTGTTTCCCAAGAATCTGCAACCAATTCAATTTCTTGGCCTTTATGTGAACTTTTAACAACCAAACCATGTACTTTAATTGAATTTCCACAACTTGGAATCCTAAATAAATAGGTTTTTTTTTTATTTTTGTTTAAAACTAGAAAACTATTTGTTAAAGATAATTTTTATAATTCTTTAAATTAAAAATGTAGCACAAAGATAATAAATTTAAAATAATTTAATTCAAAATTATATGTCCATTTAAAATTTTTTTAAATCAATTATCAACAATTAAATTTATAAATAAAAATTACAAAAAGAACTTGTGATACTTTTTTCCTATGAGAGGCATAATTAACTTAATTTTAGGATTGCTTAATTAGAAATTGTATTTAAAACCTACTTCTAAATTAAAATCAAATTTAAATCCCCTTTAAAGTTTTCTTAAAATGCAATTAATAAATGCATGATAAAGCTTTAAAATATATGCTATTAATTAAATATTTTGAAAAATAATGAATTATACTCTTTGTCCTGAGCATTTATCACAATCTGTAAACGATCAAAGCATGTTCCATCAATTAAGTCGATAAAACATAGTTCCTTGTATTTTCTCAATGCTTGAACTCGTCCCTGGAATAAATTTGTAAGAAATATTTTAGAGAAAAAAAAAGAATAACTTCAGCAAGAATAATATAATATATTATAGAAAATATTGTTAGAAAACATCATAATTATTGCATGATAACATATTTTTGCATCACATATTAAATTGATATAATACTGAAGTTGAATAACAAATACGAATATTAAATCTAAAACTATCAGTCGTATATTTGTATGAGTGTAGCTTTATGCATTTCAATGATGGATTAATAACATAAAAATTCTATTGGAGCTACTATTTCAAAACATTTAACAATAATATTTTGTAAGTTTTCTTAATAAGAAATGAACGCTGAACAATTACATACATAATATATTAAAAAGAAACAGGTGATACAGTATTATTTTGGTATACATTCTAAATTCCTTCTAGATCCTAGAATTTAAACAGAGATATCCTAATTTTTTTTTTTTTTCATGAGGAATAACTGAAAAATGATTAAATTTCCATGAAAAAAATAATATGGTTATTCTCATATACATTGATGGAGTTAAATAAAATAATTTAAATGATTCTAAATACTAAAATACAAAAGTAGTTAGATAAAATACATACATAAATGAAAATTTACTAAATTTAACATTCTCTTTCCTGCCACTTTCCCCAATTGGACTTGGTTGAGGATTACTAGATCAGATATTTACTAAAATTCTGTCCTTAAGAAATTTATTTCTGTAAATAAGTTTTTATTAATACATTCATAAACTAAGTTAAAAATATACTTTAAAATTAATTACCCGCACTAATATTTTTTGATTTACAGGCTTTTTTGACAAAGCTTCTTTAACTGTGGTTAATGAATTAGTAGAGTAGAACCGTCTAAATAAAACTGGTGTAATGAAAGAACGTAGCATTGTTAACGAAAAGAAGTAAATAATTTTTGATTCTTCACTTGAAACACGAAATTCCCATTATTTGTCAACAAATGCCGGTGTTGCCAAATATTAACTGTAAAATAATATACAGAGAGAAATCGCTTAAAGACAGACACAGATTCTGTGAGGTAGCCAATCAAACCAACATTACATAAACCAATGAGAAGGTGTGTGGAGAAGGGATTCCTTGGTTTTTACTCCCAGATGCTAGGAATACAAATTGAAATACTTTACACTAAAACTATACTTTACACTAAAATTTCTCGTTCAAAACATGCCATTGATGCAAGATGGGAATAGATATTTAATCCCACTTCAATTCAATGGTATATGCTATATATGATTCAATGGTATATGCTATAACAATTGTTTTGAAAAATAAATTGACTTAATCGAGATTGTAATAGAAATAATCCTCGTCGTACATGTCCTCGTCGATAGACATGTTCTATTCGTTCTATTACAATCTCGATTAAGTCGATTTATAATTTAAGTTTTTAAGATTATCTGCAATATGATGTACAATTGTAGAACAATCATCCTTAAAAATCCTCCCGAAACTACTATTGCCCTGATTGAAGGTGCTGTTCTGTGGGGATTGACTCATCACTTGTTAATCAATCATTTTCACCCCCCCCGAATAATTTGAATTCAAAATGGGCCACAATACTCTTGTTCAAATTTTGTACTTTACTCAATGTTTCAGAGATACGTAAAATTATAAGCCAGCGAGACACACGGTGGTGGTATTCCTAGATCTATCTAAAGCTTTTGAACAAATAGCCTCTTAAAAGTGCTTCTGAGATTTTGACAGGACAGAGGTAGAGCACTACCCTGAACCTCGAAGTTTGTGAACAATCGTAATTTCTGTGTCAATTTCCAAAATAGCCTCTTAGACTTTTTCGAAATATATCGGGAATCTCCCAAGGCACTGTTTTGAGCCCCACCCTTTTCGCTTTGTTTAGTTCCGGGATTGTAAAAAAGCATCTGCTCATATAAAGTTGTACTTTTCTTTGGTGATGTTGTAATGTGAAGTAGCAATTCAAACATTAATGAAATATAATAATTTTTTCAATATAATTGAAAAATCCTTTTTTCAATTATATTGAAACATGAATTATATTTTTTCCCATACATTCATAGCACAGGACAATGTCTGCTAGATTTAGTTTAATGTATTTTAAACGAAAATACTTACTTTCTTTTATCAACCCATGAAATAACTTTCTTTCATTTTAAACAAATTTTGAATACGATTTACTAAAAATTGTTCAAAAGATATTTTTCAATATTTGATTATTTCTTTTTTCTAAATGATTGTTTAAGATGCCAATATATACTACTCGAAATTTTATTGAAAAAATGTGCTGATTCAGAACAAATAACAGAAAAAGCATTTTAAAATAATGTTAATAAATAATTTAAGTTGTTTTTATTTTTAAATCTATTTTGCATAATAATAATGTGCATTTCAAAAAAAAAAAAATTTGCTGAAATATTTCTGCTTCTTGAAAAACAATAGAAACCTTATAGCTAAAAATTGACAGAAATTTTTTGTTCCCGTTAAAGTTAAATTAAAAAAAAATAATAATAAGTATTGCAAAATAGTACCATTACTTAAAATAAATTAATTAAGAATTTCTTCTTTCCCCCCAATCTCTCCCCTCAGAGAAAAAAAATTACAATTCATAAGACTATCTGTAAACATCTGAAATAAATTTTTGTTAACGGTTGATTTAATTATTCAGATCGAACAGCATTTATGCATTTGTGTTCAAAATTGAGAGGATTTGCATATTTTGACAATTTACTTAAAAAGTACAGAAAGAATGGCAGCATTAAATGTTTTTAAACATAGATTTAAGTTTCTAGTAATGAATACGCAGGCGTGTATATGCGTGTGAGTAGAGCATATAGAGAAATAAGATTTACAAGCTGACATGATAATTTCTGCTCCATGTTTGCTCACACATCTCACCGAATTCCATTTTTCAACATGCGGTCGAATTCAAAAGTAAGAGCTACATTTACTTCATTCAGTATGCCATATCAACTGACCAAAATTGATAGAAATTGAAATAAATTAAGTTTATTTCAGATTGACTATCATTTTCTTTTCATGTAGAACTTGAGATTTCACACTTTCTAGGCGATATTCCCACCTTGTTTCTGATAATGATTTTGGAATAAACGTTTGAACTGCTCTTTTCATATGTTCCAGTGTATCACAGAACTTGTAAAAAATACTTTACAAACTTCTAAAATGAACTTGTAAATGTAAATTATTTTGAAATGTCTCCAAAAAATAAATTATGACTTGCAGAGGGGGACTTAAATATAACAATCTACATCATGTTCAATCTATAGAAACAGTTGAGGGATACTGAATGTGGTAAAAGAAATCTTTCTCAAGGTCATCCAAGAATGTTAATGATGATCGATATTTGTTCATTGCAGTGAGACACAATAGGACTTCAATAGCTTCTCAGCTCTCTCAGGATTTTCAAGAGACCAAGAACCAAAGTTTTAAGAGTTATTTTTTTATAAAGTACTTTATGAGACAAGTATATTTGCAAGAAAATCTGCTATTTGCTCTCCACTCACTCACAAGAGAGCCCGTTACCGTGATGTAAATAATATTAACTTTAGAGCACACAATACTGGGAGACTCTTTTAATCACTAAAAGGCCAAATTCAGCCTTACCACTGAATCTCATCATAGGTTCACCTGAGAGAAACAGGGACTCGTTTCCTATTCGCAAACATCAGAGAAAGAGATCATTATGTTAATAGAAGTTTGAACAGGCGTTAATTATGTTGAATGAGCGTATAGACAGATTTCCATGTCTTTATCAAAGATTCCGTGAAACATACGGAGATTTTGAAGTTTTCTTTTCGCCTTTTCATGAATGCTGTAGGCACTAATTTCATTTTAATGGATTACCATATACGTCCATTTAGGGTTCCTCTGGTCAACAAATTTCTACAAATGAGGTCATTTGCCACAAGCATTGGCTTGATCTCCAGACCTAAACCTTATAAGGCATATATGTGGAGCGCTAGAGAGGTAATTGCAGCTAACTACTAATATAAAAGTGAGATCAACTACCAAAGTGATTCAAATTAATTTTTAATAAGAATCCATGTAGTGAGAAGTTGTATAATTGAAAGAGAACCTACCTCCTTTTAAACTATTTTTTGCTCGATATTTGAAGCTGTGTTTTAAACCTTCCAGTATCGATGAGTTCTACGCATAATCAGGCATGTGTAGCATTATTAAGGTGTGGTAATTTTTTTTTTGTATTTTATCAACTTATACAAATAAAAATAAAATTTCTAAAAATTAAATTTTTATTCCTAAATTCATTACAATCTGTCCAATTGTTGAGATATTCGTCCAAATGTAAAAATTCTCTTAATTTTGAACACCAGTATGTATATCTTTTTATGCTTTAAATAAATAATGACAATGTTTGTTTTTACAATCAGATTATGCATATGAAAGGTGGGCTGAAAGGTTCATAGGCTGACACATAGATGGCGCTACTAGTATTAAATCCATATGATTTTTAATTAGCCCTAACCTTCAAAAGACACGTGTATAAATTTGACAGCTGTTGCACTATTAGTATGCGAGTTATAGCATTTTTAGTGAAGCAACTTTTGTTAGTTTGAAAAAATGGATAAAAAGGAATTTCGTGTGTTAATAAAGCATTGCTTTTTGGCGAAAAAAAAAATACTATTGAAGCCAAGGCTTGGCTTGATAAACATTATTTGGACTTTGCACCAGGAAAATCAACCGTAGAGAAGAGGTTTACTAAATTTAAACCAGGCGAAATGAGCATCGAGGACGATGCCCGCAGTGGACGCTCCAAAGAGGCTGTTACCGACGAAAACATCAAAAAAGTCCACAAAATAATTTCTGATAACCGTAAAGGGAAGTTGATTGAGGTAACTGAGACCCTAAAGATATCAAAGGAATGTGTTGGACATATCGTGAATGAATATTTGGATATGCGAAAGCTCTGTTCAAAGTGGGTGCCGCGCGAGCTCACAGTTGACCAAAACCAACAACGAATTGAAGCAGTGTTTGAAGCTGTTCAATCGTAATAAACCCAAATTTGTGAGTCGATATGGGACAATGGATGAAACATGGCTCTATCATTTCACACCGGAGTCCAATCGACAGTCAGCCGAGTGGACTGCACGTGATGAACACTAAAAATGCTGTAACTTACATACTAATAGTGCAACAGTCTGTGTTAAATTTATACACGTGTCTTTTGAAGGTTAGGGCTAACTAAAATTCATATGGATTTAATACTAGTAGCGACATCTATGTGTCAGTCTACGAACTTTTCAGCCCACATGTTATATATACTTGAGTAGCAAATTGGTATTAACATTTACAGCAGTTAGTTGTAAGCAACAATTATAAGTTTTTTAATGCTGGGTATTTTGATTCCAGTTCATTTAACACATAAGCAAATAAGTAATAGATTCATCATTATCCATGGGGTGCCTACTGTTACATTTGGTCACTAAAACAATCATATTTATATATATTTTTTCAAATATAACTGTTACTATTCTGTCCTGTTTTGTTATATATACATTTAGGCATGTGCACTGATGTCCATAAATTAAGGATAATTCAGAATCACACAGAAATTGAACTCTAAAATAAAAATTTCACCTGTAGAATTATCACACACATCTTGAAGAAGAATATGCAAATTACAGGAAACCACCAGATGGCGCGGATAGTACGTCACAATTTCGCGAGTGTAAGAGAGGAGTATATAAGGAATGGTGGCAAAGAAGTAAAATAGTTCACAAGTGCTTTAAAAGCCTTTCAGTGCAATAATCGAATAGTTATGGTACAAAGGAAGCATTTGGATGATT
The DNA here is from genome assembly GCA_021605075.1 of Caerostris darwini. Taxonomy (NCBI): domain Eukaryota; kingdom Metazoa; phylum Arthropoda; class Arachnida; order Araneae; family Araneidae; genus Caerostris; species Caerostris darwini. The sequence goes on from BPLQ01011825.1 coordinate 23,325, forward strand.
TTTTACGTGGTAGAATTATCGGACGACTGAAATGTTTACGTACCCAGCTGGAAGTATTCGAGGAACTTGGTATCCCCCGGAGTGTCATCTCCAGGCTTTGGCAACGATTCCAAGAGATGGTAATGTGAGTAGATGTTACAGCACAGGTCACCCCCGAGTTACAACGCCGAATGAGGACCGATATTTAGCAGTTACTGCCAAAAGAAACAGACGGAGCACAGCATCAGACCTGTCTCGTCAGCTCTCTTCAGCTACTGGTACGAGAGTTTCAAGGCAGACCGTGTACAGACGCTTAGGGCACATTGGTCTATATGCTCGTAGGCCTGTCAGATGTGTTCCACTTACCGCAACTCACTGTCGCCTGCGATTAACCTGGAGTAGAGAGCATGCATTTTTGAGAGAGCAGCAATTCAGTGGTCTGATGTGATGTTTTCTGACGAGTCCAGGTTTAGTTTGCAGTCTGATTCTCGCCGGACTTTCATATGGAGAGCGCCAGGCACCCGCTACCACCAAGAGAACACCATTGAACGACACCGTTACGGTGGTGCAGGATGGTTCGTTTGCGGAGGAATTATTCTTGGTTCCAGAACTGACCTGCATGTTCAGAGTGTAACGATGACAGGCCACATCTATCGTGATGTCATTCTGGAACAACATGTACATTTGTTTCGGGGCGCCATGGGTGCTGAATTTCTGTTTATGGATGACAACGCCCGTCCTCACCGTGCAAACATTGTAGACGAATGCCTTCAACTGGAGGATATCACCCGTATGGATTATCCAGCATACTCACCGGACTTGAATCCAATAGAGCATGTGTGGGATATGCTTGGCCGATGAATTGCACTAGAGCCCGAACGAGCCCGTCTACCCCCTCCCACCTGTCAATCGGAACTTCGGGGGGCATTGCTTTTTGAGTGGTGTAACATTTCCCAAGATCAGATTGATAATTTGATACACAACATGCCTAGGCGTTGTAAGGCCTCTATTGCATCGTCCGGGAGACATACTCCATATTAACCATCATACTAAACATGTTATACTGTTTTTTGAAATTTGCTCCAGGGAGTAAAAATCGCAATTTTTATTAATTATGTCAAACATATAGCATCTTTTTTGCTCTTTACCTTTTGTTTAATAAATAGACTTTACAAATAAGTCAAATTTGTTTTGCTTCTGTCTCTTTCTTTGCCTGAACTTCATTATCCGTAATTTATGGACATGAGTGCATAAAAAACTTATACTTATGAATTTGTTAATTCGATATCTCTTGTGAGTTGCAGTTTAATTATACTTGATAATGATTTTTATTGTTGGCCAATTTTATTAGCGACTGACTACCTTTGCAGAAATGAACAAAAAGTGTCACTCCATAAAAGAATAAATTGGTAATACACATGGAGCATAGCATCTCAAATTATAATACACAGTCCAGTCACATTAATGTGACCACCTGTCAAAAGCCAGAATAACCACCTTTGACAGGGCAGACCTCTTCGAGGCGTGCAGGAAGAGAGTCAATTAGGCTTCTGAAGGTGTTCACTGGGATGTTGAGCCCGACTCCAGTGCCGAGGCCAGCTGCGCTAGATTACGCGGTTGAGGATCCATGGCGATTGGGTTTAAATTTGGTGAGTTTGCTGGAAGGGGAGTACGGTAAACTCATCCTGGTGCTCTTCGAACCACGCACATACACTGCGAGCTGTATGACGCCTCGCATTGTCCTGCTGGTAGATGCCATCATTCTGAGGAAAAATAATTCGCATGTAGGAGTGGACATGGTCCGCAAAGACAGATGCGTACTTGTGGTGATCCATCGTGCCTTCCGCAATGATGAGTGCACCCACTGAAATGCGAGGAAAACATTCCCCAAACCATAATGCTTCCTCCTCCAGCTTGGATCCTTCCGGCAATTGTTGCAGGGTGTTTGCTTTCAGACGTTTCACGCCGTATACGCCAACGTCCATCTCTCCGATGAAGCATAAAACGCGATTCATCGGAAAAAGCCACCTGTCGCCATTCCGTGGACGTCCAGTTTCTGTACTGGCGTGTAAATTCCAGCCTTCGTCGCCGATGAACAGCAGTCAGCATAGGTGCATTAACCAGTCGTCTGCTGCGGAGGCCCATGCGCAGCAACGTTCGCTGAACTCTTTGTAGGGCCTTGGTGCATCTGGGCGGTCAGTTGCACGTCTATTCGCCCGAACGCATCTCCATAGCCTTCGTTCGCCTCTGTCCTCTATAGCCCGTGGTGCACCATATGTACCACACCGCTGACTTTGGATAGTGCCATTTTGCCATGCACGGTATACTTTTACCACGGTGGCACGCGAACAGTTCACAAAATTAGCTGTTTTCGAAATGCTTCCACCCTTGGACTGAAAGCCAATAATCATGCCCGTTTGGACGTCGGATACATCGCTAAGTTTCTGCATTACGCAAACGGTTGAAATGCTTTCCGATGTCCTAGGAGATCCTTTATATACACTCCACTGCAATGTGCTGTCACCTGCCTTTTGTGATTGGCTATTTCATGTTGACGTCGAAAGTAGGGGGTGGTCACATTAATGTGACTGGACTGTATGTATTACTTTTATGAATGTTTGAAAATTTTTGCTTGTTTAATATTGATGAAATCTAATTTCTTTTATTGCTACAAACAATTTCATTTGGCGATTGAATAGTTCCTATATCAAAAAGTGTCTTTTATTCCTCGGCGAGAGCGCTTAAGCGACTAAATATTTGCAGTTTTTTTTAAATTGAACTGTGTGGCATGTGTTTAAGGGTTTAAGCTCAAACCAAGAAAGAAAACGTTACGAATTTACTTGTTGCTACTAAATAATACCTTGTGCGAACGAATAAGCTTAAACATGTACATTCTATTCACTCGGCTGCATTATTAAAACAATTTGGTCACCCTTGAAATAGAATGAGTTACATCTGTTTAGTTGTCCCACCTAAATTATCGATACTTGAGTCTACATTGAAAACAATATTTCATTTTCGCCACTAAACAGTTTCTCCAGAAGAATCACCAGTTCGAGGTTGACCTAACAAAAGTCAAACAGAATATCCATTAATTTGAAGGATTCACTGTTGACGCAATCGTAATGAAAACAAAAAAATTGACTTTACTCGCATACATGTTTCTTAGTAGAAGGATTAAAGCACAAGTCCTTTGGTACTAATCGATATCGGGTTTTCTTTATGTTATCATCTACCATAAATCGATCACAAGTTGAACAAAGTGATCATAAACGTTCTCTTGTTTCGATCATACAAAATAATTTTTAATATACATATTTATACAAGGGGAAAAAAACCTTATATCACTGTTAAAAGAAAAAGTGAAACTTTGTAACTACGTGTCGACTTAAAATATAAATCATTGAGCAGCCATAACTGTAAGACTCGGAAATAGCCTGGTGGAAAGTACTTGGGTTTCCGAGGTGGAAGCTCCAAAATACTAGGCTTATGTGGAAATTCATGTATCCACTTCATTGCTGCAACAGCTCTATGGTGGGCCTAAGTCTACATACTGGCAGATTTCGAGATAGATGTTTTCTTTTTGCAAGATAAGGTTGTCAGCCCTACAGTCATATTAGACCGAGACCTACTGTTTAAAGTGGATTCCGAACCGCTATAAACATCCACGGCACAGCGGACACTCAAAACCTGTGGCCATTTATGTGTCAGAAATAAATACGAGGCCTTAGACCTTTCATCTGCATTGAGAATGTGAACCCACAAGGTACACCTACAGGAGTAGCATCCAAGTCCAGTTAAATCTGCCAATCGAATAGCGAGTATAAACGTCAGGGATACTAAAATGTTTACTACGAGTTGCGTTTTGGGGTCCATATCATTAGTTAAAAAACTGGAGATAAAAATTCAAGTCAAGGAGATAATAGTCGATCTATAAAAATTCTTCCCTTTGTAATCGTTATTCATCTTCATAGAAGATCACATTTTTTTTATTTATTTAAGCACAAAAGATTTATGTTCATAGTTCCTAGAAAAAGCAAACTATTCAAAATAACAGACTGAATAAAAAACACTTATTACTCAGCGAGTCGACTTCGTTAACAATATGCATTGTAGCCACTACTTTGAATTTAATAGCAATTGTGACCAGTATTTTGTATAGACTCTGAATGTATGGAAGTTCTACCTTTTTAATTTCGCACATTCACAAATGCAAGCTCTTTCAATTCTAGCTTTACTGAAAAAATTCGCCTAGATAATATTTGTCCATTAATAAACTAGCCGATTTTTGAATAAAATTTGTTCATTATAAAAAGAAACATTAAAATGTATTTTCCAATTTGCAAGGACAAAAAAAAAAAAAAAAAATTACTAAATGAATTTTTTGATTAAGAGGGAGTGTGGTTCATTTTCTGTCCTTTATGAAATTTGAATTTTTTTTTTTTTTGTAATACTTACAAAACAAAAAATTAACATCAACTCAAATACCCCAATTATTAATGAAACTTTCATACTTTTCAGAGATAGCAATTAGGCCATGATAAACAAGATTGCATTTCAATATTTTTTATCCCAAGTTTCTATGGAAAAAATAATTTGAATTGAAGTATAACTTTATAATATACAGTACCTAGCAGACAAGAAAAAAGTGTTCCACAATCATTTGATATTTAGGACTCATAATCCCTATGGGGGAGAAAAAAAAAATGAAAGCCACAAATCTTTTTAAACTAGCAAAGTAATTATTAAAAATGATTTTTTTTAATACACATTAAATGAAATGCATTACAAGTGTACAAAGTAATTCAAACATCAGTACTAGCATTGCTAATTTTATCTTGAGATAAATTATAAAAAAAAATTGATAATTGTAGATAACAATTAGAACTCGTGCCTTTTAGTACAGTGAATTTGTACACCCCAAATATATATGTTTGGCACCATAGTTTAAAATTAAAAAGATAGCACTGTATACCTCTACACAATATGATTTGATTTCGGATAAATCAATACAATTATATAAAAATCTTGAAGGCGTCCTATTAGTTTTTAGTTGATAATGACCATATAAAAAAAATATGACAGTAACTCAACGTTTTGCATCGTTTTTTCATTATATTCCCAAATTGAAAATATTAATACATAAAGACAATCTTGTATGTTCCAGTTTTAAAGTTAACTTTGTTTTGAATGTTACATGTCTTTATGAAAATTTTTTCATAAAGACAAGACTAATTTATTTTATTAAAAAACTCACTATTAACAACCCAATTTAGCTCTTGTGTTCTTTTAAACTAACAGGCTAAAATGTAACAAGGGGTTAGATTATAGCAAATAAAGTGCTAACTTGATAAAATTAAAGAGTATCCAACTCCTGCTATCCATATTTTCTTTTTTAAATGCCTTTACGTTTCATAAATCATTCATATTTGGAGATAAAAATACATCATGAAAAAATAGTATTTTTTTAAAAAGTAATCTGGCACAATAAAATTAAAGCAGTAATTTCTATAAGAACAAATTTAAAAATTTCATTATGCATTTTTTCTTTTGCATAATGAGCATGACATTTAAGTGAAATAAAATACACAATCCTATTTTGTACAGAAACTGAACTTTATTACTATGAAAACAATTTAAGTACATAAAACATTCAACAACAATAGTATATAACTACTTCATAATAAATTCCATCGTAACAAATCGTTCGAGTATCTGCCTTTTGTGATGTGGAGAGCATCTCGCCCTCATGGAGTTTATAGAAGCCAGCACCCCGTCAATGAAAAAGCCAACTGTATAAAAATCTTCACACATGTTTACAAAATGTCACACGGATATGGCTTTACGGACATTTAGCACCACAAATAACAAATTTTTAAATGAGATTCTAAAAATAGCTTATTCAAAAATACAAAGTTATTCTGAGACATTATGAAAATTTATATTAAAATTTTTCAAAAAATAAAATCCAAAATGCAATGCAATGTTAAATTAAGAAAATTTATTTAGCACTTTAATTCAGAAACTGGAGTTAAATCCGATTCATGCCTATTTTAAGCTCTATCAAAATTAACGAAAAGGAAAAAAAAATGTGACACTCATACAAACCAAAGATAGCTGTTTCAAAGACTGGATGGAGTATTTACTTATGGCCATCAAAATATAAATACAATGAACAATTTAAAATTAATGAACATATTTTGGCACTTCCTAACAAATGAAAATGATATATGTTCATCATAACATCACCACACAACCACAAAAATGCATTTTACATTATAGAATAGATTATTTTTTTAAGTACAAACAGATAAAGATCAGATCGAGATTCTTAAGGAAGGCAGTGTGTTGACATGCAATACAATTTTAATGTTTCAAGTAAACAGTTCTACATAATCTTGATAACATTAAGGCACTAGGACATAGTTTATGCAAGATATAACAAAATAGAATAAAAAATATATCTCACAATTTTCTCAAACTTTAACAAATTAATTGCAAGTGTATTGCACACCATAAATTAGAATCGAGAATTCAAGAGTTATATCTACCAGCTTATAAACACAAGTATTTATTTGAGTATGAAAGTATGGAGATGATAAAGAATCAATTTTAAATACATCACATTAAAAACAAATAACTGAAAGGAAAACTTAAGTATATCATTGTAGATACATCAAAGTAACCTACTTTACAAAACAGTAAAAAAAATTTACAATATTAAGTAGTAAATGCTTTTTTCGCATGAACTAAGTACACAGCTGCTCAAGAATTGCATCCACACACATTTTATGAAGTTCTAACCCACACAACCTAAATTTTAAGTAATTAAGTGCAAAACACTTACCAAGCTGCAAAATTAAAGTAGCAAAGTCCACTTAATTTTTACTTCATTATTTATGTGGTAAAAATAGTCCATGGCTTGAAAATTATTTGCAGATTAAAAAAGGAATTGATCATAACACAAATTTCCTATTTACTCAATCGTGTCTTTTATAATCTATACACAAATGAGAAACAAAATCTGACAATTATCCAAAAATTAAAAAGCTGCCCGAGTACCATTGCATCCATTCACACACCTACACACAAAATATTTAAGTAGATCATTTAAAGTTTTAATGAATTATCAAAGCAATATAAGAGGAACCATCCAAATCATTGTAAAATTAACATACACTTCAATTTGATCAATAAATTTCATTTGGTTTCTATTACTACACAGATTTCATCTCCACTTATAAGAAATAAAATAGTTTTTCAAGCCATGTATAATTTTAAATTTTATAATAAAAACAATGTATACAGTTTTTTTTTTTTACAAAAATTGATTGGAGACTTACACAATTTACAAAAACTATGTACTCTGTACTAGAGCTCTAAAGACATGGAATGTTTCCCCTTGCAAAGTAATTTTTTTTTATAAGTATTTTAACAATTTAAAATACATAAATTAAGAAATATCAGAAAGACAATCAAAATTTTCATCTGAATATGTATACCATTTATAAAATTAAAAAAAAAAAAAAAAAACGAGATGCTCTTCAAAAACTTACTTTAATTGCTAGTTGATTTTTTTGTTTTCAAATTCAAGATTGTTGATTTTTTAAACAATATTCAGAAGTAAATCAATTGTCTTTCAGACCATCAATGTTAAAATATAAAACAATCCTTCATGCAAAACAGTACATTAAAAAGACAGGTTTTAAAGAAATGGTGCAAGGTAAGAAAAAAAATCAAGTCACTAACATAAAAAAAGCAGCATTAAGTGTTAAGTATAACAAGTCGCAGATTTTTATTCTGTTCAAATCACCTGATCCTTTTCACTTGGATCTGTGAAAACACTGATCACAGCAGGAAAGTTGGTTAGTTGATTATCCTTGCAAGGCAACAGAGAGGGAAAGAGTGCACTACTAATGTAATTTGACAGCCCCTCACGACCGAATGTGATAGAAGCCAGGCCGAGACCTGCAGCATCAGCTGGTATTTTCGCAGGTGGGTGGGTTAGTACTCTTGCAGTTCAGATGGTGATGTGGTGTGGAGTTTCAAAGGCTGATGGGTTAAAAATGCGAAAAAGAAAAAAAAAGTTGTTAGTGTCAACTATCAGAGGACAATCGTTATTTAGCTAAAGCATTAACTTTTTTTAAAGTCTAATTCATTATGTTATTGCAAAAAGTAGGATTTAAAGAGGTTATGTGCATATTTATGATAATTTCAAAGAAATCACTAAATCTATTAGTTGTTAATATAAGTGTGCAATACTTAAGAAATTTTTAATCTCAAAGCATTTTTATAAAATACATTTACAGATTATAAAAAGGTTAGCAGTAGTGTTTTTTTTTTCTTAAACTTTGGCAAAACCATTGTATCAAATTATATTAAGATACTTCTGTGGAAGTTTTGAATATACCAATGAAGAAATAATTTAAATCTATCTACACACTCCATTAATGATGCATTTTTATATCCTGCATGACTTTAATAATGTCACACAGACAAAGTCTGTAAGAGAAAGGACTAGAATTAAGAAAGCAATTAATTTTAATAGAATTGTTAAACTAACCTTGGAGAAGTTAAGTAAGCGACCCAGATCGCTGATAAGGGTGCTCTCGCAAACCCAAATTTCTCCTCTGCTTAACAACGCCACCTGCATGCGAATAACATATTAGTACAAAAATCACAGATTAATTTCATAAAACCAAGGTTTGCATAAACATAAAATTAAAATCAACATTATAAACAAATATTTAATATTTTAATTTATAAGTAAAATAGCACTTAACATAAAAACTGTTTAAATGTTTCTTTTTTATTAAAAAACGTCATCAACCAGTAGAATGGAATGAGTAGAAAATGAGTATGAAAGAAAATAAATTTTTAAGCCTATACCTTACCAAAAGCAATAATTATTTTTGACTAAAAATTTGACTGTTGAAATAAAGTAACAGTAAATATAGAAATTTAATAAAATCTCTAAATATTTCTTAAATAACAACCTACATTAGGCATATATACAGTTTTCAATGTTTCAATATAAAACATCAAATATACATATTTAACATAAAAAGTCTGATTCAATCTATAAATATATATGTACAAGTATTCTATCTTGACTATCATACACCTGTGTGTATTTGGCCCCACAATTTTAAAAACAAATTCAGAATATTAAGAACATTTCAGGCAACCAAACAAGATAAAACACAGATATTTTAATTAATAGGTGTAAAATTTTCTTTTCAAAGCAGGGTTATAAAGTTTAAGGTGTTATATCAAGCTCTAAGTAGCTATCATGAATAGCAGACATTAAGAACACTGTAAATTACTGACTATTCTTCAACTAATTATCTTAAGATATCAAGCAGAATTAAAAATGTTTACAAGTAAGACAAGATAAAAAGATCAAAACAGTTTGGTGATTCTTAATTGTCTGTATGCAACTACATTTAAATGAATCCTTAAATTTTAAAGAAACAGTAAAATATTTTTATTATATACATGTATGAATTTTATAGCAATACATGCAATTCTTATAATTAAAATATGTCCAGCACATTAGCTTCAATGATAAATTTATAAAATATCCTATAAACTTTATCGAAAAGTAGAAAAACTGCCTACAAACTACGAGATGAAATGCCCTACCACAAACATTCATAATAATTCTTAAAAAATAAAAATAAAAAAAACAATACATTCCACTTTGTAATTGAAATGTCATATATACAAATCCCTGAGTCCACAACACTCAAAACGAAGAGAAAAACTGCATATCAAATAATGCACAAAAATATTTTATAAAAGAAAAAAAATCAGTTTAGATTTATGTATAGAAAAGAGGTGGGACATTCAAGACTCATGTCCATTCTTCAACTTGCATGCTTAAAAATTGAATAAATAGTTAACAAAAAAAAAAAAAAAAAAAGAAAAAAATCAATAAATTAAAAAAAGAATGAAATTGTCTTCTATGTATCACAGAACTGAAATAAGACTGAGCAGCATTTCGGAGTCGAGTACCGAATATGCGTTTTGCAACCACTAAACAAATCTCGCGACCACAGCAGTGACTAACCCAGGCGTAGCCAAACAGTGACTGGAAAAAATTACACGGAATGAACAAAACGGAGATGCAACGGCTCCTAGTTAAACAGAAAACTTAACGGCCATACAACGCACCAGTTGATGAATCTGTATGAGAGTAATCTGCAAGTAGAGGTGAGGTTAGATAATGAGGATAGTCGCCATAATATAGCAAACTGGCATCAGCTGGAGAAATCAATGGAGGTGGAGCACTTCCATTTATCCCATTCAATAAAGCAGCTGTTGTAGGAACTTGAAGGCGGGATGAGAGAATCAATGGAGCACCCAATGGAGTTCCTGCGGTGCGCAATGGATTAGAAATGGTCATGGGAGGAGCTAATAATCGTGTAGTTTCTGGTTCTGTCAAAAACATGTAGATTCCTGTAAAGTAGATAAAAATATTTTTAAAATATAAGAGTTTGAATAGGAAAATTGACTTACATTTACAATTAAATTTGAAAAGCAATCGCCATAAACCACATTTCTTAAAATATTTTGTTTATGACTAGTAATTCTATACAAATACTACTAATATTACACAGTTCTATAAAAAAAGGTTTCTCACAAAAACATCAAAGTTATAAAAATGCACGTTTTGCTTTTATAAAGTTAATCACCTTATTAGGATGTATTTGATTAATGTAAGCTTTAAATTCATTATAAAACAAAATGCATACACAAAGATTCGATTAAATCTTAGATTAATTAAGTCAATAAAAAAACCTGCAAATTTAATAGAGGATAAATCACTTACCATTGTTCTTTCCTGTGCTATCTCTGTAAGTTCCATTGATGATAGCCAATTCCATAAGCTGCCTTTTTTTAAGCTCATCTTCTCCTTCAGTCTATAGTATTAACAATAAGAGATAAAAATTCAATTATTCAATAAATATAATTCCCACGACAGTATTTAAAATTAAGAGTAAAATTTAAAACTTAAATTTCAATTCATAACCTACATTCTCAAAAATTGATGAAAATTATAACACTAAAATTTGAACCATCAGCGACCAAGTTGTTCTAAACATTTTTTTTTTAAAAGGTGTAAAATTTTAAATTCATTCAACTTTGAAAAATTATTTTAATTTTCCTTTGAAAGTTTATAAATTATAAAATGCTATAATTATATTTATACCATATGAGCTGAAATATAAAATTCTTAAATATTGACAAGAGGAAAAAGGCCTAGATGTAATAATTAGGAAATTTCTTCCATTATATAAAAACTCAAAATGTAGATTTACCACAGGAATAAGCAATTTCTTTATTTCTTCAACAGCTCTTTGGAGCTTGAGCAATGCTCTTTCATGAGTATCATCAACAGTGATTAAAACATGCAATTCTTCATTCAAATGATCCCAATTTGGTTTGCCCCTGTTTTGTTCTTCCTAAAATTTTTTTATGTAATATTAAACAATACACCAAAACACAAATATAAATTCAAAAATTTTAAACTACTAATTTAATTACATTAAAAGAATGAAAATATCCACTTACAAGAAATCCATCAGTAAGCAAGTAAAACAAAATGTTTATTATTTAAAATTACTAAGATAAAGACAATTTTATGACAAAAAATAATAAATATACACAAAGACATACCTTCTTTTTATCTCTCATTGAGCCTTTTCCTCTAACCATAATTTTACAGCCAGTTTCTTGTTCAAGTTGTTTGGCAGTCATACCTCGAGGACCGAGGATTCGTCCAACAAAATTGTACTGAAGTTAAAAAAAGCAATGATTAAAATATTGTTCTTTATTATGATATAAGCTGTAAACAATTTTAAAATAAGCAAATTAAAAAAAAAAAAAAAAAAAGATGAAAAGTAAAATGGCCAGGTTTAAAATTCCTTTTACCCACATAACTAACCTTATTCCTAAAAAGTTTTTGATGTTAATATAACCTACAATTTGAATTGTTAGAAGCTAACATGCTATAAATTTGAATAATTTGCTATTTCAAACTGATAAAAAAAAGGACATTCATGGCTTCATTTTCATTGCTGTCTGTACTTACAAACAGCAAGATAAATCTATTAGAAAAACAATACCATCATATCTAAAAATAGCAGTTATTTTCACCACCACTTTAAAAAGGCAGGAAAAAAAAGTCACATTAAAATATTTTCAAAATTTAACTTAAAAATATAAAATACTTAACTTTCAACAGCCCAAAAATATACATATGTGTAAACATACAATTCCAGCAATTGGATTTTTAAACCAAATATTTCTGGTTTAAAACTATACTTTCAAAATTAATTTTAAATATTAACCTTTAGAGTTAAAAATTAAACAGGCTATTAAAGGCAACAGATGCTATGAAACTTAGACAAAGCCTTTGGAAAGTTACAAGCACTCTGTTATAATAAACTTACATCAGGATAATCTTTGACTGGCACAAAGACCTTTTCAGAGCGAGATACGACGGGCCCATCAGCCTCGGGAAGATTCAAAGGTTCTTTCTTGCACCCGTTAACTTGGAACAAACTGTTTCTCACTTTGTTGATTTCTGATTAAAGAGTTACAACATTAGTTGGTAAGTTGACAGGTTAAGTTTTAAAAGTTATGGGAAATTCATAAGCTGCAAATATTAACATTAGCAGCTTATATTTATAAAAGGAAAAGAGGAATAGCAAATTTTATAAAGCAGATTGATAATACATATACATGCATTTCAAGTTAGGTTAGATTCAGTTTTAAGAATTTATCTATATTATAAAATATTCAAAAAACAATAAAAATGAAATGAAATAATTTGAATAACTGATCAGAAGAATCATTTCAATATTTAAACAGATGTTCTCATTTTCAAATTTGTTACAAATTAATAAAAAATTACAAATTGATAGAATCATTAATATGACCATATTGCTTTCAAGTCTATATTAATTACATTATGATTATTCACTCTAACTAACCAAGTATTATATTGCGCAAGTGAATTGTATAACCAAGTATTATATTGCGCAAGTGAATTGTATAACCAAGTATTATATTGCAAGTGAATTGTATAACCAAGTATTATATTGCGCAAGTGAATTGTATAACCAAGTATTATATTGCGCAAGTGAATTGTATAACCAACTTTATGTGTGCTGCGCATGATATTGCATATGCCGGAAGACAAAGCAGTATACAGCATTAAAATTTTATTGAGAAAGGAAATAAAATCGGAATTTACAATTAATATTTATACTTTAGAATATTAACAATTTTTCAACATTTTTGTCACACTTAAGAAATTTAAAGAAAAACTGGAATAAAATACATTACTATTTATTTTGAACTTATCCAATTGCACATTAAATGTAAAATATGAGGATGAGGACTAATAAAATAAATATGTTAAGATCAAATAAACAGTATCCAGCTTTTTAAAAAGTTTTTTTTTATATCAACGATATACAATTGTAGGTTCTTCTAGAAACAACTGATCAAGAAAAGAGGAATCTTAGTTTCTCAAAAATAACACCAAAATTAAAATGCATAATTTATTCATGTTATAAGAAATCGAAATGCATAAAATATACTTTCCAAACAGCAATAGAAATTTCAGTTTTTAATCGTTTTGAAACTTCTGTTTTGAATTAACAAATTTTAAAGACACCAAAAGTCTGAAAATATTCTTTTTCTAAGCAAAAGAAATATCAAATAGAATTACGCTACAGAATGGATCACAAGAAAGTAAAATTATGGGACAATCAAATATGAAGCTGACACAATTTCTTTTTTTGAATCCCGATTTTAGTTAATATACAATTTCAAATCTGTTAAATATGCTTTTAAAATTAAAATATTAATATATTTTTTTTAATGCTGAAAGTACCAGAAGAAAATTCCCAGTATAAGGACAAATTCACTTTCTTAAAAGAAAACCCCGAAACTGATATTTTTACTAGCTCAATTAAATAGTTCAATGCATGCAATTTGGTTTAATAAATTTTAAATTGTTGCTATGTCAAAATACACCACACTTTTTTTTAGATAAAATTTTAATTTCTCCTTATTTGTAGGTGATATTTCCAGGTTGATCCCACAATATAAGGGGAAATCCCCAATATAAGAAACGGGAATACAGGAATCTTTCAATCAACTGTCATCAGGAACGTGTCCGCGAAATTACGTTTGATGTGAAGGGAAAAAAAAACCCAACTCTGATCAGTGCGGTGCCAAGACAGACGTGGAGGGTTCTGTCCACACTGAGACAAATCGGTTTTATAATTGATTTGAGACCGACTCGACAGTCCCGGCACTCTCGTCTGGACGCCACTTTTTGCGACACCTTTCCAAACACCCGGAGCGATCTCGCTCCGAGGGTCTACATCTAACTCCGAGAAACAAGCCACATTATAATGGCTGTGAGTGACAATTAGTCGTAAATGCGGACAGTGAGAAACCTTTTATGTGCGGAAAAAAAACCGATTCTAGTCGGAGCGGGGCCGAGACAATTCTGAGGGTTATGAAAAATTGGTTAACGAATCAGACTCAATCGTTCTCGTGTGGATGGTATTAAAGGATTTGCGACCTTCCGAAATACGACTGCTAAGAGTTTTTTAGGGGGAATTTTTAAAGAAATTTTAACATAGCGACAACGATAACGTAAAAGCACGAGCAGCAAACATTTATTTATTTTTTTTTTTTTTGCAAGTGTTTCCCACAGATATCGAATTAGGCGACAGTTCAGATTATTCCGAAATTAACAGAATTTCTGAACGTGAACATGAAATAGAACAGGAAGTACATTTTGAAGAGTTAGATTTAAACGATGAAAAACAATGAATTTTATTTGGGGGGGATAAATACAACTCGAAAGTGTATAAATACAATATGTCAGTTGTGTCACATTTACCTGGTGTCAATACCATTAACACAACTCTTATGGGATTTGCAGATGGCAAGAATATAATTTGCTGCCGAACTTAAGAGATCATTTTTAAAATGAACAAATAAATGTATCACATCTCGAGCAAACGAAGTAAAGCGTCTTAAGAAATCGGCAGTACGTCTATGTAAAATAATGGCTGAGAAAATCCGATATACATTATCTATTGGCAAAAAGTAAGATGAATCTTTAGTGAAATGCATTCTTTTTTCCTTAAGAACAAAATGACGTAAAAAGATTTTTCAATTAAAAAAGGGGACAGAAATAACAATTTGTATGCATGCAAGAAAATTAAACAGGAATTGCGAATTGATTTCTTGTACTGAATAACGAATTTTCATACTTAATTTCTATCAAAAATTTTCAAATGTAAATATAATCTAAAACATACGATTTTATTATAATTTGATAATATTTCATCCAAAAAATAGTAATTTATATAACATGATTAAACATGTCGAAAAGGGGAGATAAAAAGTTGGAGGTAAATTAAAACTATTTGGAATTTATTTAAATGAAATACTTGTATCATATAAAAGCATTCGCATATGAAGAGAGTTACTTTTTTAAATAAAAAGAAATTGATATAATGACCAGAAATTAGCTTACAAATTAAGATCGAATCGACCCCATGCGTGTGTCATAAAATAGTGTGGGTGTTGCTGAAAGATTAACTGAAATTTGTTCGTAGTAATTCATTACTAATTATCAATGATAACCTTAAAATGAATTGCAAGCTTTTACTCCTATTAATTTCAGATATCAATCACAAATTTCTTCCTAAATATATAATATATTATTTGGTCATACTAAAAACAAAGGTTCACATTTAGAAAAACAGGACTGATAAAAATAACATTCAATAAATAAGGCATGCCCACCTTTAAACCTTCCTTTACCCTAAATAACTTGAATGCTATAGCTAAAAATGTTTACATTTTTAAAATAAATATCACAGTAAATTTTTGTTTTAAATATATATAAAACCAACCTTTATTTTGCAAATATTGTATTCATACCACATATGTATTTTTAATACTTTGATATGTGCGTGTGTGTGTGTATTTAATATACATTGCGAACACCGTTAGTTTCTAATTCAGTCCTTGTTTGTTCTTTGATTTTTATGTTTCTGCATTGTGTTTTTATATATTATGTATAAGCTCAAATAAAATAATATTCCTATTAACTATTATTTCCCATACGAAATTTATAATCGAGTATTGGTATTTAGACGACTTCAAAAGTATACGTCTTCGATTGGAATCGCATACAAATTATTATATCACGTTTTCCTTTGTCGATTTCTATACAGAAAATTCACAATTCATAAATCCACAAAATGTAAATCTATTAAAATATGAATTATAAATCAAAATAGATATGAAGTAGGGATTATTGTGCGTACCAATGAAACTTTAATTATAAATCTACTTTCCCTGAACATGAAAAATTGAAGACCCCTTTTCCCCCACCTGCTAGATAAACTGCGACATGAAATTGTCCAGGGCTTCAAAAAGGTCGTCATACAATACAAAACTACTACACATTTGATATTAATTTATGTAAAACTGAAAGATATTAAATATATTTAACACATTGGAGATAGCTGTGAGTTACTGGAATAAACAACAGCATAATAAGGTTTACAAGAAGGCTTCATTAAGCTTAAGGTTTTACTTTACCTGCCTATGGAAATCATGAATATTTTAAGTATACTTATTTCAGATAAGAAGTAAACATTTTCGGAACGGGTAGCACCAAATTTTTGGGACACATTCACCTTCGCAATATGTATTGAAAAAGAAAACTCGACCAGCTCCAATTTGATCAGTTTTAAATCGAAAAAGAACAGATTTATAAATTATAAACTACTAATTTTGCATAATTAAAAGTTATTGGTGTAATTTAAATTTAACGGGAACACAGACGATCACTGCCCATTCGACATCAATTAGAAACACAGTGAGAAAAATACGAAATTACAGTAGAAAACGAAAAATTACAAAAAAATTACAGACGAAAGTACAGTATTACGAAGTACGAAATTACAGTGAGAAAAATAAGTCAACAGAAAATAGTATCAAATTTGTATAAATGCAATAAAGAACATCTGAAAACTGTAAATGCAGAATAATTAACCACTCATAGAACCGATACTAATTTAGATGCGATAATACTATATTTTGACATTTAAAAAATGAACTTTTGCCTGATGTTAGGATATTAATCTTTTACCCTACATTGTTAAACGATTATATACTATCGTCTTATTTATATATTAGATTTCTCACGAACATCTTTTTAACTTCCAGCATATGAAAAAGATTGGTTAAATTCCCCAACTCGAGCTATGGCTCTACACAATTTTAATGTTTTTTTAAAAACTTGTTTTTGAATTTTAATCATAATGTAGAGCAGGGCCCTCCAAACTTTTCAGCCTTAGGGACATACTGTTTACTCCAGGAAGTACCAAGGGCCAAAACCATTTTAATTTTTCTGGCATTATCTATAATTTCCAGTTATTATGAATTTTAATTGTCATTAATAGCAAGTCAATAAAAACCGAGTTATTATCATTCTGTGTTTTTTTTATCCAACTTATTATTACAGTGTACCGGATGGATGGATGACACTGGCGGGCCGTAGTTTGGAGACCCCTGATGTAGAGGTTACGCGTTTCTTAGTACCTAAAAAACTCGAAAAATCGGTATGTCCGTCACGGACTTTGAAATATGAAAATGGATTCGAATTCAATTGTCACCTGATTATATTTGAATTTTAACAATGGTTTAATGTAACTGCACTCATAAAATGATGCGTGTAAAATCGGCAAAATCGTTAAAAATATACATTCAATTTCAGATATCCCGTTTTAAAATTGACACAGGTTATTCTGGAAAACTCGCTTTCAAAAATTTGTATTCTACTTGAAGTTATAGCTTTAGAATATTCAAAGATTCTAAGATTGTAATAAGTCATTCGAAAAAGTAGTCATTGCAATACAAGATTAAAACGCTGGAAACATTTTTGCTACTTATAAGGCCTCTTGATGGACAAACGAAATATGAAACTGAATCAAGCTAATATAAAGCATTAAATGCCATACAGAAAACGCATCACATACCCTTCCAATTTTCACAAATTTAATTCCTTCATTTATACTTTCAGTCGAAACATTTTAAGATATGGAATCAAAATACAGCTTAAGATACAATGAGAACAATAATAATTAGTAATATCTAATGGAATGAAATTTGCATAAAGCACAGCACCAAAATTATTCCATTATTTTTGATGACTAATTTTTCAATGCGAAACCATTTGTTTATTAAAATTATTTTGAATAAAATGAGGGGACTACAATGGTAACGTGGATTAAAAATCGCTGACTGCAACTATCCTGTGTGGACATAGTTACAATTTTCCATATCTCGCCAGGGTTGGTATTACATAATATAAAATAAAATCGCGTGCTTTCTTATAACCGTACGTCGTCATCTGTCAAAAGAAACGATAAGATATTCAAGTGGAAGCAACTAAAAAAAGTCTTAAAGCATACAAAGAGCAGCTATAGCATCAAAAGGTAAGTACTGATAAAATCCGATTTCTTAGTAGAAGGAGGATAAAAAGCTTAAGATATTTGCTATTGTATTTTGCAGATGCATTTGTTTTTCTAAGAAAAATAAACAAATAAGAATTCGAATATTTCAATAAGATTTACTTTCTTTAAATATTTAAAATAATTATTTTTCTTTATCATGAATTTTCAATTCTGTGTTTAATTTCTATACTGCTTTAACATAGACGGAAGTCGAGTCTAGTTATTTTGAAAGATGTTAACTATTCTATCGCCATCTAGGCTTAATTATTGCCACTTAAAATGGTAGACTAAATCAAGTTTCGATAAAATACTTCGATGTCTCGATAGGCCGCGCGGGGCTTTTCTTAAATATAAAGTACAACGAAATATTTTGAGAGCAACGCATTTTACTCAAAGAATGCTATATTGGCATAAAAATAGTTTGGAATCGACGTTAGTAAAAATATCAACATCCCAAAATCTGAAAAGAAATTGCGCATATTCACCACAGGATAGAAAAAATGCAAATTGACACTTTGCATACGCTCCCCAATGGCTACAACATTTTATATAAAACAACTCGCGTTTCTAAATCTGGAATTCGTTATTGCAACAAACAAATTTTTGCCACTTTTGTATCAATAAACTTTTTTTTTTTTAAATATGAACATAATGCATCTTATTCTGATTTGAATTTAATATATATTTCATAATGAAAATGGTAAAATTCACTAGGCAAAGTTAAGCTTAGTTATTAGAACTTACTTTCTAAATCTCATAAAACTGTATTTAAAATTCTATGCATTATAAATTTTAAAGGAATGCACAAGAAATAGGCTTAATTCTTTAGAGACTTTTTTTCAGTTAATTGTATATAAAATTTTAAGTACTTTGTTTATAGATTTAATATAAAAATAGGTAACTTGTGGTTTTTTAACTTACAAATGCAAAGTCATTGTCTTCTAAAATCTATATTTTACTTTTTATGGAATCTCAGGAGAAATGCATAAATATTTACTTTTAATTAAATGAAATTTGTTTATACCAATAAAAACTATTATATGCTTAAATTCTTCTCATGTATTTATGATAGATTTTTAATGAACAAATATAGTTCATAATAGAGGAATGAATATCCAATATAAAACCTTAAAGTAACTGATGGTTGTATATTTTTAAAATTTATGCAATTAATAGTTTGAATTAAAGTTTAAGGAAAATAGATTAAAATCCATGGAATGAATATGTTGTAGCATTTCTTATTAGGTATACTAGCCAGTAAGGTTCAAATCCATTATTAGTATAGTTTCAAGTAAAACCTCTTGCCCCTTCATATTGCTTTCCTCAATGTCCTAGTGTATTTAGAAAGATTTGATGACTTATAGTTTCAAATCTATATTAATTTTACTTTTTATGCAATCTCAAGAGTAACAAAAATTATTAGCCCAAAGCAACCAACACACATAATCTGGTTGCAAATTGATGTAGAACAACACATTTAACCATATTAGAAATTTGTGTATTTAATGGAATTATTTACATTATATAATATATATACATAAGTAATGATTAAGATTTCTATACAAATCACTCAAAACAGAACATAAGTAGCTTTTAATAAATTAAAATAATTTATAAAGATTTATATTTAATGTAATCATTATTAATCAATTAAAAAAAGTGTAAATTTGGTTTGAAATGATTAAGTAAATGATGCTAAACTTTTGATGAGAATATTTATTTTAAGGAGAAAAAATTTGAAAACCTCTGGTTAATCACCACTGGCTGATAATTTTAAACAAGTAATGTTTATGAAATAGCAGCTTGTTTATAAAATTTTATATGTTTAAAATGGGAGTCTATAAATATAGAAAAACAAATGTAACACAAGCATTGCTTTTCCTTTTACATTGTATAACTAGCAAATGAAATGAAAATATTTTAAAAGAAATAGGAAAAGCTTAGCTTCTAAATTATAAATGATAATTAATGGCCAATACTCTTATCCTTATTTAAGCTAATAAAAAAATTAGATTAGTCATAAGAATTACATCACTACTGAAGCTTGATAACAAGTTTAACTATTTTTCGTTATGATAAGAAGGTCTGATCATGGCTTTAAAGCATGACCAGCTCATTTTCCATGTCAACATTTATAAAAATTCTCTAGTGAATAAGAAAAATTCTTATGACATTAATATTTATTTTTCAATATAATAAGAAAGTGATCTGAAGTTTTATTTTAAAAAGAAATTAATTTGTTATGAATTATATATTGTTCAAAATAAAATAGATAATGAAGCTTGAATCAAATTAATGTTTTAATAATAAGAAATAGTATTTAAACATGAATATAATAACCATTGTTAAAGTTAATACTAACATTAACATTAAGAAATTTTAGTCTTAATAATTAAGATATCTTAAAATAATCTGATAAGATATCTTTTTCAAGCATTGTTATAAAAGAAAACAGGCATAATACATTTGGCTAAACCTTTCAAACTATGAAAGTTAAAATTTTAACGGCTCAATTTTTCATAGTTTCCTGAATTAGTAAAGGAATAAACTTGTAAAAACCAAATGGAAAACCCTGTTTGAGATTATGAAAAGATAAGCATTTACTTAATCAGTTTAATTGAATATGGCCCGCTTTTATTATAAAATAAAACATCTTTATAAGCATCCTTGTTGCTTTTTAACAAAATCACACACTTTGATCACATAACACTTTATAAATTATCAATTATCCTTTTATCTTACGGATTTTTTATTTGTACACTATATGCATGTTTTTTGTGCATAAAATGGCATAAAGAAATTCAAATGCATTCTTGTGAAAATTATACAGTTGTATTTCAGTTATATTACAGATGTTTTACATTAAATTTCTATATCTAATAGCATTATGCAATATTTTTTTTCATAATTGCTATATTTTAATTTATAGAGTTTTAAGCTTTCTAGATGTCTGTTAGAAATAATGTTATTTCAATAAATTAGGCTTTTTTCATAATATAGCATATCCTAACTTTTACATTAACTGATTGATGGATAATGGGCAAGTTATTTAGGATACAAAATATGTTACTTAATCAGAAATATTTATGTAATGTGCAATTGTTTACATTCAATTATAAATTGAATTTTGCATTACTGTTGTTTCTCAAATACAGTTATTTATGAATACAATTCTGATGATGCAATACCATTTTAAGGGAAAGTAGATACTAATAATGAATTAGGATAGATAAATTTTAAATCAATTGAAGGAATATGAAGTTTATTTAGATTTTATTTACATTATGGAATTGAATAAAATACCCAATTAAATTATATAAATGCATCCCATCTATATAATGTAATATAAATTCTTTGATGAAGTTTAAATCAAGGCTTAGCTGAACATTTAAATATTTGCTTAAAGAAATAAATATTATGCAAAATGTCTTAACTACATCATGGCAAAAGTAATTTAAATTTCTTTTTTTAAAAAAAGGCAAAGTCAGAACTAATTTGAAAGAAACACGTTATATATAAATCTTATAAATAAACATGTTTTTACAATTCACTTATATCAACAAATGGGGGGGGAAAAAAAAGCAGAGGAAAGTATGCAATAAAAATCATTTTCTCAACACAAATAAACTGTTTTTGACTTGTTTGTAACTTCGGCAGAAAAACCTGAAAACAATTTTATTAAAACAGTTAACGATAATATCAGCGCTCAGAGCTATTTCGCATAACGCGCAAGATTCTTAAGAGCTAATGTTTTCATTGCACATAAAGTAAGTTGTGACTGACGCACTTTCACCATAGGGTTATAAACTGCCAAACGTAAAAATGGCGCCCACCACATTAACACGTGATGGAATGCTAGCCCTTAAAGCAACATCTCTCCCCTTACATATCCTTAAATGAACAACTTTAGACTAAAATTAAGGCTTATATTACGCATCTAAAAGTAAATAAAATAATGGCCTATCCGTAAAGCTACGTTTGAGCATTGATATAAAAATGATTAATCTGTAAACAAGTTTGATGACATTTAAAATATTTAATTGGATTGAAATATTTTTGTTAGAAAGTACTTACCATCGTCCAAAAGTCTTTCAGCGTGTAAAAATACATTAGGAAATGCGGCGAGCTGTTTTTTATCCTTAAGTAGCTGGGCTAAATAGTCAGCCGTATTCTGAGCACTGTTATTAGGTGTTTCACCCATTTTAGTGAAAACGGATATCCAACTGAGTAAAGAATTATGAATATTTGTCCACAAAAACTAGTAACTTTAAAAATCAAAGCGAGCAAAACTTAATAACTTCAAGCATTAGTGCCGCACGACGAGTCTCTAAAGTTAACTGCGGCGAACTTAGAAGGACTAAAACTTTTCGTCCCGTTTTCAACTCAACATAGGTAGATTAACTGCGCATGTGCAGAATGTGGGCGATTCCAAAATCAGCGTGGGGTGATTGCTGGAGGCTTTTTATTACTCCGTTTCAGTTCAGTACAATCCGAAGTTTCACGTTGAGAACTTGTTCAAAGGATAATTCTGGATATTTCCGCGTGTATAGCATTTTATCCATAAAAGGCGTTTTTCCGAATGGATGATTTTTTTTTGTAAAATCTTATCATCATTATCATAAAATTTCCAATTATTATTTTCATTATTACTTGAATACAAATAAAAAGGCGTGAATTGATATTTTTTTCCTGTTAATTTTGTTATATGATTATAAGTAATAATTTTAGATACCAAACTATTGCATTAGTTAATAAAATATTAATGTGAAGATTTTAAAAAATATAATTGTTTTTATTAAGTTTATATTTATACACATAATGATTAATAAACTAAAGATTTATTTTTTTATAAATTAAAATAATTATAAGCTAAAATTATTCAACTTGATTATTTTCTGTTCTTAATAAAAATAAAAATGGAAAATTTCTCTATGATTTTGAAACCAAAGTAATATATGTTTCTTTTCAAAATTCTTTAGAATCATTACAGTACAATAGAATAATTACACAATGAATGATTTATTTATCAAAATTTTAATTATTCTGAGAAACATTTTAATCTCTTATTGGAAATGAAACAGAATATTTTGAAATTCTTTTTTAATCATTTGAGTAAAAAATCATTACTTCATTTTTAATTCATTGCTGAATGACTGTTAATGTTATTTTTAAATATAAAATTAAACTATATTTTTATAATAATTAACATAAATTCTAATTTTAAATTTTCTTGTGATGCAAAGATATTTTGCTATTAGTATTGTGTTTTTCAACTTATGTGTTTTTTTTTAATAATTTAGATAAAATTCCCACACTTATAAAATTTTGCTAATACAGAAACTGGCATGAAATTGAAGAACAAATTTTAAAAAGTTAATTTAGTTGGCTGATAAATAGAAAATTAATTACAATATTGCTATAATGTAGAAGGAAATGATAATAATGCAATTATTATTATTTCAATAAATAAATACTAATAATACAATAATTAAATGCTAATAATGTATTTATTTAGGAAAAAATAATTAAAAAAATGGAAGAAATTAGTAATAAAAACAACAGAAGATTATGAAAATTGGAATTATTAGCATACTAGCCATTATGTATTAAAATAAGCTTATATAGATTTCATTTAGTTAGCTTATGTTAAAATAAATAAATTAAAAAATAATAAATTAATAAATTAAATAAAAAATTAATAAAAATAAAAATAATAAATTAATTCAAAAATAATAAATTAATAAAAATGAATAAATTGAATAAAAAATTAATAAATTAATTCAAAAAATAATTTGAAAATGAAACTATAGTTTAAAAAATAATCGATTTAGCTAACTGAAAAAATTTCGGACTGTTAACAAAATTCTTATTTTTAAAAAGGATTTTTCACGAAAAATTTTTATCTAAGAAAATAAGTAAATAATAATAAATAAATAAATATTAATAATAATAAATATAAATATAAATTAAGTATAAGAAATATTACAAATGCCATCTAGAATAGACTTTTTAAAAACTTTTTTTTTTTTTTTAATATTTCATTTCAAATCAAAAACACATACTGATTTTTTTTTTCTTCATTTATTTCTGCATATTGTTCCTTTCACGTTTATTAAATGAAATTAAGTTCATGTTTCACCCAAAAAGTTTTGTATGTATATATATTTCAATTTCACTATTGAAATCAGATTTCAGAGAGAAACACATGTAAAATTGGCAGAATTTTTAATTTAGTGTAAATTTGGATTTCATCTATTAGAGAAAAGTACTAACATTCTATTTAATTTTTCTCCAATTCCTTTCCAATTAGCAATTCCGATTCATTGAGAATCTAAGATTTTGAAGCCATTCTAGAATTGCTGTTTTCGAATACTGAGCATTTGACTTCAATTCATTCGCTATTAGAATGGCAGATTCAGTTTTCTACAGAGTAGGAGAAAGGAGGTCACAAGGAACTTGCTACAGTGCACCCACGTTTTGGGTTCAAAATTTTGAACAAACACTCTCTTGAATTCCTTCCCATATTCCTTCCGTCTCCTCGAGTTTAACAGATGGACTTAGCAGTCTTTAGATTTACTGTGTCCATTTGCTGCATAAGCAAGTCAGATTTCGGTTCAATTTAGTTTCTCAGGCTTCGAACCGAGATGCTCATTACAATAATATCAATGCATAAGAAAAAAAACAAAAAACTAAAATTGAAGGTTACCAAAAGATTCTTAATATTAATTCATTAATTATTCGTTCAGTTGATTACATCTTTTGATAGGATCCGATATGGCCAGATTTAATAGCCTTATAAAAGGCTCTGCGTAGATTTTAAGAATACATAACCATTTAATTTAAAACACTTATTTTATAAAATTTAATATGTCAGATCATTTAAAATATTAAATAAATGTCAACCCGCTTAATACCATTAATAAATACATATAAATGCAAATGAAGTCTTAAAAATAGTTTTAAAAAATTGTTGTTTCTACAAATGTAAAAATAAGAAATTATATATTTTGTAGCAAAAGTGTATATATATATATATATATATATATATATATATATATATATATATATCATCCTTGACATAGCGATTACTTCAAAATTTTTGTTATATAACTTTTATAATATTTGTTATATATTTTGTTAATAATTTTTTAAAAATTTTAATATGCTGCGTCAAATTGTTAATTCATCTTTGTTAAATTTCTCATGTAATTGAAATAATCTGTAAATAAGTAAATATATAGATTTATATAGAGTGTTAAAATAAAAATATGTATAAATTGGGCAGGGCTTGTTGGGAGAACATAAATGTTGACCAAAGAACCATAACAGGGTAAAGTTTTTGAGAAATATATGAATTTTAAATGTATGACGTCATATCCCGTTCGCGGAAAATAAGCTTTATTGGAAGCATGCGAAATTGCGAAGTGGGTTTAAAAAAATTTAAATGGATTTTATTAAAAAAGTATAAAAATTTCATTGTTACATATTCTTATTAATATTTTTAAAAAATAAAAATTGTACTCCTAGGTTTGCGATAGGGGCATAGCATAAATAGAGATTATTGCTAAGTGCGGAAGAACAACAGTCATTGGGCTCGTGTTGCTTGACACTATGTAATATTTGCATAATGATAACGTGTTCTGTTAGTGAGATATGCACTTTATTCATGGTAGTGGCAATGCATTACAAATTGTAAGGGAGTATACCCCTCGCTCTCCAGTACTTCAATGTCATCGGCAAGTTCTATGACAAGGGTTCGTTTGTGTTTCCGTCGCGATTTATAAATATAAGACTCTTTTGGATTTTTTTTTCTTGTGTGGCCATCTGAAAGAATTGGTATATCAAATTTCAGTTACTATAGAAATGAGGCTTAGTTGCCTTTTTGTATGTGCCAGTCACTTTTGTGAGCACAGGCGTTGTTGGATCATGTGGAATTTGCCATTCGCATATATGCCTCGAATTCGATGACAGTTATTTGTGACATCTTCCTGTATAAATACAATGACATACTATTTATTTTCTGTGCACCGGATTTGACGTCATCCTTTTTGTTTCACATTTTCCCTGTAAATTGTGCATCTTAGAAATATGGTCTCTCTCTCTCTATATATATATATGTATATATCCAAGTGCAAAAATAATCAGTCAAATGGTTTTCATTTATCGTTTCTGTAATATTCATGCTTGTTTATAATAAACATATATTGCCCAGAAGGCTTTGCAATTCTATGAAGTACATGATAAATTCTTAAAATCAAAATATTTTGTTGTTGATTAATTCTTTGATAGCTCTCAATATTTTCTGTGAAAGAAAAAAAAAATTGTAAATAGTCATAATACATGCAAAATATCACATTGCTGGTGTTCAAATGTTTTACTTTGCAATAAATTAAAAAACAAGGAATAACATTTATTTTCATATATTTTTTAATTTTTATTTATTTATATATATATATTGATAAGTTAAAGCCGGATGGTGTGTTTTGAATTTAATATTTCATTAAAAAGAAACTTAAAAATAAATTAAACTTTTTTAAAAGTAAAAATAGACTAGATCCTGTATGAAAGCAACACAATCTGAGATCTCATTCCTGTTTACAACAACGCTGCCATCCTACAGAACAAAATATTTCTATTTACTATAAATTACATCATAATTTATTTTTTTCCCTTAAAAATGACTTATTTTTTTCCCCTTCTTCGGTAAACATGAAATTGCGGAAGAAGAAATAGTCTCAGTTGAAATTTCCGGAATCCATTATAGCCAGCGTTATATCTTGGAGGTCATGCATTGTGTTCGTAATTGTTCTTCCAAATCAGTAGATCCTTTTTCTGCTACGGATTCAATGACAACAGGAATGAGTTCCTATTATACACAATTTTCAGTCCCTGATAGGGTTTTCGGTCCAGCTCTAGTTATTCCTTTGTGGATTATTTTCACTGCAACCGTGGACAGCAATAATTTACTTCCAAAGATGAATTTAACGATTCGAGGGAAATTTATCGTTCCATGCAGCTGGGATAATTTTTTAAAGTTTTTATTTATTTGTTTATTTATTATTTTTTTAAATCAAGAAGGATAGAAAACTTTCTAGGGTTTACAAATTATGTTAAAAAGTTATTTTTGAAAAAATAAAAATATTTATATAAAATATAATATTTCGTATAGAGCAATAAAAAAAATCGTATTGTATTTTTGTTATATACTGAATCTAAAAATAAAATAAAGAAAGAAGAAATTAAAATTAGAGAGTAAAAATAAAAATAAGAAATTAAAATTAGAAAGAAGTGGTGTCATTTCAGTTAAAATTTAAAAAGGGGCCTGAATGGCGGAGTGTCTAGCTCTCTAACGCTAGGTGCCACAGGTTTCGAGTTCAAGTTCCGGCGGTGCCATGGATATTTGTAGTGGTTCAGAATCCCTGTGACTGTAAAGCATCACAGAGCCAAGTCAGACTTCTATCTACGGGTGCTGCATCACAACAGAAGCTGCCCCGTTTCCTTTCAACCATGAGTCCGTACGAGTTTGTGGGCTTAGTCTAGATGTCTCTACCAAGTGGGATAAGAAATAACAAGATTTACAAGTCAATTTTAACGTTTCTATGTACAATTTGATAGTTCTAAATAGTTTTTAAAACTTTTAAATGGTCCTGATGGCCTAGTGACTAGCGCTCTGGCGTTCGGTGCTACAGGTTTCAAGTTCGAATCCCGGCGGTGCCTTGGATGTTTATAGTGGTTCGAAATCTCCGGTCTAATATTACTGTAGAGCGTAGGGCCGACAACCCTACTCCATAAAACGTCAGCGGAGCCAAGTCGGACTCTACGAGTGTTTTTTGGAACAAACGCTTCTTCTACAGAAGCTACACCTCCCCCCCCCCCTTTCTCTCCTTCCTTGAGACCACATGGGTTCTTGGACTTGGTTAAACTTAAACTTGTTGGTCTAGATGTTGCTGTCTAAAGAGTGGGATAAGAAACAACAAAAATTTTAAATAATTGCACTTGAATGTTTATTTTATTCCCTTTGTTGATAACAATTGTTTAAATGGTATTATCTTTAATTTTCCGTTTTATTATACATAATGATAACAAATTCTAAATATTTTGTACGGATTTTTAACAACCAACACTTTTAGTTTTTAATTTTTTGGATAGAAAAAAAAGGATTAAAAATTTTGGTTATGCTAATATTAAAAAAACTTTTAATCAAAGTTTATTTTAAAGGCATTTTTACAGAGTACTTATGATATTCAAACTTCGAATTGAACCTTATTTTATTACAGCAGAAAGTTATAAATTTAATAGAATGGTTTCTTTTAAAAAAAATGGTGCTTTTCTATTATACAAGTTTTACATTAAATGACTTTTGATAAAAATACAAATACATGAAATATTAATTATATAAAACACTGTGAATTGTAATTACAATAATTAAAATTGTAATAATTGTAATTGCAGAATCAATAAAACTTTATTTTAAAAAGTATAATCATTCTGTAATTAAGAAATTGAAAATTAAAACGAATTTTCATTATCTTTTCACAATTCTGTGGAAATTTAGAAATGTTTTTTCTAGTTTGGTACTAGTTTTTTAAATCTTGAAATGTGTACCTTTTTTTTATATGTGTGAATGGAAATTATCTTCTATTTATGTTTAATTTTCAATGGATTTCAAGATACTTCGCAACTGTGTCCTGTCAAGCACATCCATTGTAAATAGTCAATTGTAATTGGGAATTAAAAATTGCATTCATCTGAAACAAGAAATACGTAACTAATCAATCATTTTGTGAAGTGTTTTTTTTTTCAAAATATTAACAATTGAAAAATTAGAGAGAAAATTAAATTATTTTACTATATAAAAAAAATCAGGACTTCGCTTAAATAGATTCATTTGCAATTGTTTATGGAGTGGAAAATAAAAAAGTTATGGGATATTATTGATTTTTTTTTAAATCTGGAAAAAATTGTGTTCTAGAATGGCATTCCAAGAGTTTTACAAAAGTGTAAGTTAAAATTAAATGAATAAAAAAGAAAGAAAAGTAGAAAAAGAATAGTAATTTTAAAGAAATACAGTCACAGCAAAATTATGTCTTCCTGCATTTGTTGTTGCTGTCTTATCCCCTGAAGAGTACGAGAGAGGCCTGATGGTCAATTGGCTAGCTCTCTGACCTTTGGTACCACAGGCTTCCAGATCGAATCCTGGCTGTGGCATGGATGTTTATTAGTGGTTCGGAATCCATGTTAAACTGTAGGTTTCGGTCTAATTAGCCCAGAGTGTGAAAAAAATGACCGTAGAACGACAAACCAAACCAAACCGAAGAGTACAAGAAAATCAAATATCGTGGTTCTCCCGAATAATAATGGTTATGTTGATTGCCACCTCGGAGTATAAATTCTCTTCTCAGGGATGGTCCAGACACTGCATAGCGGCTGCAGCAGCTGGGCAATCAAAGACATGATGAGGAGTAGGCTCGACATCAGGACAGTTGCCACATTTTTGGTGTTTTTTAACGCCATTAACATAAATTTTCCTATTTTTATAGTGCTTCATCCTTAATCTTGTGAGAGTAGTAGCTGTTTTTCTGTCCACATTTAGTTCTGCAATTTGGTATTTAGTTTTGATCTTAGAAGGAATTATAAGTTTAGATTTTGCCAAGGCATTTGCATCTGCAAGGGAAGTAGGAATGGCAGTGTGATCCAAAGAATCTGGAATTTCATTAAATTCCAAATCCACATCAGCAGGGAACCAGTATGGAGACACATTCTGTGCCAGTAGTGGAGTTATTCTAAAAGAGATATAATGTTCAAGATCATTGGACAGCAGAATTTTTAAGAGGAAGAGAAATTAGGCTTTAATTTAGCAGTGTATTTTCAAAAAAGAAAAGACTTTGGACTAGCGTGCCCCATGGCTCAGTTCTGAACTCCTTACCTGTTCTTCTTTAATTAAACACTTTTCATTACCACGTTTCTGGGGATACAAAGGTAGCATGTTAAGCAGACGACATTTATTTGGAGCAGCAGCATAAGTATTCAGGTTTCTGAATTAGTGTTATACAAGTCATTGAGAAGACTGGAAAATTATTCAAATGATCTTCCTGCTTTTAACAAGGGTAAATAAAACGGAACGTCTGGAAAAAGGTTATCTTAACTGCTTTAACGATTATAGAATTATATATATTACCTTAACTGTTTTAACGATTATAGAAGCTGTTAACTTAAAATTGAATCAGCAAAGTTAAAAATTTGGTCTTTATGCCCAGTTAGAAATTTACGTTTTATTTTTGTAAATTCCTTCTTTCAAAAGAGTATTTTTTTTTGTAGTTATGGAACTGTACATAAGTTCATATAAAATACTGAAAATCATAACATATTAATAAAAATATTGCATTCTATTTCAATCTTCTTTTGTTCAAAAAATGGCGCTAAACATAAGATTCTGTCATAATTATGATTTATATGTGATCAATATTCTTGAATTTTTAATATTAAACTGAATGCTATGAATGCATTTTTTTATATTACACATAAAATTTCAGTGTTAGTTTAATTAAACAAACAAATCTTTCTAATTAATTAATAATATCTAATAATTTATCAACTAAACAAATAATTTACACTATACCTATCCAACTTCTACAGACCGAATGAGATCTAAAACTGCTATGAATACGGTTCAATGTGATATCGCAAATTTCCTTATTAAAATTCACTTAAAAACACTTGCTAATCATTAATAAGTTTTAAGAACACACAAACTTTCATCTTTTCCACTGAAAACGCTTAGATTTCTTTTGTATTTCGTTTACTTTTTTTGAAATTCTAATTACATAAAAATTTGCAAGTAATAAGTATTTATTTATTTAAGCGCCAATCTATAATTTCAGTTTTTATCTTTTGAGATATTTCTTATTTCATTGACTAAAATTTCCTTACCTGCTCTAGGATTTAACATTCGAATCCTGGTTATGGCATGGATGTTTGTGAGTGGTTTGGAATTCACGTTAAACTGTAGTCTCGGTCTAATTAGCCAAAAGTGCGCAAAAAATTACAGCAGAGCGACAAACCAAACCGAAACCTAGGATTTAACATCAACGAACACAACAACAACAGCAAAAAAAAAATAAAATAATAAAACTCTAATTGGAAAGAAATCGAAGATTATTATGCTACATTTTGCTTATTTACAATTGTAGATATGTTATATTACATATTCTTTTTTAAAATACTTTTTCTTAATAGCTATTAAATTAGTATATTTTATCCGTGACCAGTAGTGACCAAGGAAGCTAAAAGGTTGGACAGCCTTGACTTGAAAGTATTCAAATATATATCTATATAAAGTCTTTATAAACAATATATCTATTATTTTTATAAACAATTTCAGCAGCAGTTTACAAAACAGACGCAACACCAATCACAGATATCTCTGTTTTACAGAGAAGAAAAAAAAAAGTAAATCCTACAAGCGTAATAAGACACGGATATGAGAAAGTCACGAATGTCGAAAAGATGTGATTCACAAACATTGACAACAAAAGAATGACACCAAATACCACAAAAGAAAAAAGAAAAGTGCATAAAATGTGAAACACACCGCTTAACACTGTGGATACCTAGTGAAATGATACCACTGTATGGAAGGCAGTGAATCGTGTGAATGCCAGTTAAAGGCGTTGTTAAGGAGTTTCTTCTTTTACTGTTACAGCGGCTAAATTTTCATTTTACTGGGAATCAGACATTTGTTGGATTTGACAGAATTCACACTATAGGCGTAGTATTTGTTGTTGGAGATCGCTGGAGTAGAATGGAATGAAGTGAAAGTTTTAGAAAACGTTCTTTTCTCTTGAATGCAGAATATCTTTTTTCGTTTTTTTTTTGTTAACAAAGAAGGATATCAAATGGAAATGGATATCTTTTGAAATTGAAATGCACTAGATCTTTAGTAGGATGACGTATCAGAAGAAAGTACTGAATTAGTTTAGTTTTATTGACCTAGAATGCTGTACATTTTTATCCATAAAATATACGGACATTGTTTTGGGAGTTCAGTTGCGTCCTTGACCACTTTCAGTTTTGCCGATTTTCATAGAAATGTGTAATTAAAAAATATTTTTTTTTTCATTAGCTTCTCAAGATAAAATGTTTATTTATAAAATAACTGAGTAGTTATTAAATAATTTAGTAAAAAATTAATTAAGAAGATTAATTGATGTAAAATTGTTCTAAAAGATCGTCAATGGTGAAAGCAAAAACGATTTTATTGCAAAGTGAAAATGAAATACTTCAAGGAAAGAAAATCATTTGGAATTCTAAAGTTTTCCTTTATTTAATTTTTTAAGATCGCTGTTATGTAATTTGTCCTTAAATTAAATTCTAAATTTTTTTGGTTAACTTATATACCGGTCCATCTAATTACAATCTTTTTAAGTTTTGTTTCATTTATTAATTAATTTTTTTTTTAGTTTTCTTTTTATATTTGTTAGTATGTTATGACGTATGAAATTTGAAAAGAATAAAACTGCAAGGGAAATTATATCGATTTTAAAATTGGAAATTTAACGATAAATATAAAATCTATATAAATATGAATCTAAAAGACACTTTGGGAAACTTACAATTAAAGATTAAATTCAGAAACTTAAAGGATTTCTTCCAGTAGAGGAAAATAAATATTTAACAATAAATAAAAAATATTTTTTTTTTTCCTCAAGGAGGGAAAGGCTTCTGCCCGCCTGTGCTTTACTATAGACTTATCTCATCATATGCCAATTTTATCATTAAAAAAAAAAATTCAATGATAGGTAGTTCTTTTTTAAAGACTTTCAAATTTTGTTAAAAGATTAAAACATGGAACACGATTCCTTTCAAATTTAATAAAAAATAAAAAAATATCTTAGCCAATGTTTCTTAATTTGCTATAAACTAAGAAATATGAATTTGAAAACGCTTTCATTTAAGCTCTGCATTTTGTTGGCTAACAAGAGGTTAGTTGTTGGCAAACGTTTGATTAAATAATTTACGTATCGTATGGAATTGCCAATAACATTTAAAAGTTCCTTTTTAAAACTGCGTCCATAAAAAGATAATTAAGAACAAAAGAACGTGCTTTTAGAACAAAAGAATGTTCCATTTTGCTATAAATCGGTGGTTTCATGTTTGTTTCTAAACACTTAGATTCATGCTATCATCGTTTCGACTATAAAGTATGTGACTTTTTGGATATTTCGGACAATCAGATATTTTTATTTTACTTATAAAAGAGAAAATAACCGGTTTGTTTATTGGGGTTTGAGAATTTCAAAAATATCATGTGACCAAGTATGCACCGTAACACAAAAGCATAAATTTTCTTAAAAATATTCGATTTTCTTGTATTTATTCTATTATTTTTAAAATTTCTAAGTATGTAAATGTAATGAAGTCGTCATTTTATTTACATGTTTAATTATGTTTCGTATTTTAATATTTCAAGTATTTCTTGTTCTACGAATTACAATTTTACATTTGTTTAATGGTTTTAAAAAATTTCTTAATGAAAAGAAGTGTTATTATACTGTTGACCTTGGTTGTTAATTTGTTATTGTGGATATCATAAAATAAACACTATTTACTAATTTTTAGGATTAACAACAATCCGTATTAACATATTATTCGAATCAGCATATTTTAAACGTGTAACAAGAGAATATGCTTTTTAATTTTGGCGGGGGGGAAAGAATATTTTTCATTACGATAAATTATGGGAAAGATGACGAGAATTTTTAACATAATTATCTTTTCTATCTCCTTAGTTGTTTTCTTTTTAAAAAATTTTTATTTTTAAAGCAAGACAAAATTTTATACATTTTAAAATAGATAAGAGGTCATTTATCTCACACATATTTTGTTAATAAAAGATTTTTACGTTTGGATGAAAATAAAATATTTTTGAAAAGAGATAAAAAGTCTTAATTTCTAAACATTTTGTTTTATATAAAAATATGAGATTCATATATTTATTTTAATCAGTAAATCATCAAATATTCAGTTTAATTTTATTATACTGAAATAAAATTTTAAATATATTGCTTGAATTTAAAATTAGAAATTATTGAAATTAATTATTACTTGAATTTAATTTTTAGAAATAACAATCCATTTGTAATTCGAAAATGTTTAATTAATTTTTGTTACTAAACTATCTTTCTTTAATATAAAATCTCTTAGAAACAAAATTATTTTAAATTGAAAAATTATGGCTATGCTTATTTTTTAAAAAATGCGATTTCATGCGACAGGATAAAGAATTTAAAGCAAGTTAATTTTAATTATTTTATTGACAATTTGACGGAATGCCCTTATTTTTAAGTGTCCACTTTTAGTTTTTTTTTTTTTTAATTTTGTTTTAAAAATATAATTTCAGAAAGAAAACTGTTTAAATATGAGAAAGAAAGTAAATATGTTAAAAAAGGAAAAACAATTATTCAATAAATTTAAAATTATAATATTACACTTGAATTAATTTTATACCTAAAAAGTCCCTTGACTGGAATTACATTAAAACTTCTTAATTTTACAAATTTTTTTTTTTAAATATTAAAAACGATAATAGATGGACAGAAGACGATAATAGATTGATAATACAATTGAACAGAAATGAAGCAAAGAAAAATTACGATGAAGTTAAGATTTCATATCGATTAAAATAATAATGAATTATGAGAAATCAACTAATATTTCAATCACATTATGAGAACTCATTATAGTTACTAAGTTTCGCTTTTATCTTTATATGACATTAGGATTCAGTAATAAGTCAAAGTAATAAAAACTTCCTTGATATGTAATTTATATGCTCTTAGATTTAAGTGGTTCTTACGCTGTTACTATTTTTGGAGAAATATAAAAAAAATTTTGAAACTGAGAAGAAATTTTATGTCTCTTGATCGTTTTCAACTCAACAGGTAGCCAACCATTTTTTTTTTATGCATTTATTTTCCGAATTCTATAGAATTGTTCTCTTGCCACTATTAGAAACAAAGAGAAAACTTTCGTTTATCTACGTTCAGATCTTCTCTATCTTGTCAAGGCGTATTCCGGGAAATGATGTGGACGTCTATTTCATTCACTTCCTCGACCGTGAAGAAAATGAGAGACAGGCCATTCAATAGCAACTTAATACGATATCCAATGCATTTATAAGCAGAAATAACTGGTTGCCAGTCTCCGGTTGAGCTGTGACGTCACACAAACAAGTCCTGTAATAACACGGAACCACTGAAGAAAAAAAGAAACCCCTTCAGTGTTTGCCGAAGTCCTCCTTGCAGTGAAATTTGCGGAAAAGCCGATACACAAACATCATGGCAGACAGGATGGTAGTCCTCCTGGGTGTTTTCATGGTTCACCGCGCTCTGTTTATTATATAGGCTAGTGGGCATAAAAGGATTTTTCGAAATTTCCACTTACGTGATTTACCGTTCTGTCAACAATAGTCTGCAGCACTTGCAAGGTATTCTCATGAATGGCGATTCGGTTGAAGTCTGTTCCCGTTAGAGGAACGTCACGAAATGCGGAGAGATAATGGTCTTCTGCCCTTTCACACTGCTGCCGCTGCTTCAGATTATCTTTTTGTTTGTTTTCCCAGGAAGAGGTTGCAGAAAATCTCTTAATGAGCGTAAATACCTGAGTATTCCGAAAATAGGTGTTTTGGTTTTGTGGTTTCGGGGTGAATACTATTAGTATACATTGAAATTATTGTGTTTCATGTCACGTAATATAATAATAGATTATTTTACTTGATTTTATACCATTTGTGACGAAGGACGAATTGGGATGATGGATTACCAGTTAAATTTCAAAACTGAGAAAATTTCTTCATTAATCCGAGAACTTTTGTCGAATCAAAAGTTCTCGGATTAAGAAAGTACTTTTACCGAATCAAAAGTTCTCATATTTATGTTGGATATGAGCAAGACAAATGTGTGGGCCGTTGGGTTCGTTGGAGAAGTTGTCACCTCTGGTTTAATGGATAATAAAATGATGGATTATTTTAATTTATGTTATATCATTTGTGACGTAGGCAGAATTGGGATGATGGATTACTAGTTGAATTTCAAAATTAAGAATAGTTCTTTCTTAATCCGAGAAGTTTTGCCGGACCAAAAGCTCTCATTTCTATGTCGGATATCAGCAGATAAATATGTGGGCCGTTGGGTTCGCGGGAAAAGTTGCCACCTCTGGGGTCATTTTATAATGATCTATCTGGTAATCATTTTATAATGATGATAATAAAATGATGGATTATTTTTCTTTATTTTGTACCATTTGTGGAATAGGCAGGATTGAGATTACCAGTTGAACTAAGAGAATTTCTTTTTTTCTTTCTTTTCTTAAAAACTAAGAGAATTTCTTTCTTAATCCGAGAAGTTTTGATTAAAACCAAAAGTTCTCATGTCTATATCGGACTTCAGCAAGGAAAAATGTGTGGGCCGTTGGGTTCGTGAGAAAAGTTGCCACCTCTGGGATAATGGATAATAAAATGGTGGATAATTTTATTTTGTGACGATATAATTTTATTTTGTGACGATTTTATTTTGTGATACCATTTGTGACGTAGGCAGGATTGGGATAATGGATTATCAATTGAATTTCAAAACTAAGAGAATTTCTTTCTTAATCCGAGAAGTTTTGCCGAACCAAAAGTTCTCATGTCTTTGTCGGATATGAGCAAAACAAATAAATGTGTGGGCCGTTGGGTTCGTGGGAAAAGTTGCCACCTCTGGGAGTGCTCATTCGAAATTGTGGAGGCATAATAGCTCAACAGGATCACAGCACATCATTTATAATGTGTAATCTGCTGCATATCTTATGTTGTCGCAATGATTGATAAGTCAAAATGCATAGAAATTGAAATTATTTGTCATTGTTTTACTTGCTAAAATAATAGGTGAACATTTGCTCACAACCGCATTTCTATATTTTCCTCAACACATAATTAAGTTTAATACATTATGCTATCTAGAATTAATATATATTTTTACCCTTATTAATTAAATATGAAACATTTTATAATATTTCCTGCTTGAATTTCTCCATAGAATACATTATATCATAAGGTGTTTGCCGGAAAGCCTTTCCATTGGGTTCGTGCGAAAAGTTGCCACCTCTGGTTGGTCGTTGTCATTCGAAATTGTGAAAAAAATTCTATTTGAAATTGTGGTGGCATAATGTGGATGTGGTTTAACAGGCATACAGTACATACAGTACAATTCTGGGTAATTTCTTATGCTGTAGTAATGAATGACAAGTCAAAATGAATAGAAAATGAAATTATTTGTCTTTGTTTTACTTGATGAAATAATGAGTGAACATTTGCTCACAACCGCTTTCCAATATTTTCATCGATACATAATTGCAATTGATACATTATACCATCAACAATTAATACATGTTTTTCCATTATTAAAATAGATACGAAGCATTTGATATTATTTCCTACATGTATTTCTCCATAGAATATACTATATCATAATGCATAATACATATTGATGGACGAAGGCAATAATTTAACAATTTGTATCGTTAATTTAAAAAGTAATATTTTAAATTACTTGCAACAAAAAATGTAATCGAGTTAACGAAAATAATTATTTTTATAAATAAAAACAAATTTAAAAAAAAAACCTGGGGATAGGTATGGGTATTTTAAACCCTAGGTATTTAAGTCATAGCTTCTTCAAAGCTTTATGAGAAGAACTGATTGCAATTGAAGAAATCATGTTTTAAAGTAGTGAATATATTTTATTTTTTCTTTGATACAAATGTTAGTTAATAAGTAAGTTTTGATAATTAGAGAAATATATATAATATATAAATTCTGCATTAGTGTCCTCTACCATGACAGGATAAATCTTGCTATTTTCAGGAGAATTGTATTAGATAATGGACGACTACGTTTCAATCCAATCCTTGAAGAAATTTAGGGTATTCAAATTAACGTTAGCGTCGATATTAAAACCTATAAAAATATTATGGACACTTCAGTATCAACTTCGATGCATTTGAACTGTAAATTGACATACAAATTTTAGCCAAATTTGAAACTTAGTAATATTTGATGGAAGTAACAAACATAAACAATATGCATAGTTTTGAATTTGATTTTTTTTTTGCCCTGTTAAAAACAAAATATAATACTCCATAGACCTATATTTTTCAAGTTCTTTTAAGATATATTGAAGGATTAGTTTCGAAAGAAAAATAGAATGAATTTCCACTATTTATATTTTGAGACAGAATGGTGTGATTTTAACTCTTTTTCAAACTGTTTTAAAATTTGAATTTTTGTCTTTTAAATAAACCTTATTCATTTCTGTATTCTGAAAATTGAGAAATATTATAGGTGGAATATGACTGTCAAAAAATGTCTTTTTTTTCGATCTTGCAGAAATACTATATCTTCTAAAAGACAGGTCGGAATTTTCATCAAAAAAATATCAAGATAGCCAGTAGGAAATTTTTTTTAAGGATTTGAATTCCCCAAGGATTTAAAATTCTTGCATGAAGTACTCCAAAAAATTCAAAAATCATTTTCTTTATGTTCAGTTGAGTTTTTGCATCGACAATTTTAACTCAACCTTATCTTTATGTCACTTTTTGCTGCGATTATTATAATCTTTTAGACTACATTTGATTTGAGTTATTTTAAAAAGTGACAACAAGATAAGTCTCTCATAACAACCTCTTCACTCAAGTCGTTAAGCTTTTTGAAGAAATCTTCCAGAAAAAAGAATTGCTTTTTTAAAAAGTTCCTTCTTACTAGACATCCACGGAAAAGGTCAAATGTTCAAGCAGGATAAGCATCAAGGAAATAAACATAAAAATTTATGAGATTGGTAAGGAAGAGCCACTAAATTATCCATGTGTCTGATGATAAAGTATTTAGCAAGTTCATGGACAACTGCACCTTTCTATTACATCAGGCCAGTTCGCCCACACTTCCTGTTCAGTGGTCAAGAAATAATTATTTGGTCATTCCTTAGTTCTTTAAATAATTGATGCTCAGTCAAAAAATGAATTTGTGTATGGGGAAAAAAAGGGATAGCAATCACAAAAAGCTTAAATTGGCTTTTTAATTTTAGAAAAAAATATATGCAAAATTATACTACTTCATAAAAGTTGTGAAAGGAATTAATTTGAATATTTTGGAGTATAATGACGTCTGTCAGTTTGTTAATCAATATTTTCGTCACGTGGCAATTAGATTACCTGAAGAAACAAATGGAATGAAATATCTATTCAATAGATATTTTCAATGTGAACAGATATTTTCAATAAAAATTAAGCTAATTATTTTATAATTAGAGAAAAACCATATTTTCTTGACTTTTCCTGCCCAGAAACTGAGGCTTTGGTCAAGAAATAATTTTTTGGTCATTCCTTAGTTCTTTAAATAATTGAGACTCAGACACAAAATGAATTTATGTACGGTTAAAAAAAACGATAGCAATCATAGAAAGTTTAAAGTGGCTTTTTAATTTCAGAGAAAGATTATATGTAAAATTACTCCGCTTCATAAAAGTTGTGAAAGGAATTAATTTGAATATTTTACAGTATAATGCCGTCTTTTAGTTTGTTAATCAATATTTTCGTCACGTGGCAATTAAAGAAATTATCCGAAGCAATTTCTTTAATAGTCATCAAATTATTAAAGACATTATCTGATTATCTAAACGGGATCGAATCGAGATATTTATAATTATTCAAGGGAAAAAATTAGAAGGAATTATGCGAATAGATATTTTCAATAAAAATTAAGCTACTTATTTTATAAGAAGAGAAAAACCATATTTTCTTGACAGATTGCTTAGATGGTAAAATAAGCATTTGTTAAATGTTGTTAAATGAGTTTAAAAATAATGCATTTAAAAAAATGGAATGAATAAATGGATTTAAAAATAATGGATCAAAATTTGTAAAATGGATTTTAAAATAAGCTTTTTCTAATACCTCTCAAGTTCTCCTTAATAACTTAATTCTCTGAAATTCTCTTTAATAAATAACATTCGCCAACAGGCTAGAGTAAGTTTATTAATAATGTTGATAAAACCAAAATGTCACATTGAATTAAGGTCTCCATTACGAACCTACGATACTATATTAAATTGTCGTTTTATCAAATATTTTTTGCTATTATGATACATAAATAAAATGAATTTTTTCAATGACCAGCTGAATAACCCTTCAGATTGTTATGCTATAATGGGAAACCTTAAAAAAGAAATGAAAGAAATTTGTATTGAATATAGACTCATCGATTGTTTTTACTGTTTGTTCTTCATACTAGAATAAAAAAAGAAATGAAAGAAATTTGTATTGAATGTAGACTCATCGATAGTTTTAACTATGTTTATTTTTCATGCTAGAATAAAAAAATAAATGAAAGAAATTTGTATTGAATGTAGTTTCATTGATTGTTTTTACTATTTTGTTCTTCATACTAGGATAAAAAAAATAAATGAAAGAAATTTGTATTGAATGTAGATTAATCGATTGTTTTAATTATGTTTGTTTTTCATACTAGAATAAAAAAAAAATGAAAGAAATTTGTATTGAATGTAGACTCATCGATAGTTTTAACTATGTTTATTTTTCATACTAGAATAAAAAAATAAATGAAAGAAATTTGTATTGAATGTAGTTTCATTGATTGTTTTTACTATTTTGTTCTTCATACTAGGATAAAAAAAAAATAAATGAAAGAAATTTGTATTGAATGTAGATTAATCGATTGTTTTAATTATGTTTGTTTTTCATACTATAAAAAAAAAAATGAAAGAAATTTGTATTGAATGTAGACTCATCGATAGTTTTAACTATGTTTATTTTTCATACTAGAATAAAAAAATAAATGAAAGAAATTTGTATTGAATGTAGTTTCATTGATTGTTTTTACTATTTTGTTCTTCATACTAGGAAAAAAAAAATAAATGAAAGAAATTTGTATTAATGTTTTTCATACTAGAATAAAAAAAAAAGATTCATTGATTGTTTTTACTATTTTGTTCTTCATACTAGGATAAAAAAAAATAAATGAAAGAAATTTGTATTGAATGTAGATTAATCGATTGTTTTAATTATGTTTGTTTTTCATACTAGAATAAAAAAAAATGAAAGAAATTTGTATTGAATGTAGACTCATCGATAGTTTTAACTATGTTTATTTTTCATACTAGAATAAAAAAATAAATGAAAGAAATTTGTATTGAATGTAGTTTCATTGATTGTTTTTACTATTTTGTTCTTCATACTAGGATAAAAAAAATAAATGAAAGAAATTTGTATTGAATGTAGTTTCATTGATTGTTTTTACTATTTTGTTCTTCATACTAGGATAAAAAAAAAAATAAATGAAAGAAATTTGTATTGAATGTAGTTTCATTGATTGTTTTTACTATTTTGTTCTTCATACTAGGATAAAAAAAATAAATGAAAGAAATTTGTATTGAATGTAGTTTCATTGATTGTTTTTACTATTTTGTTCTTCATACTAGGATAAAAAAAATAAATGAAAGAAATTTGTATTGAATGTAGTTTCATTGATTGTTTTTACTATTTTGTTCTTCATACTAGGATAAAAAAAATAAATGAAAGAAATTTGTATTGAATGTAGATTAATCGATTGTTTTAATTATGTTTGTTTTTCATACTAGAATAAAAAAAATGAAAGAAATTTGTATTGAATGTAGATTAATCGATTGTTTTAATTATGTTTGTTTTTCATACTAGAATAAAAAAAATGAAAGAAATTTGTATTGAATGTAGATTAATCGATTGTTTTAATTATGTTTGTTTTTCATACTAGAATAAAAAAAAATGAAAGAAATTTGTGTAGAATGTAAACTCATCGATTGTTTTTGCTGTTTGTTCTTCATACT
Source organism: Caerostris darwini (assembly GCA_021605075.1). Taxonomy (NCBI): domain Eukaryota; kingdom Metazoa; phylum Arthropoda; class Arachnida; order Araneae; family Araneidae; genus Caerostris; species Caerostris darwini. Next base: position 65,785 of record BPLQ01011825.1, read on the forward strand.
AGAATAACAAAAAATAAATGAAAAAAATTTATATTGACTGTAGACTCATCGATTGTTTTTACTGTTGGTTCATTTATAAGTATAATTTTATAGTTTGTTCTTCATACTAGAATAAAAAAAGTTAATTAAAGAAATTTTTTATTGAATGTAGACTCATCGATTATTTTTACTATCTTTGTCCTTCATACTAGAATAAAAAAAAAAATGAAATTTGTATTGAATGTAGACTCTTTGAGTGTTTTTACTGTTTGTTCATTTCTAAGTATAATTTTATAGTTTGTTCTTCATACTAGAATAAAAAAAATAAATGAAAGAAATTTATATTGAACGTAGTCTCATCGATTGTTTTTGCTATGTTTGTTCTTCATACTAGAATATTGTGACTATTTAAATTAAAAAAATGTTTTATCTCTCATATAAAACTGACAACAATAACTTTTTACTACTCATTGACATTTTTTTAACGGTTTTTTTTAATCAGTCGTGCATATCTACATGTTTTTCCGAAATGTATAAGCATGCTAAAGAAAAAATAAAATTCTAGAGCATTCCTTTTTTTTCCCATACAAATGAATACAAATTCCTTACCTTTTCCCATAAAAATGGATTAAAAGAAAAATATAGAACATGATTTTTTTATTTCTTTTTTTTTTTCCTCAACAGAATTCAAAATAAATGTTAAACTAAAATTCAAAGTTGACATCTTATTTTTAAAAAAACAACAACTTAAATTATCTTAATTGAAATTCATTCTATTTTAAAATACATGTTTTTAGAAATCGATAAAAAATCGTTTTGTTTATTTCGAATAAAGAAACAAGAATAAAGAATAAAGAATTGTTTATCTGGAATAAACAACAATTTAAAATAAAAACTGATAAAAGTTTTCCAACATCTTTATAAAACATTTATTATTCATGAAATTATGGGTATTGTTTTGGGAAAAGTGAATGAGTGGACGACTTTCAACTTTTCTTATTGGTTTATTTTTAAAAAATTTATTTTTCAAGTTAATATTTATCTAATGCATTATTTCTTGTTGGTTTATTTTTTTTTATTAAATTTTCACAAGTTCATTATAAGTATTATAGATTTTCATGGTTTATTTTTTAAAAATTTTATTATTCAATTATGTAATTAAATAATGCAAAATGTTTTTTCTGTTCTTAGTAAATAATTTTATGGGTATTCTATCAACTCAGTCTTTTACACACACACACACACACACACACACACACACACACACACACACACAGAGAGAGAGAGAGAGAATATCTATATATTCATTATATTATTATATTATATTTACTAATTTATTTATATATATATATATATATATATATATATATATATATATATATATATAATGGAATGATTATTGATTGAACTTAATTCACATCCGCTAATTATCGTAGCAAAATGAATTAGACGTAAATAAATTTTTATATAATACTTTTTAAATTTCACATTTAACAAAAAATAATATGTGAAAAAAATTAAGCATTTCTGTTTTAAAAATATTTGCTAAAAAGTATATAAACTGTTTTAAAATTTCTTCTGTTTATATAAAATGGCCTAAACCTTTATTAATCATATTTTATCAAAACTAAAAGAAATTTACTCAATTCGTGACTCAGTGATTACGAACGCAACTAGCATGCAGTAAGAATTATCAGGTTCATATCCGTTGGCAGCTTCCATTGCAGTCGCAGCTTTCAGAAACGAGGAGACTCGGTGGAGATTTTAACAACGCCACGACAGTAAAGCTACTTGAAAAAGGTTTCTATACTTTCATCCATACTATACGTAAATGCTGGACCATTACTTCAGAACTACAATACCCTTTCATCATCGCTCATCGGTGAGCTGATTGTGAGCAAGAGGCTCACAGTTCTTCAATAGTAATGTATGTAAAGTTTCCCATAAAAAGTAAATTATTTTTAGAGAAAAAATAAATATAGATACATATAAAAATAAATACATAAAAAAATAGATAGATACATAAAAAATGGATACATAAAAAAATAAATATAAATATATATAAAAAAGAATATGATTTGTAATAGGTATATGCAAAACTGAAAAAAAAATAAATAAATAAATAAATAAGCGAACTTTTTTACAAATTGAAAAAGAATTATTTTCACATCTCTCAGAAACAAAAAAAAAAAAAATTAAATCATTATAAGTAATTTAAATCAATCATTAGAAAAAAAAAGATTTAAATTATGTTCTCAAGGATGACTAAACACAGACGAAGTTCAGTAGTTCGAACCTTTTTCTGTTTCGTTCGAAAGGTGTTGGCCAACATTTATCGGTGTTACTGTACGCATGGAATCCAATGTGAGTCGAACCAGACTCGCGAACTCTTGTTTCATTTCCTACATTAATTGTTGCAATAGCAACTGAGGTTTCAAGTTCGCTCGACTTTCACGAATTTGACATAGCTGAATAAACCGTGTACTGGGAAAGATAGCGGTAACGTATCAGAAAAATGAAGAGTCAGTCATTCCGCTAAATGCTTGCCTAGTTTTTTTCCTCGGGTTACTGACTAAAATAAATATTGGCTGTTAGATGTTTTTGAAATAGTAATTGCTTAAACATGTAATTATAAATATTTAATATAATGGCCTAATTATATAGAACTTGTAAATTGTTATTTTTTTTTAATGCCGCTTGCAATACTGAGACAGTTATTTTTATGCCATTAGCAAGGGCTGCATCGACGTTACTCATTTAGCACTTCCAAGGGGACACGTGTAACTTGAAGATAGGCTACGGACGCGAGTAACACTACTCCCACAACGCTCTACGATCATATTAAACCGAGACCTACAGTGGATTCCGAACCACTACAAACATCCATGGCACCGCTGGGACTCGAATCTGAAGACTGTGGTACCGAGCGCCACAGCGCTTGATACTTGGCCATCAGTTGGTTATCAATTGTTATTGGACATAGCTGGTCTATAAAGCGAAAGAAACTAGACCTGTGAAAATTGACTAGAGCAGTGGTCCAGGCGCATTTAAAAACCTACAAATAATTGTTGTTGTTTTGTCTAATCCTCAGTGTACTGTAGTGAGGGATGGATATTCCATAAGTAATCCACTCATGGGAGGGGGCAAAGGTACAGGTTCTGTAGTGATTTGGTTTCGTTTGTTGCTCTACGGTCATTTTGTGCATAATTTGGATGAATTAGACAGGGATCTACAGTTTAGTGTGGATTCCAAACCACTAACGAACATCCATGCCACCGCCAGGATTCGAACCTGAAGCCTGTGATATCAATGGCCACAGCGCTAGCCAATTGGCCATCAGGCTTCCTTCCTTGTTGTAATGGAGCATCCGTAGGTAGAAGTCTGACTTGGCTCCGTGATGCTGAAGAAGGGCAGTGCTTTCCGAGAAGTCTTTTAGCGGGAACTACCCCGCATGTCCGTATCGTATAGGAGAAAACCCGGAAAACTCCCGCCAGGTAGTCCGACTAACGAGGCAACATGCTGAACATCACAAACGCCATTGAGTCTTGTTTTTGAAACAGTGTCTACAACAAAGCCGCCAGCGGATTGAACTTCAGCTCTAATGCTCGCCAATAGCATGAGTTGAAACTGAGTCACGAATCGGGCACATTATATATAATTGTAGGCACATTATATACAAATTTTTGACAAATTAGCATCCGTATTAACGTCTTATTTTGTATCTAGCTGGTCGATTCCACAGACTACTACTTGTGTAGATTGACTAGTCTCAGAGGCTACAATGGAAATTTTGTAAACATTAAAAATCACACAGACGCTAGCTCTCGTAATAGTCAACCATGAAAGTGACGGCTCATAGTTTCTCGGAAACCTTCTTTGGTGCATTATTGCTGTTTGGCGTTATTTTTTAAGATATCAGAAAGATTAGTTGTTTGTAATGAAAGCTGTTTTTGAATGTAAAAACTGATGAAAGGAAAGAGTAATTACACTCAAGAGCCAAAACATTATGACCACCTGTCAATAACGGGTTGGCCCACCTTTGGCGCGCAACACAGCTTCAACCCGCCTTGGCATGGATTAATACCAGTTAAATACCACTTCCACCTGATCACGTGCCTTCCACGTCATCCAGGCGAGTTCATTGCAAAATGTAAGAGTGGTCATATTTTTTTTGGCTCTTGAGTGTATATTTATATTTGAGCGGCGCCATTTGAAAACCACCGGACTAGATTTGGTCTGTTGCTCTACGGTCATTTTTTGCACAGTTTAGGCTAATTAGACCGGGAAAAAAACATCATACTACTGCCAGGATCCGAATCTGTAGTACGAAAGGCTAGTGCCAACCTCTGCCCAAGTGGCCATCAGGCCACCCACTGGACTAGAGATTGGTTATGTTTTTGCAATACTTATTCTGTTAACATGTTTTCTACAGAAATTGTTGACAATTGAGCAACTTGTTTGCGCATATTCTGAAAATTGATCACATAAGATTTTTCCAACTTTAAAAAAGGAACAATTCGTAAATATTTATAGCAGGTCTTCCCCGATAATTAATAGATCAATCCTTTTAAATTTATTTTTAGCAATAGTCTGATGAATATGTCGACATTGCAAACAATTAATCTATGAATAATTTATTCTACTATATTTTATTCTATTAAAAAAACAGGTAATATAAAAAAAAAAATTTTTTTTAAGTCAATTCCTACTTTTATTCACTATAATGCAGAAAGTCCTTTATAAATAATTTTCATTCATTTTTTTAACTTTATCTGGCACCATCTATTGGCTATTGGTAGATATATGCAACTTAAATCTAAAAAAAACTAAAGTTAATTAATTAAATTTAATTACTGCATTAATATTTGAAAAAACTGTATTAACTAAACTGTAAAACTGTTTTTTTTAACTGTAGTGTCATCCTCTACAAGTTAAAAAAATGTATTTGAATTGAGTGGATGAATCAAAAGTATTTTATGAACGATTGAAAATTTGAACAAGATATATATAGGGAGAGTGTGAGCTAATAAAAGGAATTAAATAATATAATTTTTAACTATCAACATTTAGTTAACTAAGTTTACATTACATTATATTACTATGTTAACATTTAGTTAATATAATAACATTTAATTAGCATATGATGTCCACTCGCACACATATATTTGAAATGAATTTGAAAAGAAAAAAAAACTATTTAGGTTTCATTCCAACGCGTATAATATAGAGACGTAATTAAGATTATGAAATGTAAAATAATCTATCTCAAGATAAATATTCGAGAGAAATATTAATTATTTGCAAATCAAGTTCTTCAAAAAAATAATAATAATGTGTACAAATTTCCAAAATGTTATTTTGAAAGCCCTTGTGTTTTGTCCTTTTCAAGTTCGAAGCGTTATGCAATTTTGTTTTCCTTTTTGGAACCGAATTCGCGACCTCGCATACCGGAGAGAAACGTAACACGAAGGTCACGCTCCCTCCATGCATTTGTGAATCTCCATAAATGTTAATTTGCTCAATCAATATTTACATTGGGTGTACTTCTTTCGGGAGCTTGTTTGGTTTTAAAACACCCTACTGGGTGAAAAAAGTCACTTCCTTTTAAACACTCCAAACAATTCGGTCGAACCACCGTGCACTAGTGTAATAGTTTTGAAATCATTAAATGTTATTACTTTTCCATAATTAGCCACGAATATAGTCTGCTGAACTTTTTCAATTCAGTATTCATTTTAACATTAGCTTTATTAAATAGAAAATCAAATAAAATGTTGTTTAGTTGATTTGGGAAATTTTATTTGGGATTGAAATACTTCAGTTTCATTTTAATTAAATGTGAATTACTGTTTAAATGGAAATTTTATTTGATATTGAATTACTTCAATTTCATTTTAATTAAATATAAGTTAATGTTGCAATAGAAATTATATTTCAAATTGAATTACTTCAGTTTTATTGTAATTAAATGTAAATTAATGTTACAATGGAATTTTTATTTGAAATTGAAAAACTTCAGTTTCATTCTAATTAAATGTAAATTAATGTTACAAAACTTTTTTTAACATCGAATTAATTTTTAACATTAAATGTAAAATGCTACAATAGAAATTTTTTTAGCATTGAATTAATTATTTAAGATTCAATATTAATTAATGTTACAATGGAAATATTTTTATCATTGAATTAATTTTTTAAGATTCAATATTAATTAATGTTACAATGGAAATTTTTTTATCATTGAATCAATTTTTTAAGATTCAATATTAATTAATGTTACAATGGAAATTTTTTTATCATTGAATTAATTTTTAAGTTGTAATGTAAATTAATGTTACAATAGAAATTTTTAACATTGAATTAATTTTTAAAACTAAATGTAAATTAATAGCACAATGGAAATTTTTTAACATTGAATTAATTTTTAAGATTTAATGTAAATTAATAGTACAATGGAAATTTTTTAACATTGAATTAATTTTTCAGATTAAATGTAATTTAATGTTAGAATGTAAATTCTTTAATGGTGAATTAATTTTTAAAATTTAATGTAATTTCATGTTACAATGGAATTTTTTTTTTAACATTGAAAATCACATAGACGCTAGCTCTCTTCATCGCTAACCATGGAAGTGATGGCTCATAATTTCTCGGAAATCTTCTTTGGCGTATTTGAAAGATTTGTTATTTGTAACGAAAGCTGTCTTTGACTATAAAAAGAGTAAATGCATTTATTTTTACAATTGAGCCCATATTTTTCTGGAATACCACAAGGCACATCCTTTGTGAATCACCGTATTAGAGATTGGTTATGTTTTTGTAATATTCATTCTGTTTTAACATGTTTTCTACAGAAATTGTCGACTATTGAGTAACATTTAAATATACATTTAAAATGTATACTGCTAATCCTTCGGTCACTAGATTTAAGAGAATATAAAATTCTTTTAACTTAAAGAGCACCAGGTTATGCATTTATATGTTTACCTGATTAAGAATTAATTTTTGTCATCACAGTAGAGAAAACTGGTTTCAGTTTGTGAATTTAATAACAATGAAATATAGTCATCAGTATAAATTTAAGTTTTTTAAATTTCTATGTAGACATATAGAGTCAGTGAAAATGATACTATTATATTACTAATAATCCAGTCACTGGGTTTTAGAGAATATAAGACTCTGTTAACTTAGATTATAAGAGCACTATGTTTGTTTATTTATATGTTTACCTGATTAAAAAATAATTTATCTTATCATAGTAGAGAAAACTGGTTTCAATATTATTTCTGTGAATTTCATCGTAATGCAATATAGCCCTCAGTGTAAATTTACATTTTTTTTAACATTTCTATGTAGACAAATAGAGTCACTGAAAATAATGCAAGTATTTTTAAATTTATAGCTTAGAAACTTCTAAAACATAAACATGATGTTTGTGTTAAAATTCGGCAAATAACTGTTTCGAGTTGATTGAACTGATTTTGATAAATTTGTGAATTTCTTCACTGTTATTAAAAGTGAATGGGGCTTGAATAGATTTACGATCGAGTTTTCGATAATTTATTTTAGAATAAACACCATTACTAAAGATATTGATCTGGAGAATTCTCCATTTCATTCTATTTACGCAGAAGCACACATTGAACAGTTTCTCAGTGCCTAATGTCCTAACCACTAAAAACCTCTTTCAGTATTTTTTATGAAGTCACACGAAGAACTTTGTATACAGTGATATGATTACGAATCTCCAACGTCGTAGAATCGCGTTAGCAACTACAACAATAACTCTTTTAGAAGACTTAGCACTGTCTGGCTAGAAATAAAAAAGACACATATCGAAACACATTAAAGAGGTCTATTGATACGGAAATGTTGTTGATACATTTATTTGTTTTTAAATTGCAAGGTTTTGTATTTACAACATTCTTATTTTTCGGTAAACTCTCAGAGAAAGACGATAATATGGTTTCCAAAGGCTTTTTTTTTTTTTTTTTTTTTTTTGCATAAATCGCAAATCACATAAATAATTTTTGCAAAGTAGAAAACTTCGTTCATAATCCAAAATCCATTGTAGAATTGTATATATATATTTTTTTGACAAAATTTATTATTAAAATTTTTAATGCAAGTTCACTAGAATTTTTTTTATTTTTTATTTTCTCCTATTCATTAAAAATGAAACTATAGATTAAGGCTGATTGGTAGATTATGTATGAATTGAGGAACATTTATATCTGTAACCATGTTTCAGCCTACACATTTCTTACCACAGGCTTTAGGTTCGAATCCTGGCGGTGGCATGGATGTTTGTTGGTGGTCCGGAATCCAGGTTAAACTGTAGGTCCCGGTCTAATTAGCCCAAAATGACCGTAGAGCGACAAACCAAACCAAATCCTATACACTAGCAAGAGTAGCCCCAGTGGTGTTCAGGAGAAAGGTAAGTAAGTCGACCTCGTGTCTCTCCTCAGAAAAGAAGTACAGCGCAACCTGCTCTTCCGCTGAGAAACGTTTAGTTTACAGTCTCACATTCACAGAGGAAATATATTTAGCGCATCCCGGTGCATAGTTGGCCTTCAGACACTAAGGAATATATTTCGCGCATCCTGAGTGTAGCAGAGTTTCGGGTTCTCAGTTTAGAAGTGTAATCCTTCCATGAATTTATAATTATCTATTTTTAAATGTGTTAAATATTGTACGTCTCTAATTGTTTGTGTGTGTGGTGTTTGTACGTGTGTAAATAAAGCTGCGAGTTCTTTAACCTGAGCCACAAGTATCTCAACCCTACCACACCCAGTTACAATCCAAATGCCCAACCTGCTACCTGCTTTTCCCTTTATGAATACACGAATAAATTCTGTGCTATGCCATGAATGTTTTTTATGGTTCGAAATCCACTTTAAATCATAGGTCCCGATCTAATATGACTGCAGAGAGTTAGGAGTAGGGCGGCCCACCATGGGGCTGTTGTGAAGAAGAAGAAGAATAGGTTAATATTTAAAAATTAAAAATCAAATAAGTTTTAATATTTAATAATTATTCTGTTTAAAACTTTGGGAAATAGAATATATACATATATATATATATATGCAAATGTATTTATAGAAAATCGAAAGGAAATGTTTCAACGAAACTTTTTGTAATAAAGTTTAAGAAATTTCAACTTAAAAATCTTGAAAATCTGAACTTTATTTTAAAACTTTTTTATTCGGTCAAAGAATTCGGTCTCAAGTTCAAAAAATCAATTTTCCAAAAAAAGCAACGAGGTTTTAAGTCTCTCCAAATGTTTAACATTAGTCTTTAAAGAACATTTGAGAACATTAAGAGAACCTAAACACTTTGAAGAACATTATCACACCGTACAATTGAGGTGAAGTTGCATAAAATTGCACCTCTGTTTGAGCCGTGTAATGCGACTGCCATGACATCCTTTGTTTAGACATGAGAATTTGAAGGAATGCAAACGAAAGACAATTTCAAGCAGTCTTTGTCAAGTCGATTTTCTCCCTCTGTTATTTACCTGTCTTAATTTTGTTTTGTTGTATCTCTAATTACGTAGATCAACAACTACATTATAAAAAACAACAACATTAGAATTGGAATATAAAAAGCACACAAAAGCATTTCAAATAATTATATTTGAAAGGACATGCATTTATTTATGGTACAATAATTGTTTATTGAGCTTTAAAATTTAAATGCTTAATTATTTTACAATAAAGAAAGGAGTTATGGGTATATCGATCAAATCTTTTAACAAAAAATTCTCCCGACTCGTGATGCAATGGTAACTTAAGCCGACTCTGGAGCTGGTGAGTATTAGGGCGGAGGTTCAATCCGCTGACGGCTTTGTTATAGACACTGCTTCAAAAAAACGAGGGCACTCCACTACGCTTGCGATGTTCAACATCTTGCCTTGCTAGTTGGGCTTCCTGGTGGGAGTTTTTGGGATTTTCTCTCATATGGTAAGCAAATGCGGGGTAATAATATGTCCCGGTAGTATATGTAATAGTATATCCCGGTGTAAATGTAATCCTTTTAAAATTCTTCCCGGAAGGCACTGCCCTCTTTCTGTGACATGGAGCAAAAGTCCAACTTCTACTTACAGGTGCTCCATCCCAACAGAAACTGCTCCCTCCCCCTACTTTCCATAAGACCACACGGATTCTTGGACTTGGTCTACATGCTACTGTCTATCAAGTGGGATAAGAAAAAAAAATGCATTAACTGAAATCAAACATTTGGCTATTTTATATCATATCATCATTATTTTCTTCAAAAATAACTTGTATCGAAAATGTTTCAAATTATTTGTCGCGACTAATTCAAAAATATAAAATTTGAGTAAAATTTTCAAAGAATTAAATTTAAAAGACACATGGAAGAAAATACTTATCATTTAATTTAATTAAATCGAGAGCTCTACGACCTCAATTTTCTTGCAAACTATGAAGTTAGTTTAACAATGACAATTATTGCTGTAAAAACATTATTTTTTTGTAAGTAATAGAATGTATGTTTATGAATGTAACATTTATATGAAACAATACTTTCTGAGCTTTTTAGCATTTTTATGTTTTATAGTTTAATACAACGATATAAATTTTCATGCACTTAATATATTAGCATATGAACGTATGAACGTATGGACATTGAGAGTCTGTTAGTGTTAATAATAATTTTTATAAATTGTAAAAGAATAGCAGATTTAAAAAATATTAATGTATATAGATATATATATATATGGTGGTTTGTCTTTTTCAATCTTAATGAATTGTTAAATAAAATATAAAATTAATATTATTAGAGAGTTTTTGCATACCGTATTTTGGACGTCCGTTAGCTTTTTCTCCCTAGCGCGCATGCTCATAGGAAACATTATTACAGATACGCATGCGCAATTTCCTATGAGCATGCGCGCTAGGGAGAAAAAGCTAACGGACGTCCAAAATACGGTATGCAAAAACTCTCTATTATCTCGAGAAATTCTGAAAAATGCCTTTAGAATTCATTAATAAAATCAACTATCTATGAAATTCCAGTGTTATTAATTGAGTTGGATTATAACTGCTGTCCTGCAGACCATATCTTTGGCATGTCTGATCTAACAGATAGCATTTAAAAACCAATTTATTTTTAGTTTATAAAGACATCACCAGATATAATATATAGATACAAAAAGGTGCGTTTTATGAATGAGGCACGGGTTTAACAAAGCAATATAGAAACAACTCACTCAAAGCTATGAATAAGTATATTTTTTTTTATTCTTTAAAATGAGGTAAAAAAAAATAATGAAATACTGAATTCATTCATTTTAACTTTTGGGATCATTACTTTTTTGCCAACTCGTTAAAATGTCACGCCTCGATTATCAGACGACGTTTATTAAAAATTGTGTGTTCCCTTTTGAAAGTGAGAGGAAAAAGGAATCACAATGAAAGCGCCTCGGTTTAGTGAAAATGACAGATGTGACCTTGATGGTAAAAACCTCGTTCCTCATTCTGCTTTGCGCATCAATAGTGGGCTTTTGCGCAATCATCAGGACGTAAACAGTCAACGGAATCAGCTGTCTGAAACGCAAACCACAATGTCAAGACTTCAATTGTGACAATTCGAATCATAATTTACTTTGCTCTTAACTCAGGGGTGTCAAGTTAAATCATGCAAAATAGTAGACTTTTCTTTCCATGAGCTAGTTTTCAATAAATAGATTTATTAAAAAAATGTTAATTTTTTTTTTTAAGTTAAAAGCATGTATGAAAATTGAAATGATATTAATGGATATATATATATTTCAAAATTATATAAAATTTATATATTTGAAAATTAACTAAAAATGCTCATTTGTAAGTCTTGTATAATTTTGGAATTGATGAATTTTCATTGTGAAAAAATAATAATTTATACGCATAAGACGAAACAAAAAATATAATATAAAATCCGAAGAAAGATTATTCATGGAACTCAAGTGTTATTAATTTATGTTGTGTAGGGGATCTAGGGGATCTGTAGATCCTCGGGGCTACTCATGGCCCGTGGGCCTTATTTACGGCAAGAGCTATTTAATTAATTCGAGTTGGAAATGTATCAGATGAAACATTTTTAACAGGATTATATTCAAATTTTTTTTTTTCACGTCTTTTCAAAATCAATTTAACCAAAATCAAGACAAGTTGAAAGGTCAAAATTATTTTTTCATGTTCATATCAGACGTGAAATGAAACATTGCCTTCAAAAAATTTTTTAATCTTTGTTACTTCTTTCATATTTTTAATTTTTGATTCTAGCAATTCAAATTGAAATATTAAATTAATATGAATAAAAATATTTTTATTCAAACATCGATTTTCATTTCTCATATTTTATTTTTATTTAGTTTTTCTCTCTTATATTTTAAAGTTCCATTCGAAATAACAACCTAAATAATAATAATATCATTTCTATTTCTAATCGAATCGATGGATGATTACTGCCCTGGTCTTTGATTAATATTTAAAGATCAAGATCGATTATCATTTCTATCGATAATTTATTAAATATCGATATTCATTTCCTCATATTTCATTTTTATTTAATTTTTCTCTTATATTTAAAGTTCTATACGAAATAACAACCTAAATAATAATAATCAATTATTTCTACTTCTAATCGAATTAATGGATAATTACTACCTTGACCTTTGATTAATAATTAAAAATCAGGATCGATTATAATTTTTATCGATTATTTATCAAATATCTTCATTTCTCAAATTTTATTTTTATTTAGTTTTTCTCTATTTTCTAAAGTTCTATTAGACATAACAACCTAAATAATAACAATCAATCATTTTTATTTCTAATCGAATCGATGAATAATTACTGCCATGATTAATAATTTTATTAATAATAAAGATCAGAATAATAATTATAACAATTATGTGAAGAGCATGGAAAAATGTTTACGATTTTTCCTGCACGGGTTGAAAAAAAAAAAAAAAAAAAAAAAAAAAAATCTTTCATCTCGCGAATGTCCTGTAACAGAGGAATAATTCAAGTCCAAATTTTATCATCAAGCTAATAAAAAGTTGATGAATTGATAATAAAAGTTTATTTGAGATTTAGATTGTATATCAATAAAAGCTTTTATTGTTTGTAAGATAACGTTCTGTTTCCTCAGCTGAAATGAAAAAAAAAAAAAAAATTTGGCTTGAGTATGAAACTAAACTTGAAATGAGAAGCAGTTGACTGAATTAAGGAATCCGAGTTTAGAAAATGGCTGTTTTTTATGTAAGTAAATATTTTAGAGGATTTGCAAATTTTAGGTACAAATTTTTATACTAGTTATTAAATTTTCAATTCAGGCAATAAAATATAATTCTGGACTTGATTTAAATGTAAAAAAATACTTTTTAATTGTAAAAAAAAAAGTAATAAAAAAGTAATTTGTAAAGTAATTTATAAAGTGATTTGTAAAATTAAAAAGTAATTTGTAAAGTAATTTATAAAATGATTTGCAAAGTAATTCATTGTTTAATTATACTTTAAGTATTTTTCCATTATATCAAATTTTTAAAATTACCATAATGATAGCACGATGAATTATGATTAATAAATATTGAATTATGATTAATAAGAGATATTGATTTATGGTTCATAAAAAAAAATTTGTGAAAGTAAAATTTATTAATTGTACAATGAATTAAATTTATTATTTTTGTTTTCAATGTTTCGAAGTTTCTTTAATTATTTTCAAAAATTATAGTGCTTAATTTAAAATTTTCTATACAACTTCATAAAGTGAGAAACTATCAATGCAATACTGCTGTAATTTATTTGATGTACTTACAAACCATTACTATTGCAAAGCGTTGTTATATCAAACCATTTTTATCTTACGAAACTTGTAATATAACCACATTGTAATAGTCATTTCAAAGCAACGAAAGCTTTCATTGAAAAATCTTCCTGCTTGGGAAACTGATAATAATTCAATGAAGAAATTATTTTAAACTGTTAATAAATCAAGCTCGCTCATCATGGACTGTTAAATATCGAAAAATTACAATATTAGGAAAGAAATTTTTAAGTAATTATTACTTTGTTTTGAATTAGGTATTTTTATTAATGCATAAAATGATTTAAGAAAAATTAACAAAAATATTTGAGTTAACGGTGCATTAAAATTCCAGCATTTTAATGTGGTGGTTAACGATAATTACTCATTATTAAAAATTACTTGACTCCTTGGCGACTTCAAACTCAGTCACATTAGCTCTTGATGTTACTGTAAGTGATTGTTTTAGTCAGATAAAAGGCGAAAATCAATAAATTTTTAAGAAATGATTACTTCGTTTTGAATTAAGAAACATTAACAAAAGTATTATTTCAAAGTAGAGAGATGTTTTGATATTTAAGATTTACAGCTGCATTAAAATTCCAGTATCTTAATGTGGTGGTTAACGATAATTACTCATTATAAAAAATAACAACTTCCTTGACTACTTGGCGGCTGCGAACTCAGTCACATAAAAATAAGTACATAAATTTGTAAGTAATAATTACTTTGTTTTGAATTAGGTATTTTTACTAATGTATAAAATGACATAAGGAAAATTAACAAAAGTATTAGAGAGATGTTTAGGTATTTAAGAGTCACAGCTGCATTAAAATTAATGCAAGCTGTAACTCTGCACTGATTTAAGAATTGTTACTAATGTATAAAAACATTTAAGAAGAATTAATAAAAATATTAAAGAGATGTTTTGATATTCAAGAGTTACAGCGGCATTAAAATTCCAGCATCTTAATGTGGTGGCTAACGATAATTACTCATTATAAAAAATTACATCTTCCTTGAGTACTTGGCGACTGCGAACCCAGTCACATTAGCTCCTGATGTCACGATAAGTGATTGTTTCAGGCGGATAAAAGGCGACTTCGTCCCTAGTCATTCATTTTCACGCTTAGAATAGCTGTTCCCTAAACGTTATTTTCGAACTACGACACAGTTCGTCATAACTCATCGTGTTTATGGCAATCTAAAAGGAAGGAAGATATTTTGTTGGACTGCTGCCTCCAAGCGCTTCCAACTTAGAAATGCCGAATTTTTTTTTTCTTTTTAGAATGTTTTGTGTTATAATTTTTACCCGAATAAAATTTCGTCTCCTATTTTTCTTTTTTGTGTGACACCGTCACAGTTTCTGTTGTTTTTCTTTTCTGTCGGCTGTTCTTTAACTCCCTGGGCTGTTTCCAAACGTTCCTCCGCGCAAATGAACAGATTTCTGCTCTTGTCGGTTCTAAAGTTTGTGTCCTTTCCTAATTGTGTCGGGTGCGAGTCAGATATTTCTTTTTGCTTTGCAGCTGTCAGAAAGCTACACATGTTTCGAACGTTTTGCTATGCCAAATTTCCCGGTAATGTAATAGTTCCCCTCTAAAAAGACAGTTTCCCGAAAAATACAAAAATTCCGAACGCTTGCTTTAAAATAAAAATAAAATAAGAATACGTATTCTTAGACACAGAGATGTTCCCACGCAAGTATTTCTATCTACTACTGTATCCAAAAAGTAAGACCAGTTTTCAATTTAAATTTCCCGGGCAAATGGTATTTCAATTTTTTTTCTTTTTTAGACTGTCCTTGACATCTGTGTGAAATTTGACGTCAAAATATTCATTAGTGTTTGAGTTACGCTAGACTTAGTGAGACGCTAAAAGTGATTCCGGCGATTTTTGAAATGTCTGAATTAATTGAGCAAAGAACGTGTATTAAATTTTGTTTGCGGAAATGCATAGAATGTTGCAGAAGGCATTCGGAGAGCATTCCTATATCAGAAAGAAATGTTTAGAAATGGTAAAAACAGTTCACAGAAGGCAGGGAACGCGTTGAAGACGAAGAGCGTTCTGGTTGACCATCCACATCAACCGACGAAGCTCACGTCCAAAGAATTAAAGATTTGGTGCTTGCAAACCGTCGATTTACAATTAGAGACTTTGCTGATGATGTTGGAATTTCAAAATTTCATTTTAAAAGATGTTTTGGGCCTCAAACGCGTCAAATCTTGAATGGTACCGAAAACACTGAATGCGCCAGATCACTCTGCATTGATTCATCGTGACTTTTTCGACAAAAATGAAACTCGCATTGTTCCACAACCACCGTATTCACCTAATTTAGCATCGTCTGGCTATTCCCTAAACTCAAAAGACCACTCCGATTGAGAGATTGAAGAGACATTTCAAAAATCGCCGGAATCATTTTTAGCATTTCACAAAACCAAGCGTAACTCAAACACTAAAGAAAATTTTGAAGTCAAATTTCACACATGTTAAAGACCTTAAAAGGAAAACAAAATTGAAATACCATATGCCCGGGAAATTTGAATTGAAAACTGGTCTTACTTTTTCATACAGTTTTACCGTTCAGAAATCTTTCAATGGATAAAAGTTGTGAAGCTTATTTTATTGAAGTTGTACTATTAACGAATTTTTTGAAAAACTCCTCCAATAAAATATGCTTGTGTTACTCTATTTCTGAACGACTGTACAAGATATGTTATATTCCTTTATTGAATTCCGGTTCTAAAGTTTGTGTCTTTACCAAATTGTGGCGGTTTGCGAGTCAGATATTTCTTTTTTGCAGCTGTCAGAACACATGTGTCGAACTCTTTGCTATGCCAAATTTCTCGGTAATGTAATACTTCCCTTCTAAAAAGACAGTTTCCAGAAAAACACCAACGACTTGCTATTTTTTTTTTCTTTTTAAGTGAGAATCTGTATTCTTAGACACAGAGATTTTCTACAAGTATTTCTATCTATAGTTTTTACCTTTCAGATATCTTTCAATGGTTAAAGGTTATGAAGA
Source organism: Caerostris darwini (assembly GCA_021605075.1). Taxonomy (NCBI): domain Eukaryota; kingdom Metazoa; phylum Arthropoda; class Arachnida; order Araneae; family Araneidae; genus Caerostris; species Caerostris darwini. The sequence goes on from BPLQ01011825.1 coordinate 82,604, forward strand.
TTATTTTATTGAAGTAGTACTAATAACGAATTAGGCAACTTTTGAAAAACTCCACCGGTAAAATATGATTGTGTCACAACATTTCTGAACGACTGTACGAGATATATTATATTCCGTTATTGAATTCTGGTGTGTCCTTTCTTTCAAGTAGTATCCTAGTATTCAATGCTGTACTAATAACGAAATGAATATCGTTTAACTGTTAAAGTGTTTTGATCTATTTGATCTGTAGTTTTATCTGCTTCATTCTATTTCAAATATACGCTTCTTGTTTATATTCTTTTGGTTGCTAGAAAGTACGAGCAACGTTTCTTGTATTTAAAAAAATGTCAGCCGTCATAAGCAATGATTTCTGGAATTTCGAGTTTTAGAGTAGTTCCTTTATAAAGGTTTCATTTCCACTTTTGTCAAATTCTTTTATCTGTTGTATTTTAAAAAGCATTTGGATAAATTGAGGTAAAGCAGCGTCAGAGAGCATACATCTCAAAATATCAAGTCAAGTCAAGTCAACGAACTTTGTAAAACTTCAACAATAATGTATGTTTACGTCAATTCATATCTGACCCATTGTACACAGTATATTACATTCTTTTATTGAATTTATATCTCTCTACTCTACATTTTGTTGCTAAAAAAATATCTGGGTCCTCCTTTAGGCAAATAATCGGAATATCATACAAACTGTGAAATATTATCACTAATTCTTTTTATTTATGCTTTATTTTTAAAAAGTGAAATGATCTTAAGCAAAATACTGTAAATTTCCAAATAATCAGAATACTCCAAAATCCTCCATTTTCATTAAAAAAAAAAAAAAAACCGTGAAAATATTTGCATTTAATTTAAGAGGTAAAAATAAACAGATATACAAATGTGATCATTGATAAGTTCCCCACAAGTGAATAACAGAATAAAAATTTAATTTATTAATAAAATACATTAAAACAAAGTAAAATCTCTTATAACCTTATAAGAAATATATATCTGCTTTATGTTTCATATAATTTTAATTACATACACAAAATTTAATTACTTTAAATTCTATGCTTGTATGAGTAATTAATCTTTAAGTTTATATGAAAGAAAAACTTTAAAAAATTTGTATTTCTCAGCATAAATAAATATTTTTTTTTATTTACATATCTTTTAAAAAGTATTTAGTTAATCTGGAGCAAAATTAATTTATTTTTTCTTTGTCATGATACTTTTTTTAGAGTTATTTTAATGATCATGTTCTTAATGGAAAGCCACTTTCAGAAACGTGACTTAATCTTTAAGTGTATATGAAAGAAAAAATTAAAAAAAAAAATCGTATTTATCGAAATTAATAAATAATTATTTTAATTTACATATTGTTTAAAAAGTATTTAGTAGTGTTGGAACAAAATTAATCATTTTTTATTTGTCATGATACTTTTTTTAGAGTTACGGTAATGATCGTATTCTTAATGGAAACCCACTTTCAGAAACTTTACCTAATCTTTTAAATTTATATGAAAGAAAAAAATTGTATATCAACATTGATAAAAATGTAAAAAATAAATTGTAAAAATTTTTTAAAATTGTATTTATCAACATTAATAAATAGTTATTTTATTTCCATATCTTTTAAAAAGTATTTAGCTATGCTGGAACAAAATTAATAATAATTTTTGTTTGTCATGATAAATTTTTTTTTTTTTACATTTGTACTATAAAGTTATTGTAATGATCGTATTCCTAATAGAAAGCAAGCCACTTTCAGAAACTCGACTGCTATCTGGATTTATATCACTTCCTATTTATCGAATGAAAATAATTCCGTTCAGAGGAGACGTTACTTAACCGATAACAAAAGGAATTCTGCCACCCTTAATCTTTTTTTATTACACAAATGTAGGTTAACGTTAAGATATTAACTTTCCAACATTTTTAAGGTGATCCTTTTATGGCGATAAAAGTCGAGATTACGGTACGGGAATTCCAGTACCTTTTCGATAACTTCTTTCCCAAACAACTTACACAGCCCCTAGTGCGATTTTTTGAAAGGAAAAAAAAGAAATAAAAAATAATAAACCTATCCACTTCCTACGATTGTCTGTATTTGGTAACACACTACCACCCACAGAAAATTTACCATACCTCTAAAGAGTAGGTAAACGCGCTTACATTTTCTTTCAACCTCAAGAACGTAGGTGTGTGTGTGTGAGTGATACAGTCGCAGGTTGTTGTATCTTCCGATCCCAAGTAGGTGTGGACGCCATAAGGTGTTCGATTTCCATCGGTTTGCAAATCGCGAAAATTCGACCCGTGGACTTCGATTTCCTTTCGAACAAGGAAGAAGTAGAAGTGCTTTGCATCCGAAATAAATCGTTTGCACCACCAGAATTGCCAACGGAAGTGATGATGCCGGTAATAAGTTCGCATCGGTAATCAGATGGACAGAGGAGGCGTGCTGCCGACCCAGCCTCGCCCACGCGAGTTTTGTGTCGTTTGGAGGTCACGTGACGTAGCAATGTGTGACGCAGCAACCCCGGACGATTCACCACTTCCCTAAAAATGGATTACTAACAAATCGAGGGCAGGGTAGTTCAGTGGACCACATAGCCCCAACTCACACACTCATGGGAGTGCATGATAAGGTTGTGCAAGGATGGTAGGGGGGAAGGGAATGATTACATATTGCGGTTTTGGAATGCCACTTGGAAGCTAGGGTGGGGGTGGAACGTCACATGAAAGAGGAAACGCTCTTTTTGCCCATAAAACACAAAATTTTGTAATCCATTTTTGGAGTTTGGGTTAATAAGAGTAAAATGAAAGTCTTTATGCAATATTTTGTTATGAGGGATGTTTTTGATTTCATTAACTCTTCGATAAATCACGCATCTGGTAGGAAAATGTGGAAAGAAAATTTAAATTCAAAAATTTTTTTTATTATTATTTTGTTTTGCTTTTTGGTACACTGGAAGATAATTTTATAATCGGAACAATAATTTTCTTTATATTAATAAATCTGTAAAAGTCTGTTCTATTAAATTATCGAAAGTTGATTGAAAATTTTGGTATTCTATATAATTTTTTTAAATGATTTTAGTTTGTCTGCAATTATTTTTAGACAATCTCCTTTAAATTCTTCTTATTTTTTTAAAATATTATTCTGTAATTTTTTATTTTGTGTCTCAAAATAAATAACAAATAATATATCTTGAATAAACATGAGGTATCCTATTTCCTTTTATTTAAATTATCTAACATCAACATTATAATAAAAATATTACAATTAAAAAATTATTATAATAAAACATTATAATAAACGTTATAATAAAAAATGTCAGTATAATAAAAAAATAATATTATAATAAAGAATCCATAACAAAAATTGATGTATATTGGGTATTGTATAATTTTAAGAATACATTATTTTTATGATTAATTCATTGTTTTTAAGAGAAGTTTAAACATACCTTTCATTTTTCATTAAAAAAATAATAATAGATTTATCTATGAAATAGTAGATTCTTACGATAAGCAAAAAGGTTTGCGTATTAAAATCTGAAAATGTTATGTACAACATATCGTGATAAATAGTCCTGCTTATCCTTTACTATGTTGGTTATTGTAGGTATAGAATGCAATAAATTTATTTACTTTTGACTACACAATGTTTAAGAATTTAAAAACAAATACTTAGATAAAATATGTGTAAAAAAAGTGTGTTTTGTTTTGTAGAACTTATTTTCATTAATAGTAGTTCATTTTCTGTTTTTGTAGAGCTTTTTAAATTTATTATTTGAATAAAAAATAAATCTTTGTATTTTGTTATATTAAACTATCGAACAGTTTTTGCAGTCGAAATAATTTTAGATTGTCTATAATTATTTTTAGACAGTCTTCCTTATATCCTTATTTTTTTTTTTATGATATTCTGTAATTGTTTATTTTGTACCTTAAAAAAATGGCCGAGTCAATGGCTTATAACGTTAACTGTTTTGATTATATTTTTTTCAAACAGTTGAAAATAAAAATAAATTAATGAAATGTTATACTTGTTGTCATATTATGAAAAAAACAATTTTAGCTCTTATTCTCAAATTTTTTCAATTGAAAAACTATGTTTTTTTTTTCAATAATTCTGTGCATCGTCATTTGAAACAGTCTGACCACTTTACAAAGCAACCACCACTTCGTTTAGTCAGCGTTAGTTCTTATGGCCACAGCATTTCGAAACAAATACCGACTAACACCCTGGAGCAACAACCGCATGATGCGCCATGGCCTACAGTTATTTTATGGCTGCAGTCATAGCCATACAGTTTACAGTCGGGACATACGGTTTAAAATGGATTCCGAACTACTACAAACATCCATAGCACTACCGGACTCGAATCCGAAACCTGTGGCAACAAGCGCCAGAACGCTAGTCACTCGGCCATCTGGTCTCCGAGATCCAATACCGGGAGATTTTGTTGCTTCCATCTTGATTTACCTTGATTTTGCTGCTTCCCAGAGACAGAACTGTCCTACCAAATTAATTACTTCTTAATTAATTACTCCCCTGGCATACTCCTACTCCTTTCTGGCATAAATAGAGAAATAAGGTTTGATTCGCTTTTCGGTATTCTAGCTGAACTTCGAATCAAAAACCCAGTGACAGTGTCACAATGCTTCTAATGATTCTAAATTTAAAAAAAAAAAATAAGATGAGAAAAATTTGAAAGAGAGGAAAATTGATTTAGAAAAATAATTTTAATCCAAAATTTAATTTGCTTCAGTACAGTTTCTTTTTTTTTGTATCAAAAGAAAACAAACCTACTCCCCTTTCCAAGGAACTCTTTATTTAATATTCTCTATATTAATAATTCTATTAATAATATTAATATTCATATAATATTAATATTCTCTATTCTTTTTTAAATATTTTATAAAAATTTTTAGGGATTTTCAAATTTTAATTCAAACATTTTAATAGAGACTGATTTCGAATCATAAATTATTCATACTAAGTTTTTAATTTTATTGTAAAAACAAGCATCATTTTGTTGCTTTACGGAATTAATGCCCACTAATTCAAAATGACGAAAGATAGCGGCTTAAATATAATTAAGGAACACAAAGGAATGATTAATCTTTTTCAAAATAAATTCCACAAGTCAAATAATTTTTACCACTTTCTGGTCATTAAATATGAACTCATCGCAGAGGACTTAGCGTTGTTTTAAACAGTAAATGTGTCATCATTTTTAATGCCGTTCTTTTTTGAAGGTTTTTCACGGAAAAACGCTGAAACTTGCTTGTTTATATTTGTTAACGCAGCGGAAAACGAAGTCAAAAAAGCTAACAGTAATTCTTAAATACCAAAGCTCAAGAACCAATGGAAGATATGTTTACAAACCTTACGTCATCTTTACTTATGTAGTTGGATGTGTTTTTGCATTTTTTTTTGTATGTTTTATTGATGTAAAGTTAAAAATTTTGGTTAATTAGTAGAAATTATTTTTTTGTCAGTAAAATATAAAATAACGTATACGTTATTTTATATTTTGCTGACAAAAAAATTATTATACGTTATAAATATTATTAATATTTTACGTATATAATAATAATAATAAAATAATAATAATAATAATTCTTTTGTAAAATATTATTATTATTTTATATTATGTTATAACAATACGTAAAATAACGTAAATAACCAGTATGAAGCATATAATTTTTTGCTTATTTGTGTTACTGCGATACTATATAAAAGCTTGAAAGGCTTAATTTTTAAATATTAATAATTTATCAGTTAAAAATATTATCTTTACGAACTTGGCTTATTAATTCACCATTATTTATATTAATAAGTCATTAAAAAATGTTAATTATTTATAGATTTAATAATACACATGCCCGACTCGTGGCTCTGGAGAAACATGCGTCACTGGCGAGCATTAGGGCGAAGGTTCCACCCTCTGACGCCTTTGTTATAAACGCTGTTTAAAAAAATGAGGAGACTTCCATGGCCTTTAGGATGTTCAGCATGTTGCCTCGTCAGTCAAATACTTGGTGGGAATTTTTCTGGTTTTCTCCCACACGATACGCAAATACCGAGTAGTTCCCCCTAAAATTCCACTCGGAAGGACAAGGCGACAAGGAGTCAAGTTACATTTCTACGGGTACTCCATCATAACAGATGCTTCCCCCCTTTCCCTCCTTCCATCAGTGGATTTCTCATGGGATGTCCGTCTCCCACTGCAGGATACTGAGGATTAGGCGCATACATATTGTTATTTATGAATATAAGGTCGAGGGAACAGAAAATGTAACTAAATACAAATCTGTAAGTCAGAAAATCTCAGGAAAACGCAAGATGAAAATATGAATATCTGAATGTTTTCTTTGGTGCATTTTTTTCTAGCGGTTCTGATGAACAACGTTAATCTACCAAAGTGGTTTTCTCGTTCTGAAAGAAGTGAACAACTTTTGGGGTTCGTAGGCAAATGCAAAGAAGAGATTGTAAAAATTTTCGATTTAATAAATAATAATAAAAAAAAAAATGTAATCTTATAGTCTCGTTCTGGTGCTCTGTGCCACAGGTTTCGGGTTCGAGTCCCCATGAATGTTTATAGTGATTCGGAATCCATTTTAAACCGTAAGTCCCGGCCTAATATGCTTGTAGAGCGTTGACCGTAGGGCTGACATCCCTACCCCACAAAAAAGAATACAGCTTCTCTGGAAATCTGTCAATAAGCAGTCTGCCTTAGCCCACCATGGGATGTTGCGCCAATGAAGAAGAAGAATCTTATAGTCTAAACCAGGGATGGACAACCCAAATGATCTTGCGGGCCACTTTGTAAAGGCATTATAACTCCGCACGCCGATTATAAAATTATATATTCTCATATTAGATTTGATCCCCCTATAGATATTTTTTGAACTGTAAAATTGAAACATAAGGATTTATTATTATTGTGTTTACTAATATTCTAACATGTAAACATAGATAACATAATAATAGTGATACTAAACGCACATTGTAATGAAAGGTATAACATTAAAAATGAAATATGAAAAACATAAAAATATAAATGAAATAAAAAAATGAAATCATTTAAAAATATTTATTTCATTAGTGCGATGTTTGTTTCTCCACTCTTTCACTTAGCTTTTGCAAATCAATCTCAATTTCGGTACTTGCACATCGTAATTGGTGTTGCAGTTAGAGTCCGTTATGTTTGAGCGTGTTTTGTGTTGGGTCAATTTCCTTTTTTGGAGGAGGGGAAAAAAAAAAGAAAAAAAAAACCACCGATTCGCAGATGTTGAAGCAAAATCGCTAACAACTTCAACTAAAAGTCTGGTTTGCTCTGCTATCAACAATCAACTATCTGCGTATCTAGGGATGGCCATTGCGTCACTTTAGGTTACTTAAAGTGAAACACAGGACATGTTATATTAGATGTTCCAAGATGCACGCGCATCATGATTTCGCAGAATAAAATTTAATTATCTGCGAACTCATAACTCTAAAACGACTAACAGGCGATTATCATTATTATTATTACTAAGCAAACAGGCAATGTCATATATTTGCGAGAATATTATTTTAAAATCAAAGTTACTTTTATCTCATAATTTCGACAATTCATTTTTGAATATATAGATGCACACATAATATATTTTTTTAATACATTGTTCTTCACTACTTTGTATAAATATATTTTGTTAGTAAAAGTGTGATAAATCTCACTGACAGGCAAAATGTTCAAGACGGGCCGCGGGTTGGCCAGCCCTGGTCTAAACGGAAATTCATGAAATCAAACTGAAATGGTGTTGTTTTTTTAGGTAGTGGAATAAGTGTTGTGTCTAATCCTCAGTGTCCAACAGCGCCAGACGGACATCCCATGAGTAGACTACTCATGAAAGGAGGAATGGGATGGGCAGCTTCTGTTGTGATGGAGTACCTGTAGGTAGAAATCTGACTTGGTTAAGAAGTTGCTGAAGAAGGAGGGTAGTGCTTTCCGGGATCAATTTTAGGAGAAACTACGCCCAATAGCGTATTGCATAGAAGAAAACCCGAAAAACAACCACCAGGTAGTCTGACTAACGATGCAAGATGCGTCAATAATAATGTGGATTGAGCCTCAGCCCTAATGCTCACCAGCGACGCACGTCAACACTGCGCCACAAGTGGAATAATGATTTAAATAAAAAAAAAAAAATAATAATTAAATTGTGTATATATGAAATAGTGAATAAAATATATATTTCATTTGCTTCGTTGTAAATTCATACTCCTTTATGGAAATATCAGCTGACTAGTTAATAACTTATTATTAAAATTAATTTTGTTTACTTATTTCAAAGAATTTTTATTTTATTCATCAATTAGCAATATTCTATCGCATTTAATAGAATCATTCTAATTAAAAACTATAATTTATTTCCTTTCTTAATCATTCGCATATTCTTTACTACATTTTATTGATTTTATAATCAAGGCGGTTCGCGGGTTGGCCACGTCTGGTCTAAACGGACAATAATAAGGCTGTGCAGCCCGTTTAAAATATATATATTTGTAACAAATTTCTATTTCCGTAACCAATATCAAGCTAGAGTCATACATTTATGGATGGCCCCTGTAGAGCGAGTATCATTTCCTGATTCTTGTTGAAGCATAAATAATAGGATTGCGTGACAATTTTATGGTATTGTCACAATTGAACAAGTGTGTGGGTGGCAGGTCTAGTTCGCGTGCAAGTGCATTAAGGGAGGATTTATATTCCAGGTAAATGCTAAAAACCAGAGCTGTCACTACTTATTAGTGCAACGAGACATTCAGTTCCACTTTATTTTTATCAATGTGAAGGACGCTAATGTTTCGCATTCATTCACTATATCTTGTCATCATGGAGTGCCGTGTTCGAAATTCGATACAACATAATCGTGCTCATTAAAAAAAATGCGTTTTTGTTTTTAATTAATTGGAGTGGGGTGCGGTTGAAAGATACTTGTTCCTGGTTTAAATGGAAATAGGTGCATTTTAGCTGTCAAGTATTATTTTACGCTGATTTTATCGATACTACTTTATATACATCTCATTATCTTTTTTGGGGATTCCTGATTGGTCGGCCTCGTTTATTGATATTTTTTGTGCGATTTAAGAATGAGTGACAAAAAATAATAATAGAAATAAAATAAATTTAAAATCTTTCAATTTTTTTCTTTCATGACAGGTATTAGAGACTCATTAAAATTGTATGCCTTTTGTCTTTTTAAAACAAAATAAGATAACGAAACGTTTTTTATTCACATCAAAAGAAGATATATAATAAAAAATTATATAAAAATGTTGAAATCTGCTCGGCAAATTTCAACTTATCATGTGTGAACATTCGAGAACGGATGAATAAACTCAGGAATATACCAATGTTTAATAATGCAAGAGATATATGAAGCAATTAATTGGAATACTACAAGAATGGCCAAATTCAATAGCCATTGAAGAATCTCTAAAGAATATACAAAACTAAGATAAATGTAGTCTTAAATGACGAATGAAGTATTCTAAATTCTACAAGAAACGTTATCACATTAAATAGCCAAAAGAATATATCAAAGTTTGAAAATTCTAGGTATAAATGAAGAATGAAGTATTCCAAATACAATAAGAAGCACTATACAGCTCAATAGGCACCGGAAAATGCCTAAAGTGATAAACATGAAACTTCAAGAAGAAGGAATTGATCAACGCACTACGAGTACTTATAGCCATTGGAAATACACATGTTTAAAATTCCAACCCAAAACATGAAAAGTGATTCAAAATCATACTACAAAAACACTTCAAACAAAAGCTGAATTCTCCAGAAAATTCCTTAAGACTAACGTTATTCATAAATCATTTCAATAGTTAATGGACCAAAGTACCATTTTCCGCCAAAATTTGCAATGGAGTTTTATTTGCTTGACCGTCATTTTCGGATAACGTCACGAACCACTAACCAGGACAAATCATGTTCACACATGATAAATAAAATCCTTCAAGTTTTTTCTTTCATGACAGGTATTACAGATTCGAAATTGTATGCCTTGTCTTTTTAAAACAAAGTAATGAGATAACGAAACGTTTTTTATTGACATCAAAATAATTAACACATAAAAAAAGGCGTGAAAGGGAGATATTCGGTGAGTAAGAAATGGTTAGTAAAATCACAAGTTTTAAATAACTAACTCAAGTTTGAAATCATCTTATGAAACTGACATCCTCTCTCTCTTACTATTTGTATCAGCATAAGGATCTTTTTATTACTGGGGCCTTTCCAACATTAGTATCTTCTTCATTGGCGAGACAGTCCCATGGTGAACCAAGAACGTCTGCCTACTGACAGATTTCGGGACAGGAGATATTTTCTTTTTACGAGGTAGGGTTGTCAACCTTACGCGCGATGCTCTACAGATCTACTAGACCGGGACCTATGGTTTAAAGTTGGATTCCGAACCACTACAAACATCTATGGACTCTAGCCCGAAATCTGTGGCATTGAGCGCAAGACATTTGGTCATCAGGCCCTCAACATCAGTCTCTGGTTATGGAATTTTTCAATATCTTCACCAAATATTGTTTTTCCTCTATTGAGATCATGTGATGGAAACTAGAAAACACATACAGAGTCAGGTCGACACTAGTGAAATATGCAGACAGCAGCTCAAGCTGTCTACTATTAGACGAAGATTAACGATCTCATCCTTTCTTTTATAAAAGCGATGACTGAAACTAATTCGTTAACCAACAAACTGTTGTGAATTTTGATAGATTACTTAAATTTTTTTTTTATCATTTCAAATTAACGCCTATAAACAACATTTCGAAAAAGATCCAGTTTTCGAAGGGTTTGCAAAAACCTGTTCACCATTTAGATATGTTATTGTTTTTCCCTATTGAGATCATATGATGAAGACTAGAAAACACATACATAGCCAGGTCGACAGCGGGGAAATATGCAGACAGCAGCTCAAGCTGTCTACTAGACGAAGATTAAAGGTCTCATCCTCTCTTCTTTTGTAAAAGGCATGACTAAAGCCAATTCGGTAACTATCAAATTGCAGTGATTAATTAAAAAAAAAATCTTTTAGCTCTTCAAAATAATGCTTATAAACTAGTTAAATAATAATAGTTCGGAAAAGATCCAGAAGTGTTCGCAATAAAATGCTGAGTGACTTATTCTACCTACGCGTATATCAATTTGTTTTGGTACAATGTAATTAGCGAACAGCTGCCTGAAAGTGAAGCATTTTGACAGATGCAAACTGCCTCAGCCGACTGACCTTCGTCAGGATTTACTTCTTGTGGGGTGGTACAAAGATAAAGCAGAATCCCGCAGTAGCTTTCTGCTTTTGAAAAAGTTCACTTTTATGTTGTGTCACGAGCGGTGAGGCGAGAGACACCATTTGCCAAGTTTCAGCTATGCTAATGAAAGCATTAAAAATAGAAGTAATGGTATTGAAAGGCAGCCACTAGTTATCAATCTGCAACGCCGGCAGGAGACATCCAGTTCTGAAGCACCGGTTCACTTTTTAAGTAATTGGGGCAAAGGTGCGCCGTTTCGGTTCTTTCGCAATGTGCAATCCGGAAAAAAAATATATCGGGGTTTGTTTTAATCAAAGTGGGATATTTATTTTCGCAACGCCATCTAAAAGTTAAAAATTCGAATTTCAATAACGGCCTTCATTTTTTTTTTTTTTTTTTTTTTCATTTGAAAAGCTTATTAAAGAAAACAGATTTTTATATCAATAAATAACTGAAAGCATATGCTAAGAAAATAAATATGTTAATAAATATGTTAGTAATATATATGTCAACAAATTTTTTGATGTTGCTGTTTTACGTCGATAGATTTTGCATTTCGTTCATGTCTGCTGCAAACAGCGTCCTGATGAATGATGAAAAGAGGATATTGTCTAACGTCATGAGAGATATTGCCTTTAATGGATAATGTTTTATGGGTAACAACACCGTATTTGTGCATAATGTTAGAGAAAACAAGATAGCCAAGCCTGATTGTCGAAGAGAGACACTTACGATAGTTGTCATAATCGGCATTGCAAAATTTTGGAAGTAAATAGTAGATCGCTTAATTGAATTTTGCTATAAGTAGCAATTATTTAAAAATCCAAAAAAACTTCAGCGTACAAAACACACGTTTATAAATACCAATTTAAATCCTATCTTCAACAAGCCCAGAATTGATTGTAAATAAAAATATTTGATAATTATTTTGTATTAATAAAATAATAGTCCATTTTGCCAGGCCAAAACACAAAACATGTCTGTCCACTTGCCATCCAATAGTTCAAAGATTTCTTTCTGCAATATAATAATGAAAACTTTCATTGAATCTACTTATTGCTTCATTATAATATTGAAAATTGTCATTGAATTTAGTTATAGCTACATTATAATATTGAAAACTTTCATTGAGTTTAGTTATTCCTGAGATAGTAGTACCATATCCATACCAAATTTTGCTGCTTTCTATTAAATTTTCTATTAAACTCAAGACTAAACTTAATTGGCAATTGTAATTTTAATTTTAAATATTTCATTCTGAATATTTACCTTTGTAAGAAAATAGTAAAAAAATTATTTATTAATAACCATTATTAGTATTTTAATATTGTATATGAAAGAACCATATATATACCATTATTATACCATTATTGTATATGAAAGAAATCATATGCTACAGATACAACTTTACGGCTATTGACATAGAGTGTAATGCATTTTATGCCTACAAAGAATGTAGCTTTTAGTTTCTAACTTTGATTAAAAAAATAAGTATTTTAGTACCAAAATAAATGCAGAGAGTCTCTTAAAAACATCTTAGGTCCAAAAAACGACGTTCTTAGATAGCAGAGAGAATGTCAAAAGCTTGATAAAAGCAAATCGGAAATACCTACAATTTTATCTCTTTATTGACTGACAGTTATCGGACCTATCTAAATCCCAGTTCCTCATTCCTGTTTTTTTATATCTGCGAAGAATTCCGAAGTTGTACGTTTCTCTTCCTGTCTTCTTATCATTCAGGTTCTTAATTCATGTAAGCTAAAAGACGAAAAAGTTATTCAGAAATATAAGTTATAACAAATCACGTAAATTTATGTTATTTCCTTTTCAAGATTCACATTAGATTCTGAAATACCGTGCAAAAGCTCTGGTGACTTGTGATAAAAAAATTTGTAAAAGTGTATTAGAAAGTGTGTTGCAATTTTTGTTAACAGTAACTCATAAAATTATTGTAAAATTTATATTAAAAATTCTATTATATTTAAATAATAAACAAATTATTTAAAATAATTTTATTTAAAAATTATTATTTTTTAAATGTTTTATACCTATGTGGAGTGAGGGTTTAATATTGGCTACATCAAAATAAATTTTAGAAACTTTGGTCAATATTATAATCTTCATCGTCTCCATTGGCATGTAGCTTGATGGCCAATTGGCTAGCGGAATGGCCGTTGATATCCCAGGTTTCAGGTTCGAATCCTGGCTATAGCATGGATGTTTGAGTGGTTCGGAATCCACGTTAAACTGTGCGTTCCGGTCTAAAAAACCCAAAGTATACAGAAAACGACCGTAGAGCAACAAACCATGTAACAGCCTCATGGTGTGCCAAGGCCGTCTACCTACTGGTAGATTTCGAGACAGGATATGATTTTTTTTATAGGTAAGGTTGTCAATCTTACGTCAAACAGTCATAATTGACCTCGAGCTACGGTTTAAGGTAGATTCCGAACCACTACAAACATCCATGGCACCGCCGGGACTCGAAGCCGAAACATGTGGCATCGAGCGCCAGAGCGCTAGCCAATTGGGCATCAGGCCCAATGTTTTAGTTTACATTTAGATAATAAGTTTGGTTTGTTGCTCTACGGTTATTTTGTGCACACTTTAGGCTAATTAGACCCTGACCTACAATTTAACTTGGATTCCGAACCACTAACAAACATCCATACTACCGCCAGCATTCGAACCCGTAGTACCAAAGGCCAGAGCGGCAGCCGATTGGACATCAGGCCCAATGTTTTAATCTACGTTTAGATAATAGGACATTTTAAATTGGTTTTTTTTTGCAATTATAATTAGTGCTTAATTAACAACGTAATAAAATACACTAAAGTAGTGAAGTATTTATTCAAATGTTTATACAATGTAACATGAAAGTATTTCAGTACCAACTGAAGTACTTCTGGCTTATTTTGCATATCTAAGAAGTCGACGTCTTATATCATATCTTAACAAATAATCTCAAAATCCTTAACTGAAAAACCGAAACTTCATTTAGAAAATAAGATATTTTAAATTGGTTTTGCTTGCAATTATAATTACTGCTTAAGTAACAATGTAATAAAATACACTAAAGTAGTGAATTATTTAATGAAATGTTTAATTTTACAATGTAACAAGAAAGTATTTCAGTATCAGCCGAAGCACTTTTCGCTCATTTCGCGTATCTGAGAAGTCGATGTCTTTTTTTTTTATATCCTTACAAATAATCTTAATGAAAAACCGAAGCTTCATTTAGATAACAAGATATTGTAAATTGGTCTTGTTTGTAATTATCATTACTGCTTTATTAATAGCATAATAAAATGCACTAAAGTATTTATCCAAATGTTTAATTATATAAAGCATCTCTGTACCGACCGACGTACTTCTGGCTCATTTTGCATATCTGAGAAGTCGACGTCTTTTTTTTCATATCTTTATAAATAATCTTCTTAAAATACTTATCCTCACATTTTATTTAATAAACTTACAATTTAAATGTTTTATTAAAAAATACATGTAATGATGGTTTAATAATGGAATCATCAAAATAACTTTTACAAACTTTGATCAATGTTCTAGTCTACAGTTAGATATTAAGATATTTTAAATTGGTTTTGTCTGCAATTATCATTACTGCTTAATTAATAACGTAATAAAACGCACTAGAGTAGTGAATTATTTACTTAAATGTTTAATTCTACAAAGCATTTCAAGTACCAACCGAAGCCTTTTTGGTTCATTTGGCATATCTGAGACATCGACATTTTTATTCATATCTTTACAAATAATCTTCTCAAAATTCTTAAGTGAAAAACCGATACTTCCTTTAGATAATAAGATATTTTAAATTGGTTTTGCTTGTAATTATCATTACAGCTTAATTAATAACGTAATAAAACACACAAAAGTAGTGAAGTATTTATTTAAATGTTAATTGTACAAAGCATTTCAGTGCCAACTGAAGCACTTCTGGGTCATTTTGCATATCTAAGAAGTCGACGTCTTATATTATACCTTAACAAATAATCTTCTCAAAACCCTTAACTGAAAAATAAAAACTTCATTTAGATAATAAGATATTTTAATTAGTTTTGTATGTAATTATCATTACAGCTTAATTAATACCATAATAAAATACATTAAAGTAGTGAAGTATTTGTTTAAATGTTTAATTATACCAAGCATTTCAGTACGAACCGAAGTACTTCTGGCGTATTTTGCATATCTGAGAAGTCAACGTCTGTTTTAATATCTTAACAACTAATCTTCTCAAAGTTCTTAATTGAAAAGTCGAAACTTCATTTAGATATTTTTTTTGCAATTATCATCACTGCTTAGTTAAAAATGTAATAAAATACGCTAAAGTAGTGAAGTATTTATTTAAATGTTTAATTGTATAATATAACAAGCATTTCAGTACTAACCGAAGTACTTTTGGCTTATTTGGCATACCTAAGAAGTCGACGTCTTTTTTTCATGTCTTTGCAAATAATCTTCTCAGAATTCTTATCTGAAAAACCGAAACTTCATTTAGAAAATAAGACATTTTAAATTGGTTATGTTCTTGATTAATAAGTAATAAAATACACTAAAGCAGTGAAGCATTTATTTAAATACATCACTACTTAGTGTATTTTATTACGTTAAAATATTCAAAGCATTAGTGTTATTTTTTTTACGTTAATGTATACAAAGCATTTCAGTACCAACGGAAATACTTCTGTCTTATTTTGCATATCTAAGAAGTCAACGTCTTATACCATATCTTAACAAATAATCTCAAAATCCGTAACTGTAAAACCGAAACTTCAACGTTAAGTTCAACTGATATACGATTTGCTTATTTATCACCATCAACGACACGCGTATACTGTAGCGTATCCTCTGACTTGATAAAGTTGAATTAGTTGTGCAAAGAGGCTGCTACAGATTGTCGATGTTTACAAAATTTGCTTTTTTTTATTGTCAATGCTTAGATTAACGCCCTGGTAATGGATTTCTTTTTTTTCAGTTTCTAGAAGTGGTTTGTTATGATAAATATTTCTGAAATATCTTTAAAAGTCACTGACTAAACCAGACGAAAATGCTTAAGTACTTCCTGATTTTTTCTCTCTAGATATTGTATGTAAACTATCGTTAACTAAATAAATAAAGGATGCCATATATTTTCTTATAAGGTAAATATTCAAGTGTTTTTCTCTCAAATAAAGAAGCCTTTTTAGAAATAGAGCATGATTACTTAGAGCAATGACTTCATAATGTCTTAAAACGTTAATCATGAACTTGTGTTAATATTAAGTGGGTAGTTTTGGTATTTTGAGCCCAATAAAGAACTTCGCAATTGATGAAAAAAAACCTGAACATCTCTAATAAATTATTTTATTAGAAGCTACAAGAAAAGTAAATAAACACTGATTTAAAATCTGATTACTATAGTTCGTAATTTTGCAATAAGTTAATGATAAAATCTTGTAATTAATCAAATATAGTAACAATTAATGTAGAAAAAGTCATGAATAAAAAAACATTTATTTACGATATCACCCCAAATAAAAATGTTTATTTAAATAGGAAGTTTAAAGACATTAAAAATTTTAATTTTTTCAATCCCTGTATTGATAAATCTGCATTATTTTATAAAAAAAATTAAATAAAAGAAATAAGTAATTAAGGAATACATTTAAAACATGTTATGTATTAGTTGAATAATCATGTAAAAATACAATTATTACATAGATTTCCATAATACCTATAATTATGGCCGGAATTAATGTAGAAAAAATGAATAATAAAATTTTTTGATATCACACAAATAAAAATGTTATTTAAATAGGAAGTTTAAAGACATTAAAAAAATTTTAATTGTTTGATTCACTATATTGATTAATCTGCATTTTTTTATAAAATATTTTAAATAAAGAGCAACTAAATAAATAATTATGATGGAATATATTTAAAACGAAATATTACGTATAGTTGAAGTCATGTAAAAATACAACTATTACATAGATTTGCAAAATATACATAATTATTTCTCATATTTTCGTTGCTATTTAGTTGTAGCATTACATAAGGACCCTGATGGCCTAGTGACTAGTACTCTAGCATTCGCTATCACAGGTTTAGAATTCGAGTCCAGGTGGTACCATGGATGTTTGTAGCGATTCGGTAGTGTAGTAATTTATGTAGTAGTATTCGATAGTTTGGTAGTAGCTTGTAGTGGTTCGACCGCAGGTCCCTGTCCTATAGGGCTGACAACCTTATAACATAAATATTTTTTTCTTCTAATGCAGCTGGCAAACACTTAGACAATTGTCTTTGATGCCTTAAGGCAAGCGCTGCACCGACGTTACTCACTTAGCACTACACAGGAGGTGCGTGTAGCTTGAAGATAAGCTATGGACTCAGATAACAACACCCCCGAAACGCTTTACGATCCTATTAGACCGGGACCTACGGTTTAAAGTGGATTCCGAACCACTACACACACATCCATGACACCGCTGGGACTCGAACCCGAAACCTATGGCTCCGAGCGCCAGAGCGCTAGCCACTCGGCAATTCAGGCTCAAAAAGAAAACATCTCTTATCTCAAATTCTGCCAGTAGACAGATGGTCTTGGCCCACAGTGAGGCTATGGCGTCAGTGATGGAGTATTACATTATAAAAATCGTGTTATTGAAATGTTTACAGAAAATTGAATTTTTTTAATGTTATACTTTAATTTTCTTAAAAAAGATTTCAATTTTATTATTCCATAAAATTTTAAAAATATGTTAAAAATCTGCGTGGTAAAATAACACGGAAGCGGAATGGAATTTTTGAGCCAAACAGTCTGCTTAAAGCAGAAGACATAAAAATGACACTCGTACTTTAAACATATATTTTTTTTATTTCACTCACGCACACACAAACACATATGTGCGGAATAAAAAAAAAAAAAAAAACGTTTTCAATGTAAGTCTCGCAGCTTTGGCTGAAAATAGATTTCTTTTTTTAGCGAACTCTTGATGAGGTGCATAGGGGAGAGAAGGGAGCTCCCCATCATTACGTCTATAATGATCCCCCCTAGTACTGAAACGAACCGACTATTTTGTTTGTCATGGGGCCCACTATGGGTTTTTGAAATTTAGCCAGAGACTAACAGGTTATCTCTCCCATGACTCATCTGAATTCATGTTCGAGTTTTATAATGATTAGAATCAGGCTTGTAGCAAGGATCGTCCATCCCCTTACACAAAACTGCAATTAGAACCCCCTCTCCTTTGAAAAGAAAGCAAACTGTGGAATAGTATATGTATTCTTTAGTTTATTAAAGATGTCGAAAGATAGTTATAAATTTACTTTTATAGAAATAAATCTGTATAGAATATGATCACAATTTAAAATATTGATTATTTAATTCTTGAAATCTATCACTGGCAAATTTTCTAGCTGGTCTTGTTGCATTGTCTAATATAAATAGTGTTTTATAATTCTTCTGAAATTAGAACATGAAAGAGATTTTTGAATGGAGCTAATCCTTTTGAAAATAATTTTTTTTTAAAATACACGTTATTTTTTTTTTTTTTTTTTATTCCACTTGGTAGACAACAACATCTAGACCAAGTCCAAGAACCCATGTGGTCTCATGATAGGTGGGAAAGACAGGCAGCTTCTGTTGTGACGGAGTACCCGTAGGTAGAAGTCTGACTTGGCTCCGAGCCGCTAAAGAAGGAAAGTAGTGCCATCCAGAAGGACTTTTAGGAGGAACTGCCCCGCAGTTGCGTATCTAATAGGCGAAAACCCGGAAAACTCCTCTCAGGTTGTCCGATTAACTAGGCAAGATGCTGAGCATCACAAACGCCGTCGAGTCCCCTTCTTTTTTGAACCACGAATCGGGCATGTAAAATGGTTAATATATTTATCTAATTTTTTTCTATTTTTACGTTTTCTAAATTTTTTATTTAATAATTTATTTATAAAGATTAATTTTACGCCATGACGTTTTAATAAACCAATTATAAAGAATATCCTACAGTATATAACTTTATAACGAAAATAAACTTATATATATATTTCTAGGAAGGCATTAGCTTTTAATTTTTGTGTGCATAAGTCTTTTTGTCCACATTAAAAAGTCTTTTATAAAGTTGGAAATTTATTTTAATTGTTGTTGTACGTGATTTTTTATGCAGTATGAAAAAAGAACGAGATATTTATAAATCTCCTTAAAGTGATTTCATTTGTCAAACCAAAAATTTACAATAAGAATGAAATAAAAGTTTTAATTCAATTTACAAAGCAAGATTATTTAAGGAATAAAACTTTTTTCATCAAATATTCTTTGTATTATTTGTCAAATGATTAAGTAATAAGTTAAAGGGAACACAAACTGTAATCGTGACTGGCTTCAGAGTTCAATTAATTTACAGCTGTTAAAAAACTAAATCGAATCGTGAGGAACAAAATTCCAAAACTTCTCAAAGAAATTCTATACTGTCCTAAATTTTGGCTTAAAAAATGAAACGCATTATTTAACTTTTTAATTCCTTTATCGAAACTTTATTCATGACCAAAATGATTAATTATTTTTAAATTAAGATGGGTAATTTTCAAATATATAATCAACTTGAAATAAGTACTTGAATTAATCAAAAGTAAATCTCATTTACTTTTGATATATATTTTAATAAACATATTATTTAAGCAAAACTAAAGTCAATCTTGGGGCCTGAGGGCCAAGTGACTAGCGTACTGGAGCTCGGTGCCATGGATATTCGTAGTGGTTCGGAATCCACCTATCCCGTAAAAAACAAAACATCTCTTTTCTCAAAATCTACCAGGAGGCAGACGGCTTTGACCCACCATGGGGCTGTTGCGCCATTGATGATGATGATGATGATGAAAATCAATCTTATGCTAAGATTTGGTCATATTTCAAAATAAAACATTACAAAATTCGCATTAATTAATGAAATTATTTCTTGTTCACATTGAATTTAAAAATAATTTTTTAAAATGGTATTTTTAAATCGACAACAGACTTCTGTAATAATGAATTAGATGTATTCAAGTACTTTTAAGAAATGTTTAAATTCTTGTAGAATTGTCCCATTAAATTCGTACTTTTCTGCTAACAACTGTACGAACAGAAATGCTGTTTGTTTGTGACTAATCCTCAATGTCCTGCAGTGCGGGACGGACATCCCATGAGTGATCTACTCATGGATGGTGGGAAAGGGGCAGCTTCTGTTGTGATGGAGCACCCGTAGGTAGAAGTCTGACTTTTGCTCCGTGACGCTCTTACAGTCATAGGAGACTGGGACCTACGGTTTAAAGTGGATTCCGAACCACTACAAACATCCATGGCACCGCCGGGACTCGAACCCGAAACGTGTGGTACCGAGCGCTAGCCACTCGACCATTCAGGCCCTAGAAATGCTGTAGAACAGACATATAAACACGAACAACTGTATAAAATACATCTTCCTTAGAAGGGAATAGTAATTGTCATTGCTATTCCCTTCTAAGGAAGACGTTTTTCTATAGGATGTTTAATCAGCCTACCTTAATTTTAATTGTAAAAACCCCCTTAGTAAATAGTGAAGCAGATAATCTGATAACAGTTAAGCTTATTGCCAAAGTACACGCTAGTCTGTTATTTCAAGCTGAAATAGTTAAGCGAATATGGGGGAGGGGGTGAGTTTGTAACTTCTTTTTCCAGGGCATCCATAACTCAATTTTAGAGGACCTTTTATATATCCAACAAATTACAATTAGATATAATAATATAATGTCGGCTAAATACTAGATAAATAATAAACCCATCTGTATCATGTTAATGCGTGGAATAATGATTTCTCCGCATGGAATTCAGATGGAATTGACCCACCATGGAGTTGCTGCGCCACTGAGTGAAAATGAGTAGAGTGTGTCGTAGAGAGAGTGAAAATGATCATAATCTATTATAAAAGATTATTGTTATTATTTCCATTAAATATTTGATTTTTAAGTAAATATTTCATTCTAACTAACACATAAAACCAGGCTTCATGGTCGAGTGTCTGGCGCACGGTGCCATAAGTTTATGGTTCGAGTCTCGGTGATGCCATGGATATTTGTAGTGGTTCGGAATCCACTTTAAACTATAGGTCCCTGTCTAATAGGACCGTAGAGCGTCGGACGTAGAGCTAACGACCTTACCCTGTAAAAAAAATTTAGGTGGCATGGGTGTTCGTTAGTGGTGCGAAATCTACGTTAAACTGTAACGGTTGGCCCAGTTGGATCTTGCAACCTACTTTTCTTCATCCAATTATGCATATTTATGAGGTGTAATTGGTTACTCCTTCATTCTTCAAGACGTTAATATTAGACCATATTAATACTAGTCTACACAGAAATTGGTTGATGGAGATTATTATTATATGTATTAAGTAGCAAGCTTGTCCTTTAGACTTAAACCTAAGTTTAAGTCTAAAGGACAAGCTTGCTACTTAATACATATAATAATAATCTCCATCAACCAATTTCTGTGTAGACTAGTATTAATATGGTCTAATATTAACGTATAATTAGAGAAAAATGTACTTTTTATCTTAATTTTTTGATTATGAGAAACTTACAAATTTATTTTTTGTGAATAAAGGACTTAAGGAGATGGTTGGCCTAGTGGGAGTTGGATACCCACTATTCTCCATCCAAGTATGCATTTTTATGTAGGTGTAATTGGTAACTCCTGATTCTCCAAGACATTAATACTAGACCATATTAATAGTTTACATCGAAATTAATTGATGGAAAAAATTATGTGTATATTGAGTGGCAAGCATGTTCTTTAGACTTAAATCTGGTTCAGTATGTTTAGGATGCTTTAGGTAGGCCTGTTGTTCTTACTGTTTCCTGCCAATTTTTAGAATCTCCTATGTTTTTACACAACAATAGGTTTTTCTGTCAATTGAGTAAATAAATATCATCATCTTGAGTATGGAACATCGCTATCGTATTGCATAGATGATAGAAGATATCGTAGTCCCTATTGTAGTTGATGCGCACTGATGTTTTGTTGATGATGTAACTATAGATGTCCATTGTGGATGTCCTTATTAATATCTACTGATGATGCCACTGAATATTTTTTTTTTTTGTGCAACCATGGACCAGACGTTTTCTATTGCCAAGAGATTTGGTGAACATTTTCCGTATCAAGGAAGATCCGTACAATACCGGCAACATGCGGTCGTGCATTATCCTGCTGAAACGTAGGTTTTTGCAGGGCTCGAATAAAGGGTAGAGCCATAGGTCGAAACCCAGCAAAATGTAACGTGCACTGTTCAAAGTACCGTCAATGCGAACAAGAGGTGACCGAGACGTGTAATCAATAGCACTCCATACCATCACGCCAGGTGATGGGTCAGTATGACGATGACGAATGCACGCAGCCAATGTGCGTTCACCACGATGCCGCCAAACACGGATGCGACCATCTTGATGCTGTAAACAGAACCTGGATTCATCTGAAAAAATGGCGTTTCGCCATTCGTGCTCCCATGTTCGTCATTGATCACACCATTGAAGAAACTCCTGTCTGTGATGCAGCGTCAAGGATAGCCGCAGTCATGGTCTCGAGAGCCCATGCTGCTGCAAACGTGTGGACGTGGTTGCACGATCCATTAACGCCATGCGGGTAACATGCCTGTCTTCTCGGCTGCTAGTGATAGGGGGCCGTTGAGATCCAGCACGGCGTTACGTATTACCGTCCTGAAACCGTCGATTCCATATTCTGCTAACAGTCATTGGATTTCGATCGACGCGATCAGAAATACCGCGTTACGATAAACCGCAATCCCGGTACGCTACAATTCGACCTTTATCAAAGTCAGAAACGTGCTGGTACGCATTTCTGCTTCTTACACGATACATCACAGCAACTTTTCACTAGGTAACAACGTTCAAATGCAATTTGTGTATGAGAATCCGGCTGAACAATGTCCTCATTTAAACATTGTAGGTGTCGCTACCGGCGTCTGCTTTGTCTGAATGCGTTGAAAAGCTAATTGTTTGCATATCACAGCACCTTCTTTCTGTCGTTTAAATTTCACTGCTGTAGCATGTCACCTTCTTAATAATAGCCAGTAGTATATATCTGGCTTTCGGTGCCACAGATTTCTTTTCGAGCCCCGGTAGTAATGTGGATGCTTGTAGTAGTTTGAAATCCACTTTACACTGTAGGTCTTGATTTAATATAACTGTAGAATGTTAAGTATAGAGTTGACAGCCCTACCCCGTACATCTCCTTTCTCGAAATCTAGTAGTAGGCAGGTGGCCTTGGCCCAGAATGGGCGTGCCAATGAAGAAGAAACGTCTTAAATAACATTTTAGGGTATGTTCAACTTTTGCGCCATATGCTCTACATATGAATTAATTTTAATTATTTTTGAAAACTCATTGGGACACAATGTACTTCTAATAATCGGGAATACCAATAATTTCAGAAATATAAATCCTGACTGGTATTCTTTCATTCTTTAAAGTATAGCAGAATAAATATAAAAAAACCAGACTTTTGTTTGAAAAGAGATACAAATGAACTAACTAATAGGATTACAAAATTAAAACACTTAACTTTAACAAACACTAAATGTACAGTGGACGGAAAACGAACATCTATCTTAATCTCTTAAGCATAAAAAATAATGAAAAATCATATAGTGTCTCCTGATCACCTGTTTCCAATACTGAACGTAACCTATTTCTGGAGATCCAACGGCGGGAAAAGATTCATCACCTGTGTCAAATGCGAGTGGTCGTACGATGAGATGCGATTTATTTTTAACGACTCTAAAAGAAAGCTGTCGAGTTTAATCACTTGAAGCGTTCATTAATCTAGATGTGAACAGAGCTCAGGCTTGTGAACTTGCCAAGGGAACTGTTCCCTCTGTCGCAGGATCACTTTTTCACACACACACTGCGCTTCTGTGTAAGAGAGAATACCGGTGCACCACAAACGCTAAGAGAAGATTTCTTTTGTAGTAATTAGTAATCTAAATTTATAAAGTTTGTTTCTTCTTCTTTCGCTAGAAATTTTTTTTTTGTCTTGTGGAGAATTCTAGTCTTTTGTGAATTAACCAAAATAGGTGCTGGGAAGTTGGTAACACAAGTTACATAATATTGTATTTTAAAAGGAACTCTATGACTTTTAAATATTTAACAAGACGTTATTGTGATGGGTTTTTATGTATTCTTCTTCTTCAATGGCGCATCAGCCCCATGGTGGGCCAAGGCTGTCTGCTTACAGCCAGCATCCAGAACATGAGATTTTTCTTTTTACGATTTCGTTTGATTTAGTCTAGTTTCTCCTGGTTCAATGGTCATGGCTGTGGCTTGAGACTCTGGTCTTCCTCACAATTAAGCTCTTATCTTGACAGAAAAGCTACATGGTGGGGATTTTCCAGGTTTTCTCCCATACCATATGCAAATCTACTGCAATTAGTACTAAAAGTTCTTTTAAATGATTGTTTCCAGGTCCAATGGTCATGGCTGTAGCGTGATACTTTGGTTTGAATCCAGACGTTAAGTGTATTGAAATTTATTGATTTCAGATATCATTAAGTTTAAATGGCAGTTGTTATAGCACAATTAAATTGTTATATTGACTGGCAAGCTACCTGATGAGAATTTTCCAGGTTTTCTCCCATACCATCCGCCAATCAACTGCAATTATTTCAAAAAGTTCTTCTAAACGATCTTCCTCAGTACATTATCAGCGCCAGAGCATGGTTTGGTTTGTCGCTCTACGATCATTTTGTGCATAACCTTGACTGGGACCTTGAGTCACTTACTCACAAAAATAAATTTGTAAAAGTTGCATTAAGTTCCGCATAATTAAAACATAAAGATAATAAGTACACTTTTATCTAATAAATTAGATTTAAGTCTAAAGAAAACAAAAGGTTTAAGTCTAAAGGACAAGCTTGCCACTCAATACATTTAATAGTCGCCATCAACCAATCTCTGTGTAGACTAATATTAATATAGTCTAATATTAACGTCCTGAAGAATGAAGGAGTAACCAAGTAAATTTGTGTTTAACTTTGGAACTGCAGCTTTGTATTATTTTAAACGTTCCAATATTCTTTCACTATTTAACATAAATGGATTTTTAGGAATGAATTATAATAATAATGAATGAATGATAATTAAATATTTATGGAATTTAAGCTACGATAAAGAATCACTTATACACGAAATTATAATAAATCTATTTGCTACAGCTCGAACACGGTGAATAATAAATAATTCTATCGAAAACAATTGAACAAACCTAACAAATTTATTATAATAGATGAGAATCATGCCTGGAGGGAAGCTTCTAAACAAAACAACGAGTAGAAGATTTAATCTTTTAGCGAACATGAATCTTGCGGAGAAAGTCTTGGTTAAATGGGGTTGGGAAGATCATGGGAAGTTAATGTCAGCGTGTCGATTTCTGTAGCAAGCCGAAGAGTCTGTGATTTTAGGACATTAACCTTATCAGTGTACACGTTTTGGAAACATTGACCATTACTTTTATGGCTATTTTTTTTTTGTTGACAATATGCTTATGCTGAATGATACTTTGTCAAAAATATTGTTTCAAAATAAATATAATTTATAAAAAGTTATTCTTTGTCTTTTCTTAAAAGAATCTTTATTTTAAAAACCTTAAAAATTCTTTATTTTCATTTATTATAATATTTAGCTAAAAATATAAGTAATGGTATACATTTTGGTTTTCTTCATAATTTTTTTCAAGATGTAAGCATAATTTAAATTAAATATTGACCAGCTGTTTGACATTATTAAATAAGATTAATCAAAGTCATTTAATTAATTTTCTATTAATATATTAATTCAACCTTTAATACATTAATTCTACTTTTAATTACAGCTCAAGTTAAATACACAGAAATATAGTAATAATAACTTATGTAATCGATCCACCGATAATACATTAAACAATTAATTTTGTTATGTACTTTGCTCTGCACCAAACAATCTTAATTTATTAACAGGAAAAAAAAAAAAATGCGATTCTGACAATGCTGAACAATGGATTGAAATAGACTTTAAAAAATTTATTTATTTATTTTATTAAAATGCTTTTCTCTGGAATAAGTCGATTTGCAAATATATTGTATATATATTGTAGATTGTATATGTATTGTGGCTTTTATATTGCTTGTATATGTATTGTAGATTGTATAATTGCAGACTGTATATTTTGTATATGTATAAGATTATATATTTTGTATATGTATTGTAGATTGTATATTGATTATATATTGACTGTATATGTATTGTAGATTGTAAATTGATATGTATTGTATATTGTATATTGCTTGTATATGTATTGTGTTGTTGTTGTTTCTTATCCCACTTGGCTGGCCAAGCCCACGAACCCATTCGTGCTCATGATTGAAGGGGAAGGAAGCAGCTTCTGTTGGGATGGAGCACCCGTAGGTAGAAGCCTGACTTTTGCTCCGTGACGCTCTTACAGTCATAGGAGACTGGGACCTACAGCTTAAAGTGGATTCCGAACCACTACAAACATCCATGGCACCGCCGGGATTCGAACCCGAAACCTGTGGCACCGAGTGCCAGAGCGCTAGACACTCGGCCATTCAGGTCCCAAATTTGCCAACGGTACGCGGTGTTGCCAGGTGGTCACCCACCCAAGTACTGACCGCGCCCAATGATTCTTGACTTCGGTGATCTAACGAGAACCGGTATATTCAGCATGGTACGACCGTTGGCATATGTATTGTAGATTGTATATTGCTTGTATATGTATTGTAGATTGTATATTGCTTGCATATGTATTGTAGATTGCAAATTGATTGTATATTGACTGTATATGTATTGTAGATTGTATATTTTTTATATACGAAAAGATGAAAGTTCAATTACCAGTGGTGTTGTGTACTAAGTTCCTTCCTTGAAAAGTGAAAGAGAGTTCGCTTCAACAATTTATTATGTATATAATTTATTATTTTTTATTTCATTTATGCTGAATTATAAGCGTTATTCTTTATTAAAGCAAATAAAGAATTGTAAAAAATATTTTTATTTAACAAAACATAATTAAATAAAAAATTTAATCAAAATGTTACATGGTTCAATTTAGTACAAATAAAACTATTCTGTCGTTTATTTGACAAGAATCATTCATAATTTTAATGATTGTTATTAAAAGCTATTCATTTCCTTTTTCTATACACATTTAACTCATGACCTTGAAATAATTTATTTGCACTAATTATGTTGTTTTTGTACTAATATCGTCAACAGTGAATAATTCTCTTCGTCGAATTTTTTACAAAATTCTCCTCCATGCTGGCAATTGGATAAAACAGAGGTAAATACATTCATACGTGACAAAAACGCGTGGCCTATTTGGGATTAGGAAATCAAGTGTCAAGGTCCACTAAAATGTAAGTTATAGCTTGTTGTTCTGTTTTTTTGATGATCGCAATTCCAGTTTGTAGGCCAGCAACGAAAGTGGACATCACGATCCCACGCAAAACCGCTGCTGTTATTTTTCGAGTAAAAAATGTTTCGTGTTACAGTCGTTATGGATTTTTTGTTAACATATAAACGATATACACGTTTTTTTTATCATTGTATATGAATGGATACAGAAATGGTTTAAAAAAAATTAACAAGTTAATGCTCAAAATTTTTATTATTTATTTATGATTTAGTTTTTTAAATAATTTTTTTAGTGATTTTATTTTGTTTGAGTTGTAGCGATAAGCAATGTTCAATTAATTGAAAAAAATATTCTAAAATGCGAAGATTTTATGAAGTTTTATAAAACATTAATTTGTGAAGTTATCAATGTATTAAGTAAAGTTATCTTAGAGATAATTTTGCAACAAAATAATGTTAAGATCTTATACGAAATTTATTACTTGCCATTTTATGTGACATGAAATATTAATTAAAATAATTATAATTCTCTGCTAATGTGTTTGAAGACGAAATAATATTTAATTTAGTTTACGGAAGTTTGTAATATCAATTCTGTAGTGATTTTGAAATTCGAAATTTTAAAATATGTACTAGACTAGATGCATAGTTTTTAATTTTTGATTATCTCTAGCATAATTAACATTAGGTACGCAGGAATGTTTAAATGGTGCAATTGTTATGCAATGTTCTTTTGTTTGTACATGATTACGCTGATTTGTTTGTTATGCAATGATTATTTAATTTTTCTAAGAAAATAATTTTTTAACATTT
The DNA here is from genome assembly GCA_021605075.1 of Caerostris darwini. Lineage (NCBI taxonomy): Eukaryota > Metazoa > Arthropoda > Arachnida > Araneae > Araneidae > Caerostris > Caerostris darwini. Next base: position 111,162 of record BPLQ01011825.1, read on the forward strand.
ATCACCAGAAAATGTAACATTTATCACCTATCCGAAAGTTAATTTTGAAAGAAGTTCCTTTTCTATCGCCAAAAGAAGTTAGCAACACTAAAATACTTATTGGAAGGTCACTAAAATGATAGTGTTTGTAGATTTACCCTATAAATCAGATTAATTTTGACAATAAAATAGGAAAAATCTTGAGATCTTCCGCAATTTACTAATGTCTAGTTATAAATCGTTGCTCGATTTTCCTTCTTTGTACCTTTTTCTTTTATGTAATGACTAAAAGATTCGGGAGAATAAACTGTAAAGGTTCACTACCTTGCCTTTTGATAGATACACTCCGCCCCCTGAAAAATGCATCAGGTTATTCAACTGCCCATAGAGATGCTTAAGGCATTCGGTCCAGTTTGCACTCGAAATATACGAGGCCTCCTTTTTGAAAAATTGAACCAGGGGATTCGAATTTTACCCTATTGTAGACTAGTATGCACGCTTTCCCAATGGACAATAACTCAACTGTTTTGGGCATTACATCTATTTTAAGTATTTCAAATTTATTACCTTGATAGCAATACTTTTGCAATGTTTTTAGACACTTATTCCAACTGGTATAAACATATTTTACGTTAAAATAATACATTTTTGAAAATTTATATGTATTGACAGAATTTGAAAGTGACATGTAGCCTGTAGCACACAAGCCTGCAATATACCAAGAACAATCGCTGATGAATAGAGAGGGAAGACTATCACCTACCAGGATTTTTAAGGTTCATTACCTCATCTTTTGATAAACACACTCCGCCCCTTGAAAAATGCATCAAGCATTCCAACTGTCCATACGAGTTGCTTTAGGCATTCTGTCACATTTGCACTATAAATTTACGAATCCTTCTTTTTTAAAAATTGAACCAGAGGATTCGAATCTAAGGCAGACTAGTATGCTCGCTTCCCCAATGGACAATATCTCAAACTGTTTTAGGCATCATATCTATTTTAAACATTTCAAATTTATTACTGCGACGGCAAAATCTTTGAAATGTTTTCAATCACTTATTCCAACTAGTATAAACATATTTTATATTAAAGTAATACATTTTTGAAAATTTATATCTACTGTCAGAATTTGAAAGTGACACTGCATATCAGCCTGTAGTACACCAAGCCCGTAGTGTACCAAGAACAATCGCTAACCAACAAAAAGGGAAGACTATCACCTACTAGGACTTTTAAGGTTCATTACCTCGCTTTTTAAAAAATACACTCCCCTCCCCTGAAAAGCGCATCAGGCATTCCAACTATCCACACAAGATGCACATAAGACATTCTATCGCATTTGCACTCAAAATTTAAGAACCTTTTGAAAACCTTTTTGAAAAATTGAACTAGGGGTTTGGAATCGTAACCCTACTACCTAGACTAGTATGCGCCCTTCTCCATTGAGTCAAACTGTTTTAGACGTTACATACATTTTAAGTATTTCAAACACATTACTGAGCAGGCAATACTTTTACAATGTTTTCAATCACTCATTCCAACCAGTATAAACATATTTTGCGTTTAAAATAATACATTTTTGAAAATTTATATGTACTGACAGAATTGGAAAGTGACATTGTGCATCAGTCTAGCATACCAAGCCTGTAGTATACCATGAATAAAGCTGACAAGCACAATGATAAGACTATCACCTACCAGGACTATTAAGGTACATTACCTCTCCTTTTGATAGATATGCTCCACCCCCTGAAAAACGCATAAGGCAGTCTAGACAAGATGTTTTAGTCATTCTATCACATTTGCTCTCAAAATTTACGGATCTCCTCTTTTTGAAAAATTGAACCAGAGGTTTGGAATCTTATTCTTATTGCAGACTAATTTGCGAGCTTCACCATTGAGTCAAACTGTTTTAGGCATTACATCTATTTTAAGTATTTCAAATTTATTACCGTGACAGTCATAAATGTTGCAATGTTTTCAATGCTACCTTTGCCAAGTTTTCAATCACTCATTCCAACTAGTACAAACATATTTTATGTTAAAATAATACATTTTTGAAAATATTTATGTACTGACAGAATCAATCTTTTTCTGAAACTAATCTTGAAACTTTTCAAACCTCCCTACCTATCCGAGTAAAAGAATCGTGATCGAAATGACTATGAATAAGTTGTTTGAAGAGTCACCTGGAAGCATATGCATCTTTCTAATTAAGCCTAGACTAGTACAAATCATCGGTGGTGAAGAACCTCCCGCTTCCGTCCGAGTTTGGCAGACGAACAATGAGATCCCTGTGTGGAATTTAAATAGTATAAATGGCAACTGCGCACTTTGGTGAGGGTCATTCACCTGCAGACACAAGTTGTAGGTAGGAGACAGAAGAAAGCTTTTAGGATTCCACAAAAGGTGTACACTGTCTCACGAGGTTAAAATTGACTAAAGTGTCTTTTTTTTTAATGAGCCAAATTTTGGCAACAGTTTCTTTCTCTGCATTTTTTGAAAAGTTCAGAATGTTCTTTTGAAGGTCTACCATTTATTTTTTGGTTCTGTTTAAATGATTATATATCTGTGAAAAACGATTGAAATTTATGAACAATATACTTGATTAGCAATAACGTTTCTCATATTGAAAATAAAAGTCAAGCAAAAATTATTCATATTTTCTATTACAAAAAATATTTTGATGTTTAAACAGTTTTTAAAGCTGGATAATAGTTATTCAAAAAATTCATTCAGAAAATAATTTTTACTTAGACGATATAGTTTAGATTTTAACTTTTTTATTAAAGCAGAAATTTTAATGAATAAAGATGTTATGTGACATTAAAGTTTTAAGTTTTAATATTCTGCAATTTACCTAATAGTTCCAACACCTTTTAGTACTTAAATGTCATATATATTTGCATATAAGCCTATAATATTCAGAACTTTTTTAAGGTTAAAATGAGGAGGTCAGTTTATATATGGATCCCCTCATCTCATAAAAAACGTTGGCATTTTCTATTAATAAGTGATAAATTGGCAAAACTCGCTAAATGAAGCAATTTTTTATTTCTTTATATTTCTTAAGTTTACCAAAAAAAAGTCAGATAAAATGAGTTATTCATAAATGAGAAAAACGAGTTGTTCTTATTTTCAGAATTGTTTATATTCCTGGTTTGTTGCATCGTTGCCAAATCGTAAAATTTAATAGTGGCGATATTTTCATCCTGCTAACAGAAAAGTACAAAAACGTACACCAGAAATAATAATAGAATATCATAATTAATGAGCGTTATAAGATTTTTTTTATTTAGACTTATATACGGGTTAAAAAAATCATTCTCGACTTATAGACGGATCGGCTTATTTTCCGATACATACCATATGCAAGAATTGATGGAAATCATATGTATAAAACGGTATTGAAACTTAAGTTAAATAATGTAGTAATGTGCATACATAAAACTATCGAATTAAGATAATAGCTAACAAATTAATAAAATTAAATGAATTGTTCTTATTTATCTGAAGACTTATATGAAACACTCATCTTTTGTTGTGAGACTTTTGTTTGTTCCTCCTGTACTTCACAATTAATATTTTGAATTGAAAATTCTGATAAATTTCAATATAAAAGAAAAGATGTTTTAATGTTAAACCGGATCGACTTATATTCAGAAATAAACCATATGCAAGAATTGATGGAAATCGTTTGTATAAAAATGTAAAACATAAGCTGTGCTAAATGATGTATCAATGTAACAAAAAACTACCAAATTAAGAGAATAGCTAATTAATTAATAAAATCAAATGAATTATTTTTATCTATCTGAAGATTATACTTTTCCTTCATCTTTTGTTCTGAGAAGTCTTCTCGTACTTTACGATAAATATTTTCAATAGAAAATTCAAATCAACTTCATTATAAATAAAAAGATGTTTCAATGTTATACCGGATTGACTTATATTCGGAAATATATCATATGCAAGAATTGATGGAAATCGTATGCATAAAACTGTATTGAAACGTAAGATATATTAAATAATGTATCAATGTGTATACATACAACTATTGAATTAAGAGAATATCTAATTAATTAATAATTTTATTTATTTGAAGACTTATAAGAGCCCTTCAACTTTTGTTATGAGAATTCTTCATGTACTTCCCAATTAGCATTTTGAATTGAAAATTCAAATCAATTTCGTTGTAAATGAAAATATATTTCAATGTTATAAATTTCTCTACGAAAGCATTAAAAAAATTGTGAATGCGTAAGCTTGAAGTTTACATTGACCCTTTTACTTTATTTTTTTAATAAATAATAAACAAAACAACATAATTATTAAATTCTTATTAAAACAATTATTAATAAATATATAATCATTATTCTTTTATGATTTAAATTGTTGTGGAATAAATTTTTGCCAACCAAATATTTATTTATGCAACAAAAATAATTTAATTTAAATTTCTTTACTTATGTGAGAATCTTATCTAGATAAAAAGTTTAATTTCTCTACGATTATTTTTACAGACATAAAATATTTGATCCTATCCGTTTTATGACAGGGCGAGAATTTTCCTGAAAAATTAATCCAAAGAATAAGAATATTTTATTCAATTCTTTACGTGAATTCCGCATAAATGAATAAAATGAAACACAAATGACTTTAAATGGCTTTTTATAAAATGAAGGTTACAAGATTTATGGTTAATTAGTCATTTCTAATTTCTCTATGAAAAATTATCACAATTATGTTTGTAATTTTATATCTGTTTTTCATTCTTTTATAAATACAACAAAGGACTTACTTGGAATAATATAAATAACTTCAATCATGATTAATTATACTTTTTATACTATATTATTTACTAAAATGCAAATATAACGTTTCATACCAGGATATGTATCATGCAAATTCTCTAATCACGTTAAATTTATTATTGTATTTATCAATTTATTATAATAAAGATAAATTATACTTTAAACCTATTATTAAATTTCTTTTTTAAAGAACGAATGTATGTTTAGTTTTACTAATAAAATATTTAATATAATTCATGTTCTTTATTTAAATTGAATGATTTGTCGAAATTCAGTAATTTACATTAATGTAAACTGTTAAATATTAACTTTAAAAATAAATTAAATAAAGTTATTTTAATTTACAAGGAGCGAAATTATTTATATGCTTGTGATTGGCATACACTGCTTTGAGACGAACATTTAAGAGATTGCCTACGTTTTAATGCAATATTGATCTCTGAAATCACAATGTCATATAAGGAAATAAAATTAATGATAATATGTTAATAATAAGTTAAGGAAATAATTAATAATAATTAATGATAATACAAGTTTTGTTTTTAGATTCTGGTAAAGGGAAGGATTGTATGAATGTAATTTTGCTGCTGCGAAGTTACAATTACGCTCTTTTTACAACACTTAGTTTCCTGTCTTTTAGGTGTTTTTATTAAGTTAGATACATATAAATGGTGCAATTAAAATAAAATAAAAAGTAGACAAAATATAGATAAGTTTAGCCCTAATTTTGATTTGATTTAATGAAGGTAATTTTTTGTATGTAATAATTTTTAATAATATGCTTCATATAATATGTAATATGAGCCTAATCGCAAAATAGGGGACGTTGAGATTTGGCGACTTTTTTGTAGCGCCAACTGGGAAATAAGTTGCCAAATGTAGTAACCCGGTTTTTTTTTTACTGTTTTGCAATTCAATACACTTATAATCGCAATGCGTTACTTGGCCCACTTTGGCGGAAAGATGTTTTGATGCCCCCTATTCTGCAATTTTACTGTGACATGTTATAATTTGAAATTTAATTTTTCTTTCCTTAAATATAAAACAGGAAAAGATGCTGCTTTAAAATAATAATTTTTTTTTTATTTTTCAATAAAATTAAAAATAATTATTGATGGAAGATTAATTTTCTTGTTAATTTAATACACGTTTGTAAGCCTATGAGTATAAGAAGGAGCTAATTATATAATTATGTAATCTTACATTAGAGGTTAAAGTAAACTTTAAATAAAAAAATATATAAAAAGCAATTGAAAAATATAAAGCTCCTCGTAGCCATAATACTTTCATTACATTTACTTAGTTGCTATTTAACTGTTAAAAACTTTCATAAAAGTAAATTTTAAGTTAAAATTCATTCACTCATTCCAGCATTTCTTTTTAGTTGAAACAAAATTATAAATACCAATGTTTATTTATTTTTTGTTCTAATGCAGCTGGCAAATACCCAGACAATTGTCATGGATGCCTTAAGCAGCGAGGTTACTCAATCAGCACTACCCATGGAGGGCGTGTAGCTTGAAGATAAGTTACGGACGTGGAGTAACAATACCCCCGTAACGCTGTTCTTAGACCGGGACCTACGGTTTCCGATCCACTACAAACATCCCTGGCACCGCCGGGATTCGAAGCGAAACCTGCGGTACCGAGCACCAGGGCGCTAGCCACTCGGCCATTCAGGCCCCATACCAATGTTCATTGTTAGTTGAAAAAATGCTTTTGGAATAAATGCATGTTATAGTTATTTGCTTTGTGGTTTCCTATTTTTATTTTTATTTTAACTTCTATTTTAAGTTTTGTTTCATATTAAGTTCAAAACATTCTGCAAAATAATTTTTATAGGGATGGTAAAAAAATAAACTCAAAATATAAAATAAAATAAAAAATAAACGAAAGATATTTAATATAAAAAAATTTCTGAATATAATACTTCATAAGAAGAAGAACGGAAATAGTTTTAAATAACTTTAATTTGAATGTTATATGAATCTCATTTATCAGACAGATATTGACCAGCATTCAATTGGAAAGAATACTATTATCATTATTATTGGACACAGACTGACATCGATTAGCATTCAACTGGAAAAAATACCATTACCATTGTCATAGAATACAAAGATCACATAGAAAGGAAATACATCTAAACTTCCTTTAAAATATATTTAAAAATTATAATTTTTTAAATATCTGAAATTAGGTTAATTTTTATAAAAATAAGACGAAGAAGAAATAGTTTTAAATAGCTTTAATTTGAATATTATATGAATCGCATTCATCAGACAGACATTGACTAGCATTCTTCACCACTACTAAAGTTGTAAAATTTATGCAGCTGTATTAAAAAATAAAGTGTAAAAATACAAAAATCAATATGATAATTGAAAAAATTTGTATGATACACAGTAAAACAGAAGTACATTATAAATATTCATGCGCTATTTTATACATATAAAAATTTTTTTCTTATTTACATATGCACTGACATACATTTTAAATATGTATGTTAGTGCATATGTAAATAAGCAAAAAAATTATCTTATTGACTCCAAGATAATTCTTATTGATTCCAAAAATTATCTTTTACAATTATCTTATTAATTCCAAGTTTGTTGTTGAGAAAACACCAACAAAAAACAACACACCTTAGGAAATAAATTCTATTTATATATAAATAAGATTTATGGCAACTTTCCTATTAATTCAAAATGCAATTTTAATTTAATAACTGCAATATTACTATACACAATTTTTCTTGTTGAGATTGTCCTCTATTTTCAGTATCTTAATTTCAAAACTATTTTCACTTGGACACTTGGAAGTTTTATAACGAGACTCGTTAAGGTGCAGGAATTCCACCCTCAGTTGTGATGGCTCTCCAAAATATCCATGTGATACACGGTAAAACAGAAGATGTATATTATAAATAAACATAAGCTGTCGTGTACACATAAGATTTATTGCCTATTTAAATATGCACTGACATATATATTTAAAAATTTTACAATTATCTTATTAATTCCAAACCCCCCCCGCCCCCCGTACTGATTCCAAGGTGATTGTTTCAAATACAACAAACAAACGAAAAATATTCATAATTGCAAATCCTTGTTAATGCAATAAATTCTACTTTAATTTACTCGGAACTTTCCAATTTATTAAAAAAAAAATGCAATTTTACTTTAATACTTAAGAATTCAAAATGATTTTTTGTTGAGATAGCCGTCTATTTTCAGTATCTGAATTTCAAAACTATTTTCACTTAAGGTTTTATAGCGAGACTCATTTGGACGAACCCTTTAGTTGGACGTCTTTCCAAACTGTGAATCTATGTATCCACCAACCCTTCACCTGATGACGTCATACGCTCATCAGTTTAATATCCGAAAACAACAGCTGCAGCAGGGTGCGGGCGGATCTAACAGAAGTCATCCAGAATTTGCAAGGAAGAGGAGGGAAATGAAAAAGAAATCCCACAGCTGCATCAAGAAAAGTGTGGTAATGTACGCCTGTAGTAGAGTCCAAGTCGTTTTCCTTCATCCCCCTCATCTATTTCTGGCTTGCATCTCTTCGTACATAAGGTCTTGCTATAAGTAGATTTAGCCAGTTTGTTTGCAACTGTATCTTACTCGCAGAGGTTAAGGGATTCTTTTTTTTTATCCCCTGCTCTTACGGAAGGAAATAAAATAAATATTCCGAAGTTGAGTTGAGTTGGACTGGGTTTATTTTGGAATACTTTTTGAGTCACGTGCTTTTATTTCAAAATTTTGTTTAAAGTTTGGGGTTCTCGAATGTTTATACTTGGTTGACTTACCGCGAAAGGCTTTTGCTCTTGGTTTTGCAGATTATATATATATTTTCGTTCTGACATTGATGAATGAGATTTGGCAGCACATCGGTCCTAAAAATTAGTAGTATTTTTTCTTTCGTCTTCTCATATTAAACGTATTTAATTATATGAAATCTTTATTTATACGAACTGAGTAATATATATATTAGAACAAGGTTAAAATAGCCTTGTCATCAGTACAATTTGACATAGACTGATATTTTACGAAACGAAAGAAAATATCCAGGTGTAATTACTTTAATTTTATTATAAGACCTAAAATGATATTTTCTATTTAAATATTATAAATAAAAATTAAATCCAGCTGGTATAAAGTAATCCAGCATAATTGGTACACTGTGTGAAAAAAGTAGAAGGACAGTCATTTTTTTGTACAATATGCTTTTATTTTACTGCTTTTGATCTGATTTTTATAGAGAGTTGTTTTGTTAGAGTTTTAATTTACGTTAAGTGAAAGTTAAATGAGATTTTTTTTATTTACCATCATTTTAACTTAGGAATGCAATACTTAATAACTTTGGGTGTGTGAAAAAAGTAGAAGGACACATCCAAAAATCTATTTAGAAGCTGTTGGAAAGTTTATAGTTAAGTGGTTTTTTTTTTCTCTTTTAATTCCTTTTTAACAAGAATAAAATATTTAGCTAGAAATTCATAGTTTTTATTGGTTTTAGGATGCCCAGAGGAATACCCTTAAGTAAGTTTCAGAAGGGCCAAATAGTTGCCTATAAAAATGAAGGCAAAGGTGTGAGAGAGATTGCACGGCAGCTACGAATCAGTCCTAATACTGTTTCGAACTTCATAAGAAACCCTGAAAGTGACAGAAGAAAAAAGAAGACAGGAAGACCAAAAAAACTCACCCAACGTGATCAACGAAAAATCATTCGTGAACTCAAAAAAGACTGGTGGAAGTGTCGGCAAGGCGCAATTTCAATCAAGAATTACACATGTAACCAAAAGAACTGTCTATAACTACATAAAACGCTCAAAAAGTTCGTCTTCAAAAAACGGATGCACCATCCGAAGTGGAATGAAGGACACATGAAGAACCGACTGCAGTGGGCTAAAGACCACATGTCCTGGAGCTCAGAATGGACCTCAGTTATATTTTCCGATGAGAAAAATTCAATTTGGATGGTCCAGATGGTTATCAGTACTATTGGCACTGTCTTGGTATTGAAGAAGAAACTTATTCTACTCGACAGATGGGAGGAGGTGGTTTAATGGTATGGTTAGCAGTTGGCTATGGAGGCAGGACAAGTTTAGTCTTTCTAAATGGTAGACAGAACCATCCAGACTACATCCAGACTCTAAACTCAAATCTTCTCCCGTATGGCACTGAGTTAGGAGGAGATGACTGGATTTTTCAGCAAGATGGAGCCTCATTTCACACTGCAAATGGTGTGAAAGATTGGTTTGCAGCAAACAATGTTCGATTTTTACATTGGCCTGCTAAAAGTCCTTATCTCGACATTGTAGAGAACATATGGGCAATGATTGTATGTCGTGTTTACAAGGGTGGAAAGCAGTTTAAATCTGTAGCTGAGCTGCAGAAATCATTAAACTTTGTATGGGACAATTTTTGCCAAACAAAAATTCAATCTTTATACAGTTCGATGCCAAATAGAATCTTCGAAGTAATTCGACCCAACAGGAAAAGAATTCCATATTAATTTATATAGTACACCTCTTTTTTAGAAATGTCCTTCTACTTTTTTCACTGATCATGAGATTGTCAAAACCAATTTTTTTATTAAGTATACATTTTTTTTAATTGTATACTTTTTTGTTTTGTCTAGATACAGGTATCTGCATGTAAAAACGCTGTGAATAAATTAATTGTTTAAAAAATGCGTCATTGTTCATTTATCAAAAATAATCTAATGTGCTTCTACTTTTTTCCCGCAGTGGTCTCGTCCCGCATCTCTCGTCGCAGTCCCGCATCTTAGCATTGGTATTATTGGTATTATCTTAGCATTGGTATTATTGGTATTGTAATGGGCATTGGTATTTATGGTTCTTGAATGTATACTTGGTTGACTTACAGCGAAAGGATTTTGCTCTTATTTTGCAGATTATATATATATATTTTCGTTTTGATTATGATGAATGAGATTTGGCAGCTTTAGATGGGGGGTTTTTATGTCCTAAAAATTAATAGTATTTTTTCTTTTGTCTTCTCATATTAAACGTATTTAATTATATGAAATCTTTATTTATATGAACTGAGTAATATATATGTTAGAACAAGGTTAAAATAGCCTTGTCATCAGTACAATTTGACATAGACTGATATTTTATGAAACGAAAGAAAGTTTTCAGGAGTTTTTCAGAGTTTTTTTTCATTTCCTTTAACCTTTTTATAAGACCCGAAATGATATTTTCTATTTAAATACCATAAATAAAAGTTAAATCCATCTGGTATAAATTAATCTGGCATTATTGGTATTATCTTAGCATTGGTATTATTGGTATTATCTTAGCATTGGTATTATTGGTATTATTTTAGCATTGGTATTACTGGCATTATCTTAGCATTGGTATTATTGGTATTATCTTAGCATTGGTATTATTGGTATTATCTTAGCATTGGTATTATTGGTATTATTTTAGCATTGGTATTATTGGCATTATCTTAGCATTGGTATTATTGGTATTATAATGGACATTGGTATTGTAATGAGCATTGGTATTTATTGCTCTCGAATATTTATATTTGGTTGACTTACCGCGAAAAGCTTTTGCTCTTGGTTTGCAGATTATATATATATTTTGGTTTTGACATTGATGAAAGAGATTTGGCAACCTCAGATGGGGCTTTTTATTTCTTTAAAATTAATAGTATTTTTTCTTTCGTCTTCTCATGTTAACCGTATTTAATTATGCGAAATCTTTATTTATACGAATTGAGTAATATATATATTAGAACATTAGGTTATTTACTTTATTAAGTTCAAATAGCCTTGTTAGCCTTAGGTTTAACATTTATTAGGTTAAAATAGCCTTGTTAGCCTTAGGTTTAACATTTATTAGGTTAAAATAGCCTTGTTAGCCTTAGGTTTAACATTTATTAGGTTAAAATAGACTTGTCATCAGTAGAATTTGGCATAGGCTGATATTTAATGAAACGAAAGAAAATATACAGGTGTAATTCTTCTACACTTATTTTAAGACCCAAAATGATATATACCATTCAATATCAGCTGAATAATTCCAACTTTACACATTTTCACATTCACCAAAAAATGTTTATGGTACTTTTTTTTTCTAATTAAATCTTAAAATGGCATTTATTAGTCAGGATAAAATACATTGAAAAATCAACAAAATATATCTGTTTTAATTTCATTCTTTTCACTTGATGGCCGAGTTAGCACTTGGGTGTTAAAAGGTTTAAAATTTCAGTTCGATTCCGACGGTTTGAAAATTTTCACAGTTTTCTGTATTAACAAGCCATAGTAATTTTGTTTATTTAATGTTTAACTTTGCTTAAGATAAAAAATAAGATTATAAGAAACAAAAGTTTTGATTTCTAGTATCATATTTGTGCAATTTATTGGAAATTTTGAAACTTGGTAGTCTTCCAGGAAAATAAGAATCCACAAAAACATATTTTGAAACTTCATCTTTTTTTTTTCACAACAATGGTATTTATTCCTTGATTTTGATCAATGACAGTGTCCTTCATTTATCAAAAGAATTTTTTTTTTTTTTTTTTTTTTGTAGTTAAATCCCAAAAAGCCTTTATTAGTCAGGATAACATGCATTACAAAATCAACAAGATATATCTGTTTTAAATTATAGATCAAATTAATAGTTATATTTTAGATGCATTGAGCTTTGCTATGTAAGAATTTTTGTTATTCTTTTATCTGTTTCCTGTGTTTAGAGGTCATTGAATATAACCTTGATGTTTACTGGCTTATTATGATTAATTCAGATAACAGTCTAATTTTTTAAAAAATTACTTAACAAAATTTTTTTTTTTTTCAGGTTTATGAAAGAGAGCTGTTCAGACAATCTAAATAGATATCAATTTTGATAAAAAGGATAAAAATTATCCCTGAACAGCTATGATGAAGACGCTTAGAAAATGTTTTTGAACATCTTTATCATATTCAAAATGAGCTTGAAGGAATCTAATATTTTTCTAAAAACGAGTATTGTCTTAAAATTTATAGATTATTGATTATGAAATATATATATATATTTTCTAATACAGCTGGATAGATGCCTTAAGGCAAGCGCTGCACAGACGTACTCACTTGCATTACTCAGGGGGCGCGTGTAACTTGAAGATAAGCCACGGACGCGGAGTAACAACACCCCCGCAACGCTCTACGATCCTATTAGACCGGGACCTACACTTTAAGCTGGATTGCGAACCCCTACAAACATCCATGGCACCGCCGGCACTCGAACCCGAAACCTGTGGTACCGAGCGCCATAATATATATATATATGTATATATATATATATATATTTCTTATCCCACTTGGTAGACAACAACATCTAGACCAAGTCCAAGACCCGTGTGGTCTCGTAGAAGGAGGGAAGTGAAGGAGACAGCTTCTGTTATAACGGACCATCAGTAAATAGAAATTTGACTTGTCTCCGTGTCGCTGAAGAAGGAGGGCAGTACCTTGTGGAAGGACTTTTAAGTGGAGCTACATCGCAGTTGTGTATCTTATGGAAGAAAACCGAAAAAATTTCACCAGGTAGTCCGACTAACGAGGCAAGATGGTGAACGTCACAAGCGCCATTGAGTCTCCTCGTATATCAAATAATATATATATATATATATATAATATATCATAATATCAAATAATATGTTTTAAAATTATAAATAGAGTTTTAAACCATTAAATTCACTGTGGAAGAGAAATATTACTGTTTTAATTCATTCACTGTAAAAGAGAATTATTTCGCCCACTCGTAGCTCAGTGGTAACGCTCGCTTCTGGTGAGCATTAAGCAGAGGTTCAATCTGCTGGCGGTTTTGTTGTAGACACTATGACACTATTTCAAAAACGGAGAGACTCGATGGAGTTTGCGATGCTTAGCAATTTGCCTCTTTAGGCGGACTACTTGGTGGGAGTTTTTCCGGGTTTTCTACCATATGATACACAAATGGGGATAGTTTCCCTAAATATCCTCCCGAAAGGCACTTCCCTGCTTCTTGAGCAATATGCAGACAAATGACTTCTACCTACGGGTGCTCCATCATAACAGAAACTGCCTCCCCCCTTTCCCTTCTTCCATGAGACCACACGGTTTCTTGGACCTGGTTTACCAAGTGGGATACGAAACTACACACCAAAAAGAAATATTTCAATCAATAACTCAGAATAAGAAAAATGTAAACTGCTTTTTTATTCATAAAATATACATAAACATACTAAGCATTTCTAGGGAGAAAAAAACCCCCACCATTTTAATAGTATTATCATAAAATTGTTTTCTTGAAGCTTATTTTATTTTCACATCATTATAATCTCAAATTATATTACATTATAATTTTACACCGATTCCTTGCCCGTATTTCTTCTTTTGTTTCGAAAATGACACATTTCTTGTCGTTAAACTGAATAAAACTCAAAAATTACGGAAAAGAAAACTTTCTTCAGCTTCTTTATCTTGTTATCGCTTCTTGCGCCAGATAATTTAGATTTGCATATCAGTAACGATCAAATTTCAAAATTGTCCTTGCCATTAATCCGATATTGAATCTACCATAAAAGAGCACCAGTTTCTTTAAACGGCTCCAAAGGACGAATCCAGTTATGTTAATCTGGTTATTTGAGAAGTTTTTCATAAAAGTAATACAAATTTGTAGTTCAGTTGGTATTGAGAGCAGCTAGCTTTTAAAATATTATTGGTAGATTCTCGAACAATTTTGTATCTTTTGATGCAATAATGAGGAAAATTGAATTGCATCTGTAATGCCATGGACAGTTCTTTCTAAATTCTTCTAATAATTGGCAAATAAATTCCTGGTACAGAAGCTTTCCTATTACATTTTAATGTTTTTCTCAATATGTTTTATGTATTTTTTAACCACTTTATACTATGAGAACCATTTCAATAGGTCTGTTATTGTGTGTCAACATTTGATGCCATAGCAATTTAAAACAAATTACATCGTGGGAAGATCCTACTTTTTACCTTAGAAATTACCAATTATAAATTATCAATTACCAATTATCAGGCTTAACGGGATCGTACCTAACAAAGAAAACTAAACTTCTGATTTAGTTTCTTTGTCGTTCTTTGAACTGAACTCCATTATTATTAAAGCCTGAACCACTAGGCTATTTCAGGTCGAAATTTTTGAACCTGATAGCACAAAAATGAATACATAAAATACATAATACATAAAAATACATAAAATATGATACATTTTTATCATTTTCAGTGCTTTGTACATTATATTTCTCTTTATACGCCTACAAATAATTTTAAATATAATTCAGTTGTCGTTCGTTAAACTGAATTCCATCAGTACAGATATCTAAAGCCTGAACCACTAAGCTAATTCAGCTCTGAATTTTTGAACCTGTCAGCACAAAAACGAATACATAATATATTACAAATTTTTATCCTTTTCAATGCTTTGTACATTATATTTTTGTTTATACGTTTACACTTAATTTGAAATATAATTCAGTTGTCGTTCGTTTGAACTCCATGTACAGATATCTAAAGCCTGAACCACTAAGTTAATTCAGCTCTGAATTTTTGAACCTTCAGCACAAAAACGAATACATAATATATTACAAATTTTTATCCTTTTCAATGCTTTGTACATTATATTTTTGTTTATACGTTTACACTTAATTTGAAATATAATTTACTTGCCGTTCGTTAAACTGAACTCCATCAGTACAGATATCTAAAGCCTGAACCACTAAGCTAATTCAGCTCTGAATTTTTGAACCTGTCAGCACAAAAACGAATACATAATATATTACAAATTTTTATCCTTTTCAATGCTTTGTACATTATATTTTTGTTTATACGTTTACACTTAATTTGAAATATAATTTACTTGCCGTTCGTTAAACTGAACTCCATCAGTACAGATATCTAAAGCCTGAACCACTAAGCTAATTCAGCTCTGAATTTTTGACCCTGACAGCACAAAAATGAATTTACAAAATATTATATACTTTTATCCTTTTCTTCAGTGCTTTGTATACATTATATTTTTTTATAACCATACGTTTAATTTTAAATATAATCCACTTGTTTTAAAAGATTTCACTTGAGGATTTTCAATGATTTGAATTATTTTTTTTTGAACGAATGAATTCGTCCCCTTCAGAATAAAACAAACTCTCAGCTGAAATTATTCGTTTAAAGCAAGTGGATTATATTTAAAATTAAATGTAAACGTATAAAGAAAAATATAATGTATACAAAGCTATTCTAGAATGTTATATATACATATATGTATATGATATATATATACATACGTATATGATATATATATATATATGTATATGACATATATGTATATATATATATCATACATTATATATATATCATATAAAACATATATAATATAGCACTGTGATAAATAGTATTTTAGAATAGCTTTTTATACATTATATTTTCTTTATACGTTTACATTTAATTTTAAATATAATCCACTTGTTTTAAACGAATGATTTCACCTAAGAATTTTCAACGATTTCAATTGAATGATTTTTTTGATGATTTTAATGATTCAATGATTGATTTGAATGATTTTTTGATTGACATTTTGGATGATTTGGATGATTTTTTTTTGAGCGAATGAATAGTCGCCTTCAAAATAAAAATAGGTGTTTCTATCTTAATTTTTATGTTTATAACATATCACTGTGATGAATATCATTCTTTAATGGGTTCTTATAATGTGTACATGCAGAATTGCTGGAACCTATCTATTTTTATTGCAACTTTCAAAATTCTTTTAAGGTATTCTTTGATACATTGTGACTTAAAAACAATTACGACTCAAAAAAAAATTCTTTAAAAAATCGTGCTTACGACTCTATGAATAGATAAATTTAGCTCTGACCAATATATCCAGATACAAGTATATTCAAAACAAAAGCACGAAAAATAGCATTGTTGTATTTCATCCAAAATAAACCGAAATAATGTTTTGAGAACAGCTTAACAGACAACGCATGCAAAGAGAACATTTCGATGTATCTATTTTTGTGCATATTGTGAGAAGAGATGGAATTTATTCAAGCATTACTCGTTTTAGAGAACGATTCCATGAAACACTTAACGCCTGAACGGTTCAGGAAAAGAAAAAAAAACTGTGTCAAGACCGTTTTTCATTCACTTCCAGATTTGTTTGTTTAGAGAAAAACTTCTCGATTTTAAGATTTACTCGGAAGAAAAAGAAAGTGAAAATAATATGGGTGACCTTGATTTAATTTCTAAATATTTTCGGAAAAATTATTTATGTTGAATTTATTTTACGCAATTTATTATTTTTAATTCAACGAAGCTATTACTTAATAATTTTTTATGACATAATTTTTAAGGAGTAAAATTTAGTCATAATATTGGGTTGCGTAAAGAAAATAATTTTTGAAAAATACATTGTGACTCAATTTATTTTAGTATATATTTAAATAAATAACTTGTCCTTTTATTGAATCATGGCGCCTTCAAGTCCAATCACAGTTTTTTTTACATGCAATGGGGCAGGACTATAATTTGCAATATATGGTCCAAATAGAAAATCATTAATTTAAGGAAATTTACAAAATAAAATTAACGATTAATAATCCCCATTACAATTGAAATATTGTTTTCTGCTCTTATTCTGCCAGTCCCAACAAAAGTATTCCATTCTTCATAGAATAAAAGCCGTCATAATATTTGTATGGCTTGATATATGTTTTTTTTTTTTGGCAGGTTTATCATTATTTATTCCTCTTTTCACTTACGCTATTTACATAGTATTCTTACGTAATAACGTAAATAGTTTATGATATGTTCGTTCTTCATTGGCGCGACAGCCCCATGATGCCCTACTGGTAGATTTAGAGACAGGTGATGTGTTTTTTATAGGATAGGGTTGTCAGCCCTACGCTCAACGCTCAAAAGGGCCTGATGGCCGAATGGCCAGCGCTCTGGTGTGTTCAAATCGCGTGTCATGGATGTCTGTAGTGGTTCGGAATCCACTTTAAACCCAGGTCTAATTTGATCACAGAGCCAATCAGACTTATTCCCGAACTGTAAAGGGGCAAATCGGCTCTAGATATAGGTGTTGTGGTGTGGCGTAGTAGTAGTAGTAGTATCCCTACTCTCAACAGTCGTATTAGATCGGGACCAACGGTTTAAAGTGGATTCCGAACCACTACAAACGTTCATGGCACCGCCAAGTCTCGAACCCAAGGCTTGTGTCCCCGAGCATTAATCACTCGGGAATCAGGCCCCAATACGTTAGTTACCATAACATGTTCTCTCACAGACTCATGGCCCCTTAAAGTCCATTCTCAGCTTTTTTACATTGAGTGGGTAGAACTATAATTTGCAACTCATGGACCAAATAGAAAATCATCAACTTAATAAACTTTATAGCAGTAAATTATAAATTAATAATCCCCTTTATCCTTGAATTACTAATTGAATTCTCTTCTCCCATTCTGTTACTCCCAACAAAAGTATTCCATTTTTCGTAGAATGAAAGCCTTCATATTACTTGTATGGCTTGCCATATGTTTTTTTCACAGGTTTATTATCATTTATTCCTAGTTTCACTTATGCTAGTTGCATAGTATTATGCTAGTTAAATAGTTTACATGTTAGTCCTTCATTGGTGTGACAGTCCCATGGTGAGGCAAGGCAGTCTGCCTATTGGCAGAAATAAAAATAAAGCACTTAAAAAAAATTATTGAAAAAGCATGCGAGAGAAATTTAAATAAACCAATAAGAATAATTTGAGGAAGAAATTAAAAAATATATAACCAATAAGAAACGTTCAAAGTGGTCCAGGACAAAACTGACTCACTTTCCCCAAAACAAAACGCCTATATTTTATAGATAACAACAATATTACATTGGGATTAATTGTTTTAATATTTACACTCAAGTATAACATAATATATCATCAAATTTATGACTAGAGTTTTCTGTTAAACCATTTGGTTGACTCTTTCTTCTTATACTAGATTCCAATTCAATGTGACGTGGAAAGAAACGGAAGGGTAAATCATCAGACAAATAAAGGTGCAAATGTCTTTCGAAGTCAAATTTATTGGTGACGTTTCTATCAACAGAAATTCTAATCAAATTGGAAGTTGGAAATAAATAAATATATAATTCGCAATGGGGCTAAAGGTGCGCCGTTCTGACTCAATCTTTCGAGATTTCCTCTTAGTTCATCAGCTGTTTTGTTTCGTCTTGAAATTGAACAACATTGCCTAAGTGCCCATTTATTTACAAATTAGCTCAATTAGAATTTATACAGCAAATTGCTTCGTGGGTTAGCGCATTGATATATATTTATACACATAATTGTTAGTCAAACTACCATTTGCAATATAATTCAAATATTTGAAGGAAGTTTAAAATAGGTATTTATGAAAAAACTGCAAATTATTTCTTTTTATTTGCAAACTTACAATCTAGATTCTCATGCGTCTTGAAATAAAAATCAATCGTGTAGTGGTAATTTGCTTTGCTTTTTCTTTCATGTTTGTCAACAGATCAGCTAAACGTTCGTGTATAAAAAAAATAAAAACCTAGATTGAGATTTTTTTTAAAAAACTTTACAATGAACACCCTTAAATGCCTGAGAACAAAGAACAACAGAATCGTACTAATTTCATTTCTTAAATCTATTTCATTTAATTTAATTGCGTAATTTTTTTGAAGAATTCTAGAAAGATTAGATTTTTGTTTTCACAAGATTCATTTAAGACACACCATTCACTTGTAATTTTTTAAACAAACAATAAATGAGTAGTTAAATACTTATTTTATTTCCATTTATTATTTTCCATCTTATTAGAATTAATTTATATTCTTGGATTATATTTGTTTACGCGCCTGTTACTATTCGCAGATATATGAATAAAAGAAATTTCTGAATGTTAGTACAATGTATATCGAATTAAAAGGAAGTCGCCGTTGTTTCTTATCCAACTTAATAGACAGCAACATTTAGACCAAGAATCCAAGACCAGTCCAAGAATCCGTGTGGTCTCGTGGAAGGAGAAAAAGTTTGGGGACACCTTCTGTTGTGATGAAGCAACCGTAGGCAGAAGTCTGACTTGGCCCCGTGACGCTGACTTTTTAAGGCGCAGAGTTGCCAGAGTTACGCCCAACGCTCTATAGTCATATTAGATCGGGACCTACGGCTTAAGGGGATTCCGAACCCTACAAGTATCCATGGCACCACCGGACTCCAACCCGGAACCGATAGCACCGAACGCTATTCGTGCAACAGGCCCCTTTAAAAGGAAGTTAATGACTTAATGGCCAATTGTCTGAGTCTTTGTTGCTATTACAAATCATTTTTAATGAATAAGAATTCTGTTATTGATTATTATTTAATCAAAGAATAATAATATTCTGATATTCTCGCCGTGCATTATTGTACATTATAAATATTAACTAATAATATTTTTCAAAATGCAAACCAATTAAGGAAAAGAGATGGTATTTTTTTAAAACCTAAGCAGGGCTTGATGTCCGAGTGACTAGCACTCAGGCGCTCGGTGCCTTTGGTTTCGGGTTTCAGTCCCGACAGTGTATGTTTGTAATGATTCGGAATCCACTTTAAACCTTAGCTCCGGTCTAATATGAGTGTTGCACTTTGGACGCCTGGCTCAGTGGCAACGAGCACCACTGGTGAACATTGGGCGGAGGTTCAATCCACTAGCGTCTGTGTTGTAGATAGTGTTTCAAAAAACAAGGATACTCAATGGCGTTTGTATTGATCAGCATCTTGCTTCATTAGTCAGAATATCCGGTGAAAGTTTTCCGGGTTTTCTCCTGTAGTTTCCCCTAAAAAGGAAAGGGCAGTGTCTTCCTCCCGAAAGGCACTGCCCTTCTTCTTCCGCGTCCAGCCAAGTCCACTTCCACCTAGGGTGCTTCTCACAAGAGAAGCTCCTCCTTCCGTGAGACCACATAGTTTCTTGGACTTGGTCTAGATGTTGCTCTCTACCAAGTGGGATAACAAACAAACAAAGCTTTGGGCGCAGGATTGACAATCCTACACGATAAAAAACAACATTGTAAACACGGTAAAAAAACAACTTCGTCTTCAATGGCGCAACAGCCCCATGGCTACCAACATGGGGTTGTTGCGCCATTGAAGAAGAAGAAGTAGATCGAATGGTTTTATTTCAGTATTTCAAACATAACTTCTGATCCTAATTAACTTTTGATCTATAGTTCTTTAACAACATAATTTCTTCAATAACATTTCTTTAGCAACAAATTTTTTCTGTATTGCTGTCGATATAAAATGCATGAAAGTTAATCGAATTTAAAAAAAAATTGTTTTTACTTCATTTTCTTCTTCTTCAGGATCGTGTCCCTGAAGAAGTTTACTCTGGAGTACCATCCAAAAATCACATGGAGTACGATTTCGGAGAGCGAGCAAACGTAAACACGAGAACTCCACATCTGCGGAGCACGTGTTCTTCGCCACACATCACTTCCTTCATCCACCCCCGGGTTCTCTTCTGCGCGGAGCGAACTCGAGCAGTTCTGGAAGAACCCCCAAAACTTCTCATTTTCCTAGCTCCCAAAATAATAATAACAACAATAATAAAAAAAAGACACACCTCTTCAATCATTTTCTTTTAGAACATGACAGTGATGAATGGCTTCGTCTCCCTACCTACCTGGCACAAAGTAAATGTAATTTTCACATTCCGGTTTTTTATTTCTTTGGTTCTTTTCTGCCTTAATCTGTCTACAATAATGCATGGCTCTCTTATTTCAAATAATTAAGTTTGAATTTCATTTTTTTTATTCATATCTACATCGTACTCATCAAAATGTCGTACTGAATTTGGATGATGCTTGTGGGACGTTTTAAAGATGGCGGCTTTGCGCCATCAATGGATTCGAAAACGTTTTTAGTAAAATTATATCTTGTTTAAATTTAGATAAAATATAATGAATCACTGACAGGAAAGCAACTTGTCGTCTTGTGCCTAAAATGATTTCGTCTTTTGAAAGATTTCATGCTGATTTGTTAGCAGGAAGAAACGTCACAAATGTAGCTGTCGAACCCATCATTAAATTGTGTTATTCGACATTTTTTGCTTTTAATAATATCATATGAGCTTATTTACTTTTTATTTTGTTTTTTATGAAAAATTGGTACGTATTTGACTCATATGTTTTTTCCTCAAATTATGTAGAATGTACAAAGTAATAATGATAATAATGATAACTTTTCATGTGACATCTAATACCAATGCTAAATTGCGAATGAAAAAATTTCGTTCTTTGAAAACGTGTTCATTATTTACATTTTTCACAAATATAATAAATTTGTCACATGCAATATTTGCCATGGTATTTTGTAAGATTTTCGAGTTACAATTTTTTTTTAAGTAATGCTACACTTTAATGTGACCTGTTGTTGTTGTTGTTTCTTATCCCACTTGGCTGGCCAAGCCCACGAGCCCATATGGACTCATGATTGGAGGGAAAGGAAGCAGCATCTGTTGTGATGGAGCACCCGTAGGTAGAAGCCTGACTTTTGCTCCGTGACGCTCTTACAGTCGTAGAAGACCGGGACCTACGGTTTAAAGTGGATTCCGAACCACTACAAACATCCATGGCACCACCGGGATTCGAACCCGAAACCTGTGGCACCGAGGGCCAGAGTGCTAGACACTCGGCCATTCAGGTCCCAAATTTGCCAACGGCGCGCGGTGTTCCCAGGTGGTCACCCACCCAAGTACTGACCGCGCCCAATGATGCTTGACTTCGGTGATCTAACGAGAACCGGTATATTCAGCATGGTACGGCCGTTGGCATTTAATGTGACCTATAGAGTATGATGTTACAATATTTACAAAGAGCAGTGTTATCATGTATAGTATAAAATGCTGATACATGGCAATTTTAGTGCCTATGTCGGGAATGAAAACTCGTAAATTTTTAAGCCGGCTGTTCTTCTGTTGGCTTCGCTTAAAATTGGGATAGCAAATTGTGAGTGCATTGTAGCAAACTCTTCTGGTGTACTCTAAATCTGATACATTTTTGCTTTCCAGTAGCGAGCAACTTAAGTTATACATTATTTCTTTCATATTTTCTTCATGTTAATTTCTTCCCTTCATATTCCAAATTGGTAATAAAATGTCTTTTTTTCCCTGAAGTAAAACGAAATTTCTTTCTCGTAATTTATTCTAATTCATATACTATTATTTATTAGGAGGACATAAACACAAAAGGTATCTTTCTTGATAAGTTCAACCTCTTAAAGATTTTAGTCTTGCAAGACGCCAGACTCGTGGCTCAGTGACAACGTACGCCACTGGTGAGCATTGGGGCTGAGGTTGAATCCGCTGTCGCCTTTGTTGTAGACACTGTTTCAAAACACGAGGAGACTCGATGGCATTTGTGATGTTCAGCATCTTCCCTCACGAGTCGGACTACCTGATGGTAGTTTTCCGGGTTGTCTCCCATACGATACGCAAATGCGGAGTAGTAGTGCTTCTGGAAGGCACTGCCCTCCTTCTTCAGGGAAGCAGAAGGATACAGTGCCTAAGGATGCTCCATCACAACAGAAGCTGTCTTCCATTTCCTTCCTTCTATGAGACAACACAGGTTCTTGGACTTGATCTGGATGTTGCTGTCTACCAAGTGGGATAAGAAAAAAAAAGTTTAGCAAAACAAAATGTTATGAAATTGTTTTTAAAAATGTTTATTAAAATCTCTTTTGCTTATATGAAATGCTTTTTAAGTTGTTAAAATGTTTAGAAATTCAAATATAGGGAAATAAAATAAAGATGTCTTGTCCAAACGATTCAACATCGGAGACATCAAAATAAAATATTTCATTCCAGTAACGATACTATAAATGTTATTTGACAGATCTGTAAATGTCGAATTAAGCAAGGTAAAAATTATTTTAGTAAAAATTTTATCAAATTCTTTCGGAAAATATTCGTTACATTTTACTTGCTTATATAAACCGACTAGTGGTAAAATAAAAATAATATAATAAAAATCATGAATATAAAGGTCAAAAATTAATTATTATCAGAAGTTATGGTTGCAGTACTAAAATAAATCCATTCGATTTCTTTCTATTGTTTTGCATTTTGACAAAAATAGTAACAAATTTTTTCTTCTAGTATCAAAATTTAATTGTTTTGCAGTTTGACAAAGGTTAATAGTAGCAACAAATTTTTAATGCACAAAGAGTCTAGTATAAAATATTATTATTTTTTGACCAAGCAATCAATCAATAACAGAATTCTTATTCATTACAAATGAATTGCAATAACAACAACTTGGACAATTGGTCTTTAAGTTATTAATTAAGTCATACTAAACTGCAGAAATTGCTTTTATTGACATAACGGCGAATGGCAACAGGGATGTAAACGAATATAACCCAAGATTATAAATTTACTCTAATAAGATGCAGGCAAATGGAGTGCAATGTAGATCTACCTCCTCGTGGTGCACTTTGGTGTGATACGGAAAAATGATCTACAAATATGGCCTTCAGTCTGGCTCTCAGTGTGAGTTTCCCAGTGTTCTGCAGTGGACAGCAGGTGGATTGTCACAAAACAAGAGAGAGGATAATTAAAAAGACCCTTAGGTGCTCCTTCTTTAAGGATGCTGCAGCTAGAAACAGTCGCAAGCCCTGGTACGATCCTATTCATGATATGTCTGAATGGCCTAGAGAAATATCAGTGGCACTGCTAAGGCTTTTCTGTGATCACGATTGTCTCCTCAAGCACCTTTACAGAATTAATCTGACTCCTGTTCCTCTCTGTCTCTTGTGTGACAACCAGGAAGAAATGGATATGCCTCACCTTGCTTCCTGTTCTGCACTGCCTCTTGTTTCTTTATGGAAGCGTTATTGGATTGCCACACTTAAGTGGATGGGTTAACTGATGCTATTTTTTTTCTATCTTGTTCTTTGTATTTATTTTTCTATGATATCTGTTGTCCTGTAAACTTACTTTGGAAATAAAAAAAAAGATAGAGTCAAATGGAAATAAAATAAGTAGTTTACTACTCATTTTATTATTTTTTGAAAAAAATTACAAATAACCGGTGGTGTCTTAAATGAATCTCTGAAAAAGTAATCTAATCTTTCTAAAATTCTTTTAAAAAATCATCATCATAACTGGCTCGACAGCCCGTTGTGGGCCTTGGCCTTCCTTTAAAAGATCCAGCCAGGCTGCTCACCTCTTGGTCGTGGACCTACAGTTTTTGATCTTAATAACATTAAAATCAGAGTCGACCCATCTCTTTTTCAGTCTTCCCCTTGGTCGTTGTCCAAACGGGATTACATTGAAAACTTTAAAAAAAATTACCAAATTAAATTAAACGAAATAGATTTAAGAAATGCAATTAGTACGATTCTTTTGTTCTTTGTTCTCGGTATTTAATGGTGAAAATTTTTAAGCTTTCTAAAAAATCTCAATCTAGGTTTTCAATTTTTTTTTATACACAAACGTTTTGCTTATCTGTTGACAAACACGAGAAAAAAGTAAATCAAATCAAATTTCTGCAATAGAGTCATACGGGATTGATTTTTTTTCCAAGACGCATTAAGTTCTAGATCAGGGGTGGCCAACCCACGGCCCGCCTTGAAAATGTTTTCGGCCAGTGAGATTTATCACACATTTACAAAATATATTTATTTTATAATGACCAAAATAGTGACAACCAATGTATTAAAAAAATACATTATGTGTGCATCCATATATTTAAAAAATAACTATCGAAATTATGAGAAAAAATTAACTTTGATTTTAAAATAATATTCGTGCCAATATATGATAGATATTAAGTGATTTACTGATGAGTTTACAGTTATGAGTTCACAGAATAATTAAATTATATTCTGTGAACTCATGATGCGCGCGCATCGATTTGCAAAAATGAGTGAAAGACTGGAGAAATGGGCCTGAATGGCCGAGTGGCTAGCGCTCTGGCGCTCGGTACCACATGTTTCGGGTTCGAGTCCCGGCGGTGCCATGGTTGTTTGTAGTGGTTCGGAATCCACTTTAAACTGTAGGACCCGGTCTGTTAAGTCCTCGTGAGACAGAAGATGACCGTAGAGCGACAAACCAAACTGGAAAAACAAATATCGCTCTAGTGAAATAAATATCTTTTAATGACTTCATTTTTTTATTTCATTTACATTTATATATTTTTTATATTTCATTTTTAGTGTTATATATATCTTTACAATCTGCGTTTAGTATCATTATTATAATATTATTACAACGTAAGAATATAAATATATTTTACATGTGTAATTATATATATGTATATAATTATAGTTTACATGTAAGAATAAGAGTCAACACAATAAACAAGTCACATAATAACTCATTGTGTTTCAATTTTTCACTCCAAAAAATGTCTATAGTTTGTCTAAATCTAATATGGGGATATATAATTTTATATGTGGCCCACATATTAAATTAGTTATGATGCATTTCCAAAGTGGCCCGCAAGATCATTTGGGTTGGCCACCCCTGATCTAGACCAAGTCCATGATTCCGTGTGACCGCATGGAAATAATGAAGCGGGAGAAGTAGCTTCTGTTTCGATGGAGCCCCCTTGGTAGAAGTCTGACTTCGCTCCTTGACGCTGAAGAAGGAAGGCAGAGGACCTTTATGGGAACCATCCTGCATTTGCGTATCGTATGAGAGAGAACCCGGAAAACTTTCATCAGGTAATCTGACTAGCGAGACAAGATGCTGAACATCACAAAAGTCATCAAGTTTCCTCAGTTTTTGAAACAGTACCTACAACAAAGCCGGCAGCGGATGGAACCTCGGCCCTAATATTCACCAGCGGCGCATTAGTTGCCACTGAGCCACGAGTCGAGCATTCGACAAATTTTCTGCTTTATTTAAAAAACCAAAACACCCAAAACACGTACATGTGTGAGTTTGGAAATAAAAAGAAATATTTAACTATTTTTCCATAAGTATCTATTTTAAATTTACTTGAAACATTTGAATGTATTACAAATGGCACTTCGACTAGCCATTATGTATATATATATATATATATATATATATATATACAGCCTGAGTAAAAACTTTAAGGCCAGTAAAAATTTTTGTGAAAATGTAAAATGAAATAAAAGGGATTCAAATAATAATTATTAAAGTTCATTGATAAGAAATAAATGCTATAAACATAGTTTGTAAATACATAATTATGAGAAACATGTAGTTATTTACAAAGTTAGTATTTCTGCCTGAGTAAAAACTTTAAGGCCACCAGTCATTTTTTAAAAATAAATATAATATAATTGTGTAACTACCATTGCAACTACTAGCTTGTGACAACGCTGCAATTTTCATATTTTTCATACGATTCTTCGAAATATTGGTGATCTTTGTGAAGATGGCGAAGGGTAAGAAGTTAACTGATTGTGAAAGAGGACAGATCGAAGCTTTGTCTTCAACAGGAATGAGTAGTCGTGCTATTGCGATAAAGATAGGAAGATCAAAGACTGTAGTCAAAATTTTTTTAATTGAAAGACAATTATGGTAAAAAGAATACTGGGGGAAGACCTAAAACTTTGTCCTCGCGTGATGACGGAAGAGTTTGCCAACTTGCATCTACTGGAAAGTACTCAACCAGGAAACTGATTCCGACGACCGTTTTAAAAGTTTGCCAAAAAACGATTTATAACACAATTAGAAGGTCTCGAAGGTACAGTTATACAGAAAAATTGACTAAGCCTCAGTTACTGCACAGACACAAAATAGAGCTTTTGAATTTTGGCCAGAAAGTCATAACCTGGGATAACCAATGGATAGAAATTAATTTTTCTGACGAAAAAAAATGGAATTTGGATGGACCAGATGGCTGGAATTTCTACTGGCATGATATAAGAAATGAAAAAGAAATATTCTCCAAGCGCCAATTAGGTGAAGGGTCTGTCATGACTTGGGGCTGTTTTTTTTATAATGGTGTGGGCTCAATTGCATTCGTTTCAGGTAGAATGAATTCACATGGATACCAAAATGTCCTAACAAATCATCTTTTGCCAAATGCTGAATGTCTTTGCTGGAGAAAATTGGAAATATCAGCAAGACAATGCACCGATCCATTCAAGTAACAGCACAAAAAATTGGTTCCAAGTCAACAATGTTGAAACTGTGAAATGGCCAGCTAGATCAACTGACCTCAACCCAATCGAGAACCTTTGGGCTGACTTAGCAAGAAGAGTTTATGCAAATGGGAGACATTTTACATCAACAACAGAGCTGAAATCTACTATCGAAGATGAATGGTATAAAACCGACCCCACCCTTTGTCAAAAACTCGTTTCATCCATGAAAACAAGAATATTTGAAGTAATTCGAAGTAATGGCTCCTACACAACCTTCTAAGAATTTGTAATTTTTTTCTTATATGTTATTTTCTATGTTGGCCTTAAATTTTTTACTCAGGCTCAAATATTCATCTGTGTGTTCTGTAATATTTTCTAATAATAAAATATTTGCAAATTACTTTTTCTACTTTTTTTACTTTTATTTAAGCTCAATAATTATCAATCAAATGGTATTTTAATTCCTCAGTTTAAATGTTTCCATTTTCTCAAAAAATGTCTACTGGCCTTAAAGTTTTTACTCAGACTGTATAACTTCTAATTGAACTAAGTTCTAACTAAATGGGCACTGAGGCAATCTTGTTCAGTTTCAAGAAGAAACAAAATCGCAGATGAACTAAGAGGAAATCTAGAAAGTCTGAGTCAGCACGGCGCACCTTTAGCTCCATTGAGAATTATATATTATAGAAACGTCACCAATAAATTTGACTTTGAAGGACATTTGCACCTTTTTTTGTCTGATGATTTTCCCTTTCGTTTATTTCCACATCACAATGAATTCGAATCCGCCTATAGCAAGAAAGAGTCAAACAAATGGTTTAACAGAAATCACTAGTCATAAATGTGTTAATGAATGATATGTTGTTACACATGAATGTTAATATTAAAGCAATTAATTCCAATGTAATATTGTTATTACCAATAAATTATATGGGTATTGTTTTGGGGAGAGTGGGCCAGTGATGTCTTGGATCATTTGAAACATTTCTTATTTGTTAATATTTATTTAAATTTCTTTCTCGAGTTAATCTTATTGATTTATTAAAATTTCTCTCAAGTGCTTTTTTATTAAATTTCTTACATGTGTTTTTTTATGAAATCGTTTGGAATCCAGTATTGAACGATAACTGAATAAGTTTTATTGACACTTTTTCTGTCTTTGTTTACTTAAGATAGCTATTATACATTTTGTTCTTACATTAAATTCTAAAAACCTAATATATCGGCCCAGACGAATTCTGCTGGTTTTCACCAATAAATTTGACTTTGAAGGACATTTGAACCTTTATTTGTCTGTTGATTTACCCTTTCGTTTCTCTCCACATCACGATGAACTGGAATCTATTATAAGAAAAAAAAAAGAGTCTAGCAAATGGTTTAAGAGAAATCTCTAGTCATAAATTTGCTTATGAAGGATATGTTGTTACACATGAATGCTAATATTAAAGCAATTAATTAAAATTTAATACTGTTATTACCCATAAATTATATGGGTACTTTTTTAGGGAAAATGGTTTGACATTGTCCTGGACCATTTACAACGTTTCTTATTGGTTATTTTTTTAAAATTAATTTCTCGAGCTATACTTATTGGTTTATTTAAATTTCTCTGACGTGCTGGTTGTGGCCTGGTGGTCAAGTTAGTAACGCTCTGGCATTTGGTGTCATAGGTTCGGATCCTGGCGGTGGCATGGATATTTGTGAGTGGTTAGGAATCCACGTTAAACTGTAGATCCCGGTATAAAATTGTTTGGAATCCTATGTTTTCTTTTTCAATATTGAACGATAACTGCTTAACATAATTTATTTCCTGAATATGACAGCTGTTGTACATTTTGTTCTTATATTAATTTCTAAAAACCTAATATATCGGCCCAGTGGTTTACGATATTTTTTGTTGTAATTAAAATATTTCGCAAGTAAAATCGAAATGATATAAACAAAATTGATCAAAATAACAATATTATTTATATTCTTCTATTATTGACATAAATTTTTCTTGGTTTTGAATTATTTTAATTGTTAGTACATAATTCTGTTAAACAATAATTATTTTTTAATTGATTTCTTATTTAAAAATACCTACAAAAATATCTAAAAAATAATTTAATTTATCATACCACACTATTTAAAAATGTAAAAGGATATATAATCTAATTACAAAACAGCGAAAAATTCAGTATAAAAATAATTCTTCTAGACATATATATTATTCATCAAATTTGATGTTATTTATTTTTATTAATAAAATAAAAGTGTATATACATAGTAAAAAAATTTTAATTTCTTTTAGCAAAAATGCTATCAAATATTTTGAGAAATGTTCGTTACATTTTACTTGCTTTTATGGTAAAATAACTAAATTAAAATAAATAAAATAAAAGTAATAAAAACAAAAGTAATAAAAACATCAAGCACGAATTTCTATCGGAATTTTAAAAAAAATGAATTATTTCTTCTGTTAATCAGAATAAAAAGTATGAATACAAATTTTTATTGTTTTACTCATTGTGATGACATTGAGATTTTGATTACTTTAACAACGAAAATGAATTATAAACTGTCTTATAAGAATAATTTTAAGGTAATCATATCAAAATTATTATTTTACGGGCATTTTTCAGAAAAAATAATTTTGAATGAAAAAATTTTTCATCAGATTTAGGAAAACAATGTTTTAAAAAGAATGAAATTACGAAATACCATTTCCACGAAAATTCAACAATAGAATCAATTTGAAAAATAAAAATTACCTTTAAATTCTGTTTTATGGGGTCACTTGAAATAAAATATAGATAACTGAAAATTTTCAAATTTTATAGGTATCAAAACAATAATTGGAAAATAATTTATAATAAATTAGAAAAGTTTTTATGATTATACGTAAAAATACGTTAGAAGAATTCTAAATTATGAGGTAATTTTTTCACCTTATTTGTAAGTGTTATCGAAATGCAAGTGAGTGTGCATTAAAGGAAATTTTCTAAAATCTTATCCCAGAAATTATTTGGAAAAAAAAAAGCGCAAAGATTCAAAAGGATTAATAATTGTATCTTTTGCTATCTCGTCCGGAATTTTCCAAAACGCCATGTAATTATAGAATAACTTTCATCATCATCATCATTGGCGCAACAGCCCCATGGCGGAGCAAGGCTGTCTACTTACAGCCAGATTTTGAGATATGATTGTCAGCCCTACACTTTATACTTTGCAGTCATATTAGACCAGACGTACAGTTGAAAGTAGATTCCGAACCACTACAAACTTCCATGGCACCGCCGGGACTCAAACCCAAAATCTGTGGCACCGATTTCAAAATCGGTCATTAGGGCCCACAGAATAACTTTGACTGCTAAAAGTGATCTCAAATAATATCAAACTAAATTTTTACTGAGGAATAAATTTTTATTTTTAAGAATTTCATTTTAATATAGTATAATCTGTT
This sequence comes from Caerostris darwini, assembly GCA_021605075.1. Classification (NCBI taxonomy): domain Eukaryota; kingdom Metazoa; phylum Arthropoda; class Arachnida; order Araneae; family Araneidae; genus Caerostris; species Caerostris darwini. The sequence continues at coordinate 142,555 of BPLQ01011825.1, forward strand.
ATTTTTTACAAAAGTACACTTAAAGCTAAATATCTTATTTTATATGTATAGTAAAGTGATCTAGAGATTATGAATTTTATGAATTAAAACTCTATTTTGAAATTTATTGAAAATACGGTATAAATCGTTTATTTATTAAATCCCAAGAGTGACAAACTAAGAAAAACATTCAAAATGCTAACCTTTAAAGGGTCTTTAATAATGCCCCTAATTTTAAAAATTCCATAAAAGTACTTTTTATTTTTTTTTAAAAATATTCTAATTATTTTACATTATTTTATTTACTTTCCTTACTTGTTGAAACAATCATGTTGAAAAATGATAGCCCATAAATTTTTCTACATCTAGATTAGAACCAACTACGGCTATACTCAGTTACTTCATTTCTATTACATCTAGAAATGGAGATCACGAATACATCACAGCACCATATACGGATGATGGATCAACGGATATTCTATAATTTATTTTGAATGTTGCTAATTTCCTAGTTTTGCTAGTGGATCTGATTACTTTAGCACAGTTATTGAATATCAAAATTCACCTGGTGTTTTTCTTCAATGGAAACATGCAAATACATTGTAGCAGCACACCGGAATATAAAATTGAAATGTTCCTTAAATAGAATTTTTCAAATCATCTTTTTTCAATTCAGAGTTTCGATTATTAAGTAATTACTGATTTACTGATTATCAGGTCATTCTACTGATAAAGCAGAATTTTAATATATTTGACGTTATCAAAGGTTTTATCGCTAGGGTCAACAGCTTCACCTCAATTGGAAGAAAGGAAGAATAATACCTCCCGAGTAAAACAAATTTACCTTCAAGGTAAACCAGCAGTCAGTGAGGCAAGTCAACTGTGTATGCTAGATTGTCTGTCACAAATTTCACTCATTTTTCAAAGCAACGACAGTAGAGCACGTCATTAGTAAAATCATATCCTTGTTTTGAATGATAGGTAGAACACGCTTCTACTAGACTGCGAGTGAGACATTAAAATAAATTTTTTGAAATAAAAATGAATTTATTTGGGACATATGTAAAAGAAAGAGAGAAAAATTGATATTTTGCCCCTAATAAAATATCCCTTTTTTATATAAAAATAACGATATGTTCTAGTTCAGAGTGATGTGTTACAGTACAGCTCTGTTGTGAATGATGCCCAATATGAAATTGTAAATGTCTTTCAACGAGATTTTTATGTCTTTAATTTAATTTTTTAAAAGATCTAATTACATATGTATAAAAAAATGTTGAGGTTAATGAATAATATTTATATTATGTTTATATACAAAACCAATTTTTATGTATATTTTTCATTCAGTGAATAATATTTCTATATCTGTTTAGAACGATTTATATAAATATCAAGCCAATTTTTTATATGTATTTTTTATTCAGTGCGTAACATTTCTTGATCTGATTTAAGATTTAAATAAACACCAAACCAAAATTTTTATACGTATTTTTTATTCAGTGAGTGACATTTCTTGATTTGTTTAATGATTTAAATAAATACCAAACCAAATTTTTTTATTCAGCGAGTAACATTTCTTAATCTGCTTAAAGATTTATGTAAATATCAAACCCAATTTTTCTATTCAGTGAGTAACATTTCTGGATCTTCTTAATGATTTAAATAAATAGCAAACCTAATGTAAATATCAAACCTAATTTTTCTATTCAGTGAGTAACATTTCTGGATCTTCTTAATGATTTAAATAAATACCAAACCAAAACCGAGTAACATTTCTTAATCTGCTTAAAGATTTATGTAAAATTTTTTTATTCAGTGAGTAACATTTCTGGATCTTCTTAATGATTTAAATTTTTATCTGCTTAATGATTTAAATAAATTCCGTGTGATTTAAATAAATAAAAACAATTTTTTATTCATGGCTTTATTTTAAATTGGAATATTGTTGTTTCAATGGTGGATACTTTCGAATTTACATTATTTATTAAATATTTTGCTTAATACTGCTAATACAACCATGCTAATAGAGAGTTTTTGCATACCGTATTTTTATAATAGGCATTTTTTTTCTCCCTAGCGCGCATGCTCATAGGAAACATTATTACAGATACGCATGCGCAATTTCCTATGAGCATGCGGAGAAAAAAATAGGAGAAAAAAGGGAGAAAAAAATACCCTATTATAAAAATACGGTATGCAAAAACTCTCTATTACCTTTTATCGTTACATTATATGTGACCTAATGAATGTAAGATATGCTGCTTTTAATCAGATTAGAATCATATGCATGTATTCAACTTAACTTGTTAAAAATGTAAGTAATTAAATTAGTTAAAAAATTAAAAAAAATTTTTAATTTTTCATTTCATTTGCAATTGCCAACGGCCGTACCATGCTGAATATACCGGTTCTCGTTAGATCACCGAAGTCAAGCATCATTGGGCGCGGTCAGTACTTGGGTGGGTGACCCCCTGGGAACACCGCGTGCCGTTGGCAAATTTGGGACCTGGATGGCCGAGTGTCTAGCGCTCTGGCGCTCGGTGCCACAGGTTTCGGGTTCGAATCCCGGCGGTGCCATGGATGTTTGTAGTGGTTCGGAATCCACTTTAAGCCGTAGGTCCCGGTCTCCTATGACTGTAAGAGCGTCACGGAGCAAAAGTCAGGCTTCTACCTACGGGTGCTCCATCACAACAGAAGCTGCTTCCTTCCCTTCAATCATGAGTCCATATGGGCTCGTGGGCTTGGCCAGCCAAGTGGGACAAGAAAAAAAAAAAAAACAACAAAAAATTAAATTAATAATGCAAAAGTTGTAAAGTTTAATGTAAAAGTAATTAAATTATTTAAACTTATTAAAAAAAGGGTCATAAAATGTTCTTCTTTTGTAACCTCTCGAATTCATTGAAAATCTTGACAGAATTTTAATAGTAAAATTTAAATTAAACATTCACGAACTTGCCAGAAATCTCGTTTTTATATCTGCATGCACTTTAAAAGAACTTTGTCGTGATTTTAAAAATATCAAAGAACAATGCGCGAGTGTGGAAATATAAAGCGGTTGATTTTTTTTATTTCCTGTAAAAATAAGCATACAATGGAGGTCAGGAGCTGTGGGAGATATGAAACTGAAAACAATGCATCATGCGGAAAAGAGCAAGTGGATTTCTCAAGGTTGTCTCTTTGGAAGACTTGAAAAGCGATGAGCAATTCAGTCGATGACCGGTGAAGATAAAAGTTGGCTTTAAATCTTAGAGATCAATTATTTCCCTCCTGTTTTTATTCAGCAAGTGTTTCAGATAAATACATTAAACAATTTTAATTGATCAGATCACACGATTAAGATGATATAATTATGTAAAATCTACTATAACTATGCAATCTTTAATTTTCAATTTTATTAATTCATTTCTAGTATGAAGTATTTTCAATAATATTAATTTTAATTTAAAATTTATTATGTGTATATATGATCTTTTTTTTCGTATCATGTAAATTTCATACAGATTTACATGCACCTGCTACATACTAGAAGTACAACGGCTCCAAGAAGAGGGCCACTTTCAGGTTCATGAGAACGGTCCAATTTTTATTTACAAGCATTATATACATATATATGCTTGTAAATAAAAATGAAGTGTTTCTGATAAATACATTAAGCAATTTTAATTGGACAGAAAGCTCGATTAAAATGATATAATTATGTAAAATCTACTATAACTATACATGCTTTATTTTTCAATTTTATTAATTCATCTGAATTTTATTGATTCATTTCAGGTATGAAGTATTTTAATAAAGTTAATTTTGATTTAAAATTTATAAAGTGTATATACGATCTTTTTTTTCGTAGCATGTAAATTTCATACAGATTTACATGCACCTACTACATTGCAATGTCTCGGCCTATAGTAGACCTATAGCGGCTTCAAGAAGAGGGCCACTTTCAGGTTCATGAGAACACTTTAAATTTTATTTAACAAGTATTATATATATAAATATATACAGAAATCTCTCTCTCTCTATATATATATAAAATGCTTGTAAATAAATATATATATATATATCAGGCAATTAGCTTCGACGTAGACTTGAGAACCCTGAAAATCTCCAACTTTGAAGTGAACTGCACCTGTGAATCAAATTATCTTTAGTTTTCATTTTTTTAAATAGTATAGAATATATATATATGTATATATATATATAGAATATATATATATATATATATATATATATATATATATAGAATATATATATATGTATATATATATATATAGAATATATATATTTTTATATATATATATAAATATATATATATCTTTCTCTCTCTATATATATATATATTTACAAGCATTATATATATATATATAGAGAGAGAGAGAGAGAGAGAGAGAGAGAGAGAGAGAACTCTATTTAAAAAAATGAAAACTAAAGATAATTTGATTCACAGGTGCAGTTCACTCCAAGGTTGGAGATTTTCAGGGTTCTCAAGTCTACGTCGAATCTAATTGCCTGATATGCGGCAGACCTTAATTATCGCACGGCGGGATACACGAAACCACAAGGGGCTCACTTTGAAAACTGGCCGAAATTCCAGCCTGTCCAGTCACTTCAGAGAAAAAGACAACATTTTTGACAACAACTCTCTTTTTTTCAAAAAAAAAAAAAAAAAAAAAAAACCCTGAAGAAGAAAATAAGATGGGGAAATGGGGGAGGGGGGCGGTCGGAAAACAGTTCAAAGAAAGCAGAGAACGCGTTGAAGACGAAGAGCCCTCTGGTCGACCATCAACTTCAACCGACGAAGTTCACGTCCAAAAAATTAAAGATCTGGTGCTTGCAAACCAGATGACCGATTTACAATTAAAGACCTTGCTGATGATGTTGGAATTTCAAAAGGATCGGTCAGTTCGATTTTGGGAATCAAACGCGTCAAATCTCGATTGGTACAGAAAACACTGAATGCTCCAGCTCAAACTGCATGGATTCTTCGTGACTTTTTTGCCAAAAATGAAACCCATATCGTTCCACAACCCCTATATTCACCTGATTTATCACCGAGCGACTTCTAGCTATTCCCTAAACTCAAAAGACCACTCCGGGAACATCGGTTTGAGTCCATTGAAGAGATTCAACGCTTTGAAGGTCATCCCTGCCGATGACTTTTTAGCATGCATTGAAGATTGGAGAAAAAATTGGCATAAGTGCATTGTGTCCAGAGGGGATTACTTTGAAGGCGATGAAATAAATTTGGAAGAATAAATAAAAACTTTTTGAATAAAAAAATAATTGATCTTACTTTTTGGGCACAGTAGTATGTTTGCTAAGATGTAAACAAAATGAAGCAACTTTTTTCTTTCAGAAATTAAAGAAAGGAGTAAGTATCTTTCTTTTCTTTCTTTTTTTTTTTTTTTTTTTTTTGAGTTTTATATTGTTAAACAATTTTTTTTCGGACTGACAATTTAAAATTCTCTTCTAATCATCATATTGAATTAGAGACAGGTAGATACAATAACACAAAAAAACATTTAAGGAGCATTGTCAAAAATAAATTATGACAAAATAGGAAATTTTCAAACAACTCTTTGATATTTTTCTTATTATTATACAGATTTAAAACCGAAAAATACCGCGTAGCTAATTTGCTTAAAAGATAATCTCTTGTTTAAACATTAGAATGCTAAATTTTCCTCCAGAAAGTTTCTTCGAAGTTTACTTTCCTTAAAATCTTGTAATACATTTGTTTTTTTTTGAAAGCTGCCAAGGGCATTTTTTCTTTAAAGACGACACAACTGTTATAGCAGAAAACGGTGCCAATAATAATGTTCATTAGTGTCTTAAAAGAAAACAAAACACCTTTTGATTGCCCAACTTGAAATTACAATGAACATTTAAAATTCTGTCAATATATACCAAATACAATCAGTGTCACGTAAATATTGTATTACATGAAAACAATATCTTCCGAATACCTTTAAAACCCGACTCCTGGTCCAATGATCATGGCTATGGTTTGAGACTCTGGTTTGAATCCGCAGGTGGCGTGTGCTGCCTTTATTGATTTCAGATATCATTATGTTTCGATGGTAGTTGTAATAGCACAATTAAGTTTTTATCTAACTGGCAAGCTACTTTCTGGGAATTTTCCAGGTTTTCTCCCATACCATATGCAAATCAACTGAAATTAGTACTAAATCTTTTTTTTAAAAGATAGTCTCCTGGCCCAATAGTCATGGCCTTGGTGTGTATCCCCTGGTGGCTTGTATTGAAATTTATTGATTTCTGATACCAATAAGTTTCGATATTAGCAGTAATAGGCAAGCTTTTATCTTAACTAGTACAAAGTACATGGCGGGAATTTTCCAGGGTTTTCACACGTCATACACTAATAAACTGCAATTAGTATTAAAAGTTCTTTAAAAGATGGCTCCTGGTCCAATGATCATAGCTGTGGTGTGAGACACTGGTTTGAATCCGCAAGTGGCGTGTGTTGAAATTTATTGATTTCAGATATCATTAAGTTTAGATGGCAGTTGTAATAGTACAATTAAGCTTTTATCTTGACTGGCAAGTTACCTGGTGGGAATTTTCCAGACTTTTCTCCCATACCATCAGCAATAAATGAATCCTGGATTTCAACGACATTGCAATTAGATCTAAAAGTTCTTCTAAACAATCTTCCTCAGTACATTATTCGCGGCAGAGCATGGTTTGGTTTATTTTATCGCTCTTTGGGTCATTTTGTGCACACTTTGGGCTAATTAGACCGGGATCTACTGTTTAACGTGGATTCCGAACCACTCATAAACATGGATGCCATTGCCAAGATTTGAACCTGAAGCCTGTGGTACCAATGGCCAGAGCACTAGCCAATTGGCTATCAGGCCGCAGCATCAGAGCATGAGAAGAATATATGCTCCTTATGTTTTTTTTTTTTAAAGCCTAATAATTTTTTTTTTAAATGAGTAGCTTATTTTATAAATTTCAAATATAAGAAATTCTGTCTATTTAATAATCCTGTTAATATTTTATATTTTTAAGACAGGAAAACAATAAGCAGTTATTTTTTGTGAAATCTAACGTCTTGCTTTAAAACCAGAATACTAAATTACTTTTCAAAATTTTCTTCGGACAATTAATTTTCTTAAGCCCTTGAAAAACCATTACTTCAATCATTTATTGATTTCAGATACCAATAAGTTTCGATTGCAGATGTAAGATATCAATAAGTTTCAATAGCACAATTAAGTTCTTGTCTTGACTGGCGAGCTACCTGGCGGGAATGTTCCTGGTTTTCTCCTATACCATCCACAAATCAACTGCAATTAGTTCTAAAAGTTCTTCTGAAAGATCTTTCTCAGTACATTAATTGCACCAGAGCATGGTTTGGCTTGTCACTCTACTGTCATTTCGTGTACACTTTAGGCTAATTAGACCGGGACCAACAGTTTAAAGTAGATTCCGAACCACTCACAAATATTCGTGCCACCGCCAGGATTTGAGGCTGAGCACCAGCCAATTCGCCATCTAGGCCGCCGTCAAAGCATAAGAATATAGGCTCCCTATTTTTTTTTCTTTTAAACGTAGTAAATTTTTTTTAAATGATTGACTTAATTATATAAAATATAAGAAATTCTATTATTCCATATTTTTAAAACAATATTCAGTTAATTTTTGCGAAAGGTAACCTCCTGCTTTAAAATCAGCATACTAATTTACTTCTCAAAATTATCTTAGAACACTTAATTTTCTTAAACCCATGTAAAACCGTTACTTCAATCATTTATTTATTTAAGATATCATTAAGTTAATCAGTTAATCAGTTATTGTTAAGATAAGATAATATTTTAATGATATCGCCATATCAACTGCAATTAGTACTAAAATTTCTTCTATAAGATCTTCCACAGTACATTATTCGCACCAGGGAATGTTTTGATTTGTCGCTTCATGGTCATTTTGTGCACACTTTGGGCTAATTAGATCGGAATCCACGCTTTAAAGTAAATTCCGAACCACTAGCAAACATCCATGCCACCGCCAGGAATCGAATCTGAAGCCTGAGGTACCAAATGCGAGAGCGCTAGAAAATTGGCCATCAGGCTGCTGCCAGAATATGAGAAAATTATAAACTCGCTGTTTTTTTTTTAAACCTAGTACATTTTTTAAAAATTATTGGCTTATTTTATGTTCTTTAAAATAAAATAAGCCAATCAATTCAAAAATAAGCCTTATATTCTATATGTTTATAACAGGAAAACAATACTCAGTTAATTTTTGTGAAAGGTAACCTCTTGCTTTAAAATCACAATACGAAATTACTTCGAAGAATTATCTTCGAGCACTTAATTTTCTTAAACCCTTGTAACACCATTACTTCAATCTCGGTGTAACTTATTTTTTCGCAAGCCGCCAACGTATCTTCTCATCAGAGGCGACAGAACTATTTTCTGTATAGTCTAGAAACAATGCCCGCTGCGGGAATCATTGCCAAGAATAATGTTCATTAGTGTGCTTAACTAAGAAGAGGAGCTTTTGACTGCCTCCTTTAAAGTTACAAAAGGCCTAAACGTGCGTGTCCCTATTTTAGCAACTGCTGCAGAAGGGGTGCTACGAAGCAGGCACAATAACAGCACTTAAAGAAGAAACCGTTCTGTATTCCTTCGAGAACTTTTGCAGAATAATTTGAAAAAAGTGAACGATTGCAATGTCTTCTCTTTGTTTTCCTTGCCAAAAAGACGCCCACGCTTTGAGAGTTCCGATTTCTTTTCAAAGGGAATGTTTTTGTAAAAAAAAAAAAAGAAACCCAGATACCAAAAGAAGTATGAAAAATGCACGTTTGGGGTTCCTTTATAATATACGTGAAAGTTCTACTTGAAATCCTGCACGGTTTCTATTGTTTCTTGACCGTAAGACTGTTCTCGTATTTTACCGTTATTTCGACTTGGATTTCAACGACAAATCCAAATTTGTACAGCTACAATGATAGGTTTCAATGGAAATAGTAAAGAACTGAAAGATTATACAAAATAAAGAGGCATTCTTTCTTTCAATTCCTTCTATTAGCTCACACTCTCCCTCTATATATCTTGTTCAAATTTTCAATTGTTCATAAAATACTTTTTATTCATCCACTCAAGTTCAAATACATTTTTTTTCAACTTGTAGTAGATGACACTGGATGTTAATGCAGTTTTTCAAATATTAATTCAGTAATTAAATTTAATTATTTAATTATAGTTGTTTTTTTTTAGATTTAAGTTGCTTGTATCTCCAATAGATGGCTCCAGATAAACTTAATAAAATGAATGAAAATTATTTATAAAGGACTTTCTGCAATAGAGTGAAAAAAAAAAAAAAAATAGGAATTGACTTAATTTTTTTAATTTTTTTTTTTTTTACATTACTTGTTTATAATTGTCTTTAGAATGAAAATAAATGCAAAAGTACCAACTCATTTAGTATCGTAAATAGTTTAAGGAAATAAATTGCATAATGAAATAAAGTATTAGTGTCACAAATAAAGAACATAACATGTCTCATTCTAACTAAAAATGAAATATCTAAATATTTACATATTTACAGATTAATATGAGACGCAATGGATTTCTGCATGAAAATTGTCTGGTTCTAAACTTTAAGTGTAACATCGGTGCAGCGCTTGCCTTAAGGCATCAAAGACAATTGTCTAAGTGTTTGCCAGCTGCATTAGAACAAAAACAAAACAATAAAAAAACTTCAAGTGTATTCTGAGGATGGGTACATTAAATCTTGGTGCCGTGTATCTTCCAGACACTATTCCGGGAGTGTACGTTCTAAATTGTAGTAGTAAAATATGGATGACGTATGACAATTCTCCGTTATGCATCCTGGGTAACGCAGAATCTGCACTATTTCTGACGTATTTGTACCAAATGATTTACTTGCCCGACATTCGAGAATAATAACTTGAGATTAATATTTGAATATTAAATTAGGACAATGAATTAATCTTTAAGAATCTTGAAAAAAAAAACATTAAATACATGTAATAGATTATAAAATTTTAAACCCTTTTTTTATTACACTATCTATTTGAAACAATTAAAATTATTATTTATTTTATTATTTTAATATTAAGCCGTCCTGAGACCGTGAAGCAAGATCCCAAAAGATAAATGGACAGGCTGAAAAAGAGATAAAAATAAAACAATAACACCCACATTCATATATATATATATATATAGCAATTATTACAAGTTATATATTATAGTACATAACTCCTGTCTATTCTTTTCCTGAAGAATTTCTTCCTTTACAAAGATTAATGATATCTAGATGTAATTTAAAAGTTTTATGAATGAGAACACTTTGAATTATTTTAATAACTAAGAAGATATATGGATTTGATTTTCCAACTAATATAATTTTTCTGTCAGTAAACACCATATATATTTATACATACTATCAAATTATAAGTCAAATATTTAACATCCATTGAGAACATTCTATTTAAACGTCAACAAAAAAAAAAAAGACGATATATATATATTTTAAAATATATTTCACAGATGACATGATATTAGATTCATTCACGCAGTACAAAATTAAAAGTTTGTAATTAATTGATTAATTTCAATAAAATTTAATTATTGAAACCATAAATAATAGAGAGTTTTCTTCCTAGTGCGCATGCGCATAGGAAACATTGTACCTATTGCGCATGCGTATCTATAATATAGCACTACTGAGCTATGCCTATGAACATGCGCGCTAGGGAAAAAAATATCGGACGATAAGAAAACGATATGCAAAAACTCTCTATTATTTCCTCTATACTTTAATTTTAAATTGAAACTTCCGTGTGGTTCATGCAATACGAGAGAGTTTTTGCATACCGTACGTTAGTTACCGTAGGACGTCCGTTAGCTTTTTCTCCCTAGCGCGCATGCTCAGTTTCCTATGAGCATGCGCGCTAGGGAGAAAAAGCTAACGGACGTCTTACGGTAACTAACGTACGGTATGCAAAAACTCTCTACTAAAATAAATCGGATCGTCAAAATTTGATGAAGGAAAAAAAATCGACAAGTACTTTGAAACAATTTTCCGTATTAAACAGCGTGTTAAGGTAAAAAGTTTAAATACTACCAACCTAGGCAATTCTTACAAGTTATATATAATAATAAATGACTATTTTTTTTTACTCTGAAGAATTTCTTTTAGAAAAATTAATGGAACCTAGATGTAAATTTAAAAGTTTTATAAATGAGTAATATTGTCTGGCTTTACATTATTAATCGTGAATGATTTCGAAATCTTAGAAGATATATGGATTTGATTTGGATAACAAGACAACTGGTATTATTCATCTGTCAGTAAACACAATGCTAATTCGGCATTTCATACCTACTACAGTTCAAAAGATACAACGTTTTCATTACTCAATATTTTTTCATGTAAATTTCTAACTTGCGCATACATTTTAAAACGTTGTTGCAATTTGCCAATTTGACATTTGTTGCAATTTGTCAATTTGACATATGTAGCTATTTTGACGTATGAGCAACATATGTCAAAATAGCTTCTTGAGTCTGCCTCAAAAGGTGACTGTATCATATTTTAATCTTAAAATAAATAAATAAAAAATATTAATTTTAAATTAATTAGTAACTTCTCATATATAGATATTTGCAAAAGTTTTCTAATTAAATAATAATAAATAATACTACAGTAAAACTCGAAATTAAATTTCTTTTAATTTCAAAGTTATTTTTTCACAGACAGACTAGAAAATATTTTTACGAGTATATAGTATGTTGATGCTTCTCTGTGGCATATCTTCTGACGAGTATGTAGTGTCTGATTCTATTTTTCTCTATAGTACTCATATAGTGCTTCATTTTAATGCTGCGCACGTGACAAAGTGAAATTTCTTTCTAATATGGCAAAAGTACTACAGATCATAGTATAAGTTGGTATAAGTATACACTGAAGTGACAAAAGTCATGGGATAGCAATATGCAAATTTTCAGATGGCAGTAGCATCGCGTAGAACAGGTATAAATGCGTAGTGCTTTCGCAGAGCTTTCATTTCTGTTCAAGTTATTCATGTGAAGAGGTTTTGACGTAATAATGACCGCACGACGGGAATTAACAGACTTTGAACGCGCAATGTTAGTTGGAGCTAGACGCATGGGTCATGCCATTTCAGAAATCGTTAGGGAATTCAACATTCCCAGATCCACTGTGTTAAGAATGTGCCGAGAGTATGAAATTTCAGGCGTAACATCCCACCATGGACAGCGCAGTGGTCGACCGCCTGCACTTAACGACCGAGACCGGCGACGTCTGCAAAGAGTCGTAAATTCTAACAGACAAGCAACACTGCGTCAAATAAACGCAGAAATCAATGTGGGACGTACAAGGGACTTGTCTGTTAGAACTGTGCGGAGAAATTTGGCTTTCTTGGGCTATTCCAGCAGAAGACCGACTCGAGTGCCTTTACTGACAGAACGACATCGCTTGCAGCGACTCTCGTGGGCACGTGAGCATATCGGTTAGTCCCTAGATGAATGGAAAACCGTGGCCTGGTCCGATGAGTCACGATTTCAGTTGGTAAGAGCTGATGGTAGGGTTCGAATGTGGCGCAGACCCCACGAAGCCATGGACCCAAACTGTCAGCAAGGCACTGTTCAAGCTGGTGGTGGCTCCGTAATGGTGTGGGCTGTTTTTTTTCATGGCCTGGACTTGGTCCTCTGGTGCGACTGGACCGAACATTGACTGGAAATGCTTATGTTCAGCTACTTGGAGATCCCTTGCAGCCATTCATGGACTTCATGTACCCAAACAACGATGGGATTTTTATGGATGACAATGCGCCATGTCACCGGGCCACAACTGTTCGCGATTGGTTTGGAGAACATTCTGGACAATTCCAACGAATGATCTGGCCACCTAGATCGCCCGACATGAATCCCATCGAGCATTTATGGGACATCATCGAGAGGTCTGTTCGTGCCCAAAATCCTGCACCATCAACGCTTTCACAATTATGGACGTCTATCGAGACAGCATGGCTCAATATTCCTGCAGAAGACTTCCAACGACTTGTTGAGTCCATGCCACGTCGAGTTGCTGCACTTCGCCGGGCGAAAGGAGGGCCGACACGATATTAAGAGGTATCCCATGACTTTTGTCACTTCAGTGTATAGTGTCGGTATCAGTATATAGTATCTTAATACTTCTCTGTGGCATGCCTTCTTACGAGTATATAGGGCCTGATTATATTTTTCTCAACAGTACTCATAGTATAAGTACTTCTTTTGAATTATGTGCACGTGGCAAGAAGAAATTTGCTCCTGATATGGCAAAAGGACCATAGTATAAGTTGGTATACGTTCATAGTGTTGGTATGAGTATACAGTATGTTAATGCTTCTCTGTGGCATTTCTTCTTACGAGTATATAGTGCCTGATTCTATTTTTCTCTATAGTGCTCATACATTACTTCTTTTTAATGCTGCGCACGTGACAAGCCGAAATTCCCTTCTGATATGGCAAAAATATTGCAGATCACAGTATAAGTTGGTATGCAACAAAATGAATGAGAAACGAAAGATTACTATTAACTAAATGTACTTCCTGCATATCTAATTTAACGGAATTGCATTGTACATGGGGAAAACCGGAAAGCAACTCTGCAATAATAAAATGACATCAGCAAAGCATGTTGCAAAAGCGTTAAGATTAGATTACTATTTATCAAATACTGGCTAGACAGAAATGGTAAACCCATATCTCCTATTCTAAAATAGTCAGGGCTCATCTTCCACCAACACTCTAACCATCCAGTCCTTGTTGAGCGTAATATCCTAATTATGGAATAATTATTTTTAAAAACTAATGATTGCAGTTGTTTTTAAACAATTGACAATAATCCTTGTATTGTGAGATATAAATTAAATTCATTACTATCAAATAAAACAAACTCATACCTTTATACAAAATGCATATAATAAATTGCGAAACTAATTAAAATTGATCATTGTTTAAAGGACCACAAGGAAATTATTTTGTATATATTTACATGAATGGTCCACTTACGATTTTAAAAACATACTCTACTAAATACAATTTCTGTAATAGCAGGAAGACGATTGCGAATATGAGTCCTTAAGAAGAATTGGCTTTTTCCCCAACTTGTATTTAAAGCATTAACTTTTGTTTTTATATGGAAATATTTCATTATTATCAAGGTTTCTCCATTACGTAATTAATAAAATAGGGGTTACTAGAACGAAAATATAGCGGAAACTTTATTAGCACGCAACAGCACTGACGTCACCGGGACTTTCTTAACCCAATATCATAGATGGTAAAGTGGTACTTGCAGTATATGATTTCAATGCAAGTTTATTAGTGCCGGTTTTTTTTGTCATGACATTAATGAAATGCATAAATAAAAAATAACAAGAAAGCAAAGCTCAAAGAAGACGTTAAAGGCATTCTCATTGATTTATCTGATCAAAACAGGATATGTTTGGTACTAATAAAAATGAAAAGTGGAAAAAGAATAAACCGTAATTTATTTTAATGACGCCATGATTCACTCGCTCAAAACTAATGGAACTGTTTCTCGTTATATATTTTGAATTGCAAGGGAAAGAAAAAGTTAACCTACTTAAAATGCAAAGTAAATTAAGTTAAGAGTTATATTAAATATAAGTTAAAGTTAGTATATAAAGTTAATTGTGTGTAAAATAAAATTAAGCAAAACTTATTTAATAATTTTGTGCAAGGTTAACATTGTTAAATTTAAATAAAGGGCCTGATGGGCGTGTGACTAGTACTATGGCTCTCGGTACAACAGGTTTCGGGTTCGAGTCCCGGTGACGCCATGGATGTTTGTAGAGAATTCGGAATCCACATTAAGCCGTAGGTCCAGGTCTAATACGACTGTAGAGAGTTAGGTGTACGGCTGACAAACCTACCCTGTAAAAAAACAAAAAACAAACAAAAAAAAAAAAACCCCTCCTGTCCCGAAATCTGTTCCTAGGCAGACGGTCTTGGCCTAAAATGGGGCTGTTGCGCCACTGACGATGATGATGATAATGGCTGAGTGACTATCACTCTGGTTCTCGGTGACAGGTTTTGGCTTCAAGTCCCGGTGGTGTCATGGATGTTTGTAGCGTTTCGGAATCTACTTTAAACCGTAGATCCCGGTCTAATATGACTGTAGGGCGTTGGGAGTAGAGCTGACAACCCTACCCCGTACAAAGTCAACGTCACGGAGACAAGTCATATTTCTTCCTACGGGTGCTATATCACAACCGAAGCTGACCCCTTTCCCCACCTTCCATGAGACCATATGAGTTCTTGGACTTGGACGCTTTAATTATAAGTTAAAATTAGAATAAAAGTTACTTTTGTGTAAAATAAAATTAAACAAAACTTATTTATTATTTGTGCAAGGTTATCATTCTTAAATTTAAATAAAGGCCTGATGGCCGAGTGACTGGCTCTCGGTACAACAGGTTTCAGGATTCGAGTCCCAGGCTACCATGGATGTTTGTAGCGTTTCGGAATCCACTTTTAAGCCGTATGTCCTGGTCTAATTTGACTGTAGAGCGTTGGACCTAAGGCTGACAACTGACTCCATAAAATGACAACTGAGCCAAGTGAAACTTCTACCTATGGGTGTTCCATCACAACCGAAGCTGCCCCCCTTTTTCCTTTCTTCCATGAGACCATATGGATTCTGAGACTTGGACTTCATACTGATACTCTTTAATTATAAGTTAAAGTTAGTATATAAAGTTAATTTTGTATAAAATAAAATTAAGCAAAACTTATGTAATAATTTTATGCAAGGTTATCATTGTTAAATTTAAATAAAGGGCTGGGTGGCAGAGTGAATAGCGCTCTGCCTCTCTGTGCCACAGGTTTCGAGTTCGAGTCCCGGTGGTGCCATGGATATTTGTAGTGGTTCAGAATCCACTTTAAGCCGTAGGTCGTGGTCTCATGTGACTGTAGAGCGTCACAGAGCCCAGTCACACTTCTCACCCACATCATTCCCAAACTGTATAGGGGCAAACTGAGCTCTAGGCACACTGATGTGGTGTGGTGTGGTGTAGTAGGCATGTTAGACCAGGACCTATGGTTTAAAGTGGATTACATTTATGATTACAGCTATTTATTATTAGAATCTAAAAATGCATTTAATGCAAGTTTAAAATTTTTTATCTGATATTTATTTTCAATTCACGTTAGTTTAATTAATTTCAAGTTAGATTATTTAATATGTTACCTTAAAGAAAAGCATTCAAGTTTTTCAAGAGTTCATGTCAAATATAATTCTTAAAAAGGTCTCTTTAGAATATTTAATTATTTAACTGCTGTACATATATATTTTTTTTCAATATATATATACGAACACGAAGTCCTGGAAATCATAAAAGACTTTATCACTGTAAATAACATGAGCTATGATGTCTTTATTATCTCTTACAGACATTTTTATTTTTGTAACTTTGTATTCTTTCTTGATACGCAAAGAACTTTGTATTCTATAAAGATGCATAGAAAATTTAAGGATTCATTTTAAAATCTTAGTGCTATATAATTCATACATTTTACAAAATGTGATCAGAATATTTATTTAGATAATGAGATGGAAAAAAAAACTTAAAATTTACGTTTTATTCGAAAATTGCTTTAAAAAAAAGTTGGTAATTTATCAAAATTTCATAATAGGAGTTAAATGTTATTGAGCTTGACGGAAGTCAATATAAATTCAAGAATAAATATTAATTGAATAAATGAATATTAATTGCTCCAAAATAATTGAAATTAATTGCGTTTAATGTTTAAATGATTAAGGATTAATGTTAATGTCAAATGTAATGATTAATGTTTAAAAGCAATGAAATATTAATAATGTAAAAATATTTTTGAAAGGCATAATTTTTTAACTGAGGATACTTGAAGAAGTGAATAAAATAAGCAATAAGAATATAGAAGAATTGCTAATTTGCATTGCAATGCTTAAATAATTTGCATTGCTTAAGTTGAAGTTTAAAAATCATATCTCATGTTAACAACTAAAAAAAGTTCAGACATTAAACTGTGTTTTTCACATACTTATAACATCAGTGTTTAAAAACACTAAAATATTAATAATATAAAAGTGATTTTGAAAGCATAGTTCTTTTAATGGATGATACTTGAAGAAGAAAATAAAATAAACAATAAGAATATAGTAGCATTGCAAATTTGCATTATTTAAGCATTGCTTGAATTTTAAAAATCAAATTTCATGTTAACAATTAAAAAAAGTTCAAAGACATTTCACTATTTTTTCATATACAACACTTACAACATTAGTGTTTAAAAACAGTAAAACATTAATATAAAAGTGTTTTTAAAGCATATTTTTTTAATGATAATATTTGAAGAAGTGAATAAGATAAACAATAAGAATAAAGAAGCATTGCTTGAATTTTAAAGTTCATAAATGTTAAAAGTTAAAAAGAATTCAAAGACATTATACTGTGTTTTTCACATATTTAGTGTTTAAAGACAATAAAATATTAATAATATAAAAGTATTTTTAAAGCATAATTTTATTAATTGAGGATACTTGAAGAAGTGAATACAAAAAAACAATAAGAATATAGAAGCATTGCTAATTTACATTGTAATGCTTAAGCAATTTGTATTGCTTAAGAATTGCTTGAATTTTAAAATTCATATTTCATGTTGACTGTTAAAAAGAATTTAAAAACCTTAAACTTTTTTTCACATACTTATAGCATTGCTTAACCTATAAAACAGCAATTTTTATTTTTTTTAAAAAGCACCATGCTATTTAAATTTAAGACGTTCTAAAATATTTAAAAATATAATTATATTTTCTTTGAAACTTAATTTATTTTCTTTACGACTTCCATTTTTAAAAACACTTATCAAAGTACCCATTCATTGCTATTTATACACAATAAATCTTTTTTGGAACTTTAAAACATTTCACAATCACAAGAAATTCCACTGCAGAATTATTTTAAAAACAGGCAGAAAACCGATATTTCGTTTTTATGGTCGTTAAGTCACTATTTTTGTTGACACGGGACGCGCGTTTTAAACCCGACAGACGCGAAAATTGGTGCTGTCTCTTCAGAGTAACAAGACTTGGTATCCAGGAGGCAAAGAGACAGCGAGAGCTACTGTCTTAAATAAATATTCCTTTCATTTCTATCACTATAATTAAACGACAGCTGTCACAAAAGTCACCCGGATTAGCAATAAACAGCAGTCCTGCCAAAAGAAGCGGGGAAGAACAGAAGGAAGGCAGCATTTTTGATCGCCCGCCACTTTCCGTGGGTCGGATAATAAAGGGTGCAATTAAGAACGGAGAGAGCTATGCCTGGTCTGCTAAAGGAATCGTGGTTCGTGCGAAAAAAAATTAACGCAAAAGTTGGAGGTCACAATAGAAATGTCATAAATGTGATCCAGATAAAATTGCTTCATGGGAGATTATTACACGAATCTATGGGCAGTTCATGACTATGCCAAATTTTTTCAATTAAAGAGAGCTTTATTCAATGCTTATGAAATTTTACTCATGAAATTCCTAAACTTGTTGATCAATTTTGGAAGTGGAACACCACTCCTTTAATCCATGGTGTCACCATAGTTTGGTATGAATATCAAAGACAAAGGAAGGAATAACATATCTTCTTTTATCCCTTCAAACTCTAGGAAGGGAATTTTTTGCTTATTGATTTAACATACCCATATCTGTCGTAGATTTAGGGAACAATGAGACTTGTTTGGATTCAAGCGAGTTCAAACAAAACCTAGGTTCGAATAAGGGAATTTTTTGTTTATTGAAAACATATCTATACCCGTTGTAGATATAGGGAACATTGAGACTGGTTGGACTTCATACCGAGTTCTTCCGGTTCAAAAGTCCAACAACTACTGAAAACTAACTAACAATTACGAACATCTACTATAAGCTAACTACTAAATTTTATAAAGTCTTACGAAACGAATTGGGGACTGATCATTTTATAATATCTACAAAGACAATACAAAGGGAGGAGTATCACACCCCTCTTTTATCCCTTCAAACTCTATGAAGGGATTTTTTTTTTTTTTGCTTATTGAATTGACATGCTATAGGGAACATTGATACAGGGAACATGATATAGGGAAGATATAGGGAACATTGAGACTTGCTGGAGTTAAAACCGAGCTCTCCCTTTTCAAAAATCCAATAGATTAACTATTAAATTTTTATAACTCTCATGAAAGGAATTGGGGACTTGGGGACTGATCATTTTATAATAATAGCATAGGCAATACAAAGGAATGGTATCGCATCCCCCTATTTCAACTCTAGGAGGGGAATTTTTTGGTTATTGATTTACCATACCCATATCCATCGTAAATATAGGGAACAATGAGACTTGGGGTTCAAATCGAACTCTACCGGCTCAAAAGTCAGAAAGGCTAACTACTAAACTTTTGTAAGTCTTTCGAAACGAATTGAGGATTGATTATTTTATAATATCAACAAAGACTTTACAAAGGGAGCGGTATCACCCCCCTTTTTTCCCTTCAAACTCTAGGAAGGAAATTCCTTTGCTTATTGATTTAACATACCCATACCCGTCGTAGATATAGGGAACATTGAAACCTACTGGGGTTCAAACCAGTTCTTCAGGTTCAAAAATCCGACAGGCTAACTACTAAACTTTTGTAATTCTTACGAAGCGAATTGGAGACTGATAATTTTACATCTAATTTAAGTTAAACGGATAAATTTTTAACATGAGTTGTCAATTGGGCTTGTTATGTATACAAGAGTTTAAAAAAATGGTATTAATAATAAAATAAAAAATAAAAATCTATAATGTTATTATTTGCTGAAATATAAGTTTCTAAAATGCCTTTCTAGAGACTTTTTATTGTTTTATAAAGTCAGAAATTGAAAAACTCTTAATTTTCAAAAGTTCTTGCAATTATCTTGTTCCTTCATTACTGTTTGGAAAAATGTCATGGTGTCACCATAGTTTGGTATGGATATCAACAAAGACAATACAAAGAAAAGAGTATCACATCCCTTTCAAACTCCATGAGGGGAATTTTTTGCCAATTTATTTAACTAACATACTCCTATCTGTTGTAAATATAGGGTACATTGAGATTTGTTGGGCTTTCAAACAGAGCTTTTAAAATGCTTTTCTAGAGACTTTTTATTGTTTTATAAAGTCAGAAATTGAAAAACTCTTAATCATCAAGAGTTCTTCAATTATGTTGTTCCTTCATTACTGTTTGGAGAAATGTCATGGTGTCTAGTTAGGTATGGATATCAACAAAGACAATACAAAGAAAAGAGTATCACATCCCTTTCAAACTCCATGAGGGGAATTTTTTGCCAATTTATTTAACTAATATACCCCTATCTGTTGTAAATATAGGGCACATTGAGATTTGTTGGGCTTTCAAACCGAGCTTTTCTAGTTCAAAGGTCCGATAGGATAACTACTAAACTTTTGTAAATCTTACAAACGCATTGTGGGCTGATAATTTTACATGTAATTTAAGTTAAACGGGCAAGTTTTTTAGGTAGTTCTGTCATTACTATTTGGAAATAATTTAGTTGCAATTGTATAAGCCAATTTTTTCAGACTAATATTGAAACTAATCTAATTTGGATATTATTTTTTCTTTTGCGATTTATAAACATACTTCACTTCCAAACATCGTCTTACTATTATTGGATAAATCTTTTATCAATCCCTTATCTAATACAGGCATATCTGTCTCAGTTAGCTTTTTTCTTTCGTTAACGATTAGATGCAATGATTCATGTTGATAAAGATTTTATCGATTCTATATCAAGATTTTATCGATTTTATCGATTCTATATTCAATATTAGTCTGTTGAGGGAGGTCTTCTGCTCCCTCTAGTAATCTCTAGCAGAAAATTTTAGAAAATGGTATGGTTTTATTTACTAGTACCCCGAGATATCTGATACACTGTGCTTTCTAAATCTGATTGTAATTATTTGATGTCTAATTTATTATTAATTCTAAAATCGTCTTTTGTTATGCGTATTTTGATAAAGTGATTAACATCCAATTAGAAGCAATCTGTTGATGACATTACCAGCAGATCATTTTTTTTGTTAACGTCATTAAAAATTCATAAATAATAGTACAAGTTAGGGCTCGATATGTTTATAATCTTGATTTAGTGTCGTTCATGCATAGAAACTTAATTATTTCTTAAAATAATCATTATATCATACAAAAATAATATTAATAAATTATCATATAAAAATAATGATAAATTAATGTTTAGCTGCCATATTTATTAATATTGCAAAGATAGCACTGCATAACTGCAACATATAACACACAATCATCTTAAAAGTCAGTTCGTCTAAAGGTCATTGTATCCTTTATACTGCCTAGAACTTTGTGTTCTTTGTACTGCTTTTTCACTCGATCGTCCTCCCCCTTTTTTCCTCCGCTCCCAAGGTCGATGAAGAGGGGAAACAAGAAAAACGTGTATAACCAAAGTCAAGTAAGGGACAAGCCCACCTTTGAAAGAAAGAGCTATTGAGGTCAAGGTTATAGTTTGTTATGGGAATGAATGGTGGCTCCTTACTCAAATAAACTATATAACAGTGGAACCTCTGTAAAGGCTCGTGCTCACCAAGGCGAGAAGATGCAAGCGAAAAAATTTGATCAATCACTAGCCTCACCGCGGTCGCCTGAAACCGGTTTGCAGTCCGCCGCTTGGAGTTGCCCAACTTTCAACTCGAAGCTGTTTTTCACTAGGCGTAATGCTATTTCTGACGTTTCGCTGTGAAGGGGTCGAAAAATTTTTGTCGCTTGCCTCTTGCATCTTCACGTCTCTCGCCTCGGTGGGAACGAGCCTTAAGTCGAACTTCAAGGGAGACGTGAAATAATTCGAGTTATAGAGTTTTCGACTTACGCGGATTTTGTAAGGAAATATTCGACTTGTAGAGGTTTAGATTCTTTCTGACTTATTTTGAGTTAGAGAGGTAAAATAAATAAAAATTCATGTTACAGAGGTGATAAACATGTTTATTTGCAACTTAAAAGTTATATTATGTACTACAATAAAAAATTAAAATAATTCCGAAACAAGCTTAAAATTAAAAATATTATGCATTAAAAAAGTCAATTATTTATTTATTTGCTTTAGACAATTCGATCGTTCTCTATCTATCGCTAGAGTTCAAATGAAATCAATAGCAATAATAAGAATTATAATAAGCATATTTCATAGAATTGGTTATTCTATTTACTGTATACGCATACATTGTTTTCTAAGAAACTATGACCTGCTTTGTCAGTAAATTCTTAAAGTCGGTAACTTATTTTTCTTCGAGCTATAGAGGTAATTAGTTTCAAATGATCGAGTTGTAAAGGTTGTAAAATCGAACATTGCTAATGTTCGAGATGCAGAGGTCCAATTTTTTTTCGAGTAACGGAGGGAAAATATATATAAAAATGGCTTGTGAGGATTGACTCATTATTTCGACTTATAGAGGGTTGAAATTTCGACAAATGGTGGTTTTGGGGCTTGAAGGGAAGGGAACAAAAAATTTTTCGAGTTGTGGAGGTTTTCGACTTATCGAGGTTCGACTTAAAGAGGTTCCACTGTATATTAAATATATGAAGTACGAAACCAGACAAAGTTTATCATCTGCTTGTTATTTAAACTTGAACAGTCAAAGTGACGTGAGAAATGAAATAGCACAGAAATGATAAAGTTGAACAGACAAGTTTCAAGCGATCGTCTCTCGTCTACAATGTGCCGAATGATCCTTTCATGAGTTTCTTGTTGAAAGTGAACGTTGCTGTTATCTGTTTCTGATAAATCGTTATCTGTTAAATAGTTGTTCGTTCCTATAATATTTTGTTTCCATTTCAGTTACCAATATGTATATAGATAGATAGATAGATAAATAGATTGAGAAAAAATAGTAGATCAATATTCAGAATGAAGGAAAACATATAGAATACAATTGAGCAGAATACAGAATTGTGCATGGTTGTACAAAATTGTAATCATTATGTTATGCATATAATGCTTTGATAAAGCTATATAGAAAGCGCCATATAGCCATATAGATATGCGCCATGACATACGAAAAAGCCATATAGATATACGCCATGTAAAAAATTGTAAGTCAAGTAAAATTGTAAGGTAATTTTTGTTTGAATTTAAAATAAATAAATTAAAAATTAAATAATGAATTAAATATATATTTCTTTCGTTTTGTTGTAAATTCATAGTACTTCTTGCTTAAAGATCAACTAGCTAGTTAATAACTTATTATTAAAATTAATTTTTTTCTTCTAATTGCTTCAGAGATTTTTTACTTATTCAACAATTAGCATTATTCTATTTCATTTAATAGAATTATTCTAATTAAAAGCTGTAATTTATTTCCTTTATTAATCATTCGCATATTCTTTTGTAATATAATGTAATTTTTACTAATAAATTTTATTAATTTTATAACTCAAACATCGTAGATCCTTATTTTATCCAGAATTAAAACTAAAATAATTTGATATTTACACTACTTATTTTAACAACTTGGTACTTTTTTTTTTTTTTAATTTTCAATTACAGACAGGAGGAATTTTGACCCGTCGCCTGGTCTTTTTTTTTTTTTTTTTTAAATGGTAGAAGATTTTTAAAACTTATAAATGACTTCGTTGAAAATTTTTTAGTGGTGCGATAACAGAAAAATGTAGCATTATAATATCCAAAAATGGACCATTTTCTTTCATTTTATGCTGTCATCAAAATGTTAGAAAGAATCTGCAGGGAATGTGCGATAGCAAGAAAGTCTACCAGATTTTGCGTTTATTTTTCTGATAAAGTAATCGAATAAAGTCAATTTTTGCTTGGCATAGTTCAGAAAGAAAAATCAAAGCAAATTTGCCTCAAATACAATGTAATATTTAGTTTGTGTGCTAGATACAATGTAATATTTATTTTGTCTCAGATACAATGTAATATTTATTTTGTCTTAGATACAATGTAATATTTATTTGTTGTTAGAATCAATGTAATACTTATATTCTGCGTTAGATAACAATGTAGTATTTGATTTTTGAGAACCTATTGTTCGTGAGTAAGTAATTTGAAGGTGGAGTCAATTTAATATCACGCCAATGCCGAATATTCAAGTACGTATGCTAAAAGATTAAACGAATAAAGGTCTATATTTTATTTATTTATTTATTTAATTTTGAATCTAGTATATTAGATGTTGCTATAAGGATTAATGTAGGATTATTATACTGGATATTTTTGATGATTAAGATATTTGCAAATATTCCTATAGGGATAATCAAACATTTTGCCTTTATATGTTAACTTATAACTTTCATAACATGGAAAAAAGCATTCCAATCGGCCTGATGACCGAGTGACTAGCGCTCGATGCCACAGGTTTTGGGTTTGATTTCCGGCGGTGCCATGAATGTTTGTAGTGGTTCGGAATGCACTTTAAGCTTTAGGTCCCGGTCTAATACGAACTGTAGAGAATTGTGCGTAGGGCTGACAACCCTACCCCGTGAAACTCAGCCTCACGGAACCAAGTCAGACTTCTACCATCAGGTGCTCCATCACAACAGAACCCCCCCCCCTTTTCCCTCCTTCCATAAGACCACCCAGGTTCTTGGACTGGGTCTAGATGTTGCTGTCTACCAAGGGAAATAAGAAACAACAATAAGCATTCCAGTGTAAGTGCTTTCAAACATAGGTGAAATGTTGGATATATCAAGCATATTATCATGATTTATGACCAAATGGTAACGCTTACAGATTAGTCCCGGCATGGACGAGGGTTTGACTCCTACTGGCAGATGGCGTTACAATCATTGTTAGAAATGAGGAAGCATGGTGGAGATTATATTACCATGTAAGTGACTGATATTGACAGGTGAGATATTGCATTTGGTGTGGAATTTCCCACATTTACTGCAAATGCGAAACAGCATGTTATGGAGAAACAATTATGCTGAACATGCAAATGCATAACAAGTCTATAACCTACTGCAATACTTTTCCCACGGGAAGAGATATAGCATTTCGGTTCCCAGAAGAAAGTAATGCATATTCTTTAAGAAAGTAAAGCAGAATAATAATTCAGAAGAAAGTAAGCATAATAACAACTTATCACTCAAATCTGACAGCAGATAAGCAGTATCAAGGATATTTATATTACACGCAATTAGTGTTTTGTACTAATGTGAACAACCTGTCACTGAGATCTAATCGCAGATAATCAATGTCGTGGATAACGAGACCTCATGAAATTAGCGATTGCCTGTTCCATCTTCACAGGTCGAAGCAATCACAGATTTAATATGGATTGCACCATGAGTTGTTGCATAGTGATTGGTGAAGAGACCATAAGTTGAGGAAGTGTCGACACTAATGAAAAGTGAAGGAAGCTGACCCCCCTCTTGACGGAGTTTCTTAAAGAGAAGTTTTGGGAGAAGAAGAACGGAGTTCTGAGACAAGAAATGTTGTATTCTCTTTTTCTAATAGGAACTGAACAGACCGGAGATTCCGCTTGTTTTGGTGAGTGGTGGTTGTGGTTTCACGCATAACGCTGTGTGATAATTACGGTCTGCCACAGACCGACCTATTTGATTCGTCATAGACTCGAGAACTCTGAAAATCTCCGACCTTGGAGTGAACTGCAATTGTGAATTGAGTTTTAACTTTTTAATTTTCATTTCTTTGTAAATTGGGCTCTGTATATATATATACACTGAAGTGACAAAAGTCATGGGATGCCTCTTAATATCGTGTCGGCCCTCCTTTCGCCCGGCGAAGTGCAGCAACTCGACGTGGCATGGACTCAACAAGTCGTTGGAAGTCTTCGGCAGGAATATTGAGCCATGCTGTCTCGATAGACGTCCATAATTGTGAAAGCGTTGATGGTGCAGGATTTTGGGCACGAACAGACCTCTCGATGATGTCCCATAAATGCTCGATGGGATTCATATCGGGCGATCTAGGTGGCCAGATCATTCGTTGGAATTGTCCAGAATGTTCTTCAAACCAATCGCGAACAGTTGTGGTCCGGTGACATGGCGCATTGCCATCCATAAAAATCCCATCGTTGTTTGGGTACATGAAGTCCATGAATGGCTGCAAGTGATCTCCAAGTAGCTGAACATAGGCATTTCCAGTCAATGTTCGGTCCAGTCGCACCAGAGGACTAAGTCCATGCCATGAAAAACAGCCCACACCATTACGGAGCCACCACCAGCTTGAACAGTGCCTTGCTGACAGTTTGGGTCCATGGCTTCGTGGGGTCTGCGCCACACTCGAACCCTACCATCAGCTCTTACCAACTGAAATCGTGACTCATCGGACCAGGCCACGGTTTTCCATTAATCTAGGGACCAACCGATATGCTCACGTGCCCACGAGAGTCGCTGCAAGCGATGTCGTTCTGTCAGTAAAGGCACTCGAGTCGGTCTTCTGCTGGAATAGCCCAAGAAAGCCAAATTTATCCGCACAGTTGTAACAGACAAGTCCCTTGTACGTCCCACATTGATTTCTGCGGTTATTTGACGCAGTGTTGCTTGTCTGTTAGAATTTACGACTCTTTGCAGACGTCGCCGGTCTCGGTCGTTAAGTGCAGGCGGTCGACCACTGCGCTATCCATGGTGGGATGTTATGCCTGAAATTTCATACTCTCGGCCCACTCTTGACACAGTGGATCTGGGAATGTTGAATTCCCTAACGATTTCCGAAATGGCATGACCCATGCGTCTAGCTCCAACTAACATTCCGCGTTCAAAGTCTGTTAATTCCTGTCGTGCGGTAATCATCACGTCAAACCTCTTCACATGAATAACTTGAACAGAAATGAAAGCTCTGCGAAAGCACTGCGCATTTATACCTGTTCTACGCGATGCTACTGCCATCTGAAAATTTGCATATTGCTATCCCATGACTTTTGTCACTTCAGTGTATATATATAATGCTTGTAGATAAATAGTGTTCCCATGAACCTGAAACTGACCCTTTTCTTGGAAGTCGTTATAGGTCCAGTATAGGCCGAGACGTTACATCTACCCGCTATATCCTTTAGAAACCGTTCATCCCTAAAATATGTGGTAGTTCTTTTATTATCTAGAAACTTTCATGTTTAAACTGTTAGCTAATACGATAACAAATGCTTTTATCTTCTCATGGGTGACATAAAATTTCTGGTTGATTATCTTTACTGTATACTAATTGTTTACTCTATGACTACTTTGTCTGTTGATAAGATTCTTATATTACTTTATTACATATATCAAACTCGGATTCAAATGAAGCAATTTATAGTCCAACACGACGTTTAATAAATCTCAAATTCATTACCATCCATGAATTTTATTAGATCGCTTAATCGCTATTCATTGTTCGGGAAACGCAAAACTGCATAACAATTACCCTCATGCAGTAATCGCCAATGAAGCATTACTTCACATTGTTTCCTTCCCAAACAAGCTCGGGATTTTGCATGCTGGAAGCCTTGACACGAATTTTTTTCTTTTGCGCATTAGTTCCCATTGTGTATTTTTTTTTTTTACCAGCGTGGCTATGGATATGCTCGTGCACCTGCTTCTGGTTGTCTGTTTTGATTAACAGGCCCAATTACTGTATCCACGTTGTTGGTCTGGGGTTTCTTTACTTTCGCCAGCCGACAAAGAGGACGATGGAAAGTTTTGTGGCAGGTCTGTAATGATGTAAGAAAAGTAATCAAGAACAGATTCCTGCATCAGTGATTTCTTCGTCTAATTACGTCTTAAATCGCCGTGATCACTTTGGGATACTGAACGATTTTTTTACGGTGTTAACTGATTAACTGAAATAGATGTTTGAATTGGTTTTATATAGTTTGATTATATATACAGTTGTGCTTTAATCGTCCATGAAATGGTAAATTTTAGCAAGTCAATCGGGTTATTTAGTAGTTAAATTAGTTTTCTGGCAGTAAATTGCTTGTTATTTGGTTTGTCCATGAAACTATTTTAAACATGGGTTTAAGTAGATTAGGCGTTGAGACTATTTGTAAACAAAACACTGACAACACCCCGTAATTAAAAATATCTCCTGTCACGAAATCTGCCAGTAGGCAGATAGGCATAGGCCCACCATGAAGTCTTTTGCGCTAATGAAGAAAATTTGGTTCTATGGTCATTTCTTGCGCATTATAGGCTAATTAGACCGAGACCTACAGTTTAACGTGGATTTCGAACCATTAACAAACATCCATGCCACCTCCAGGATTTGAACCTGAAGCCTAGAGTACCAAAAGCCAGAGTGCCACTTGGTCACCAGGCCATTTTTTCCCAATATATATTTACTTATATATTGGGGAAAGAATGACCTGGTGACTTAAAAACTGCACTCATGTTGAAAAACATTATATTTAATGTTTTTCAACATGATTGCAGTTTTTAAGTCGTTTACAAATAACTTATGTATTGCAATCATGTTAAAAAAACAAATAAAAACATTTTCAACAATTAGAGCATAGCAATAGGCATAGTTTTAACTTTTTTAAATACACTCTAAATTTTACATGAAACTGAACAAAATCCTACATTTAAAACACAATAAAATACATAAATATGTTGTTGTTGTTGCGTATCGCCTTGATTTAGAATCCTAAAACAAGTCCAGTAGATCATGCTGCATCAATATTTCGTAAACGGTCCTCCCCTCATTCAACAGTTGCCTCACAGAGGCACCAATACAATCGATGAGATGAGAGGGAGACGCGATGGCCGAACAATGACAAAGGGTATATGTCTTCTCGTCTCCATTGAAGGTCAAACTCTTAGTGTGGCCAGTCCTTAGTCTAGCTAAAGCCGTTTGAGCAGGTCTAGGACAGGAGCACTGCAAGGACATACCAGGATATTTAGCGGCGTACCATGCATGAATGGGTGGCGACCTTCAAGCGGTACTCACTCTGGCTAAAGTCATGGTATGAACCTCTGAAGCTAACCGATTGGATGAAGAAGCTTAAAGAAGGGAACTTGGGAAGTTCGCAACCTTCCCTAGCGAGCAGATCAGCAATTTCATTTCCATAGATACCCACATGGGAGGGAATCCACTGCAAGCACACCGATCCGATCTGGTCCAAAACAGCTAGTTTAGAAACGATATCCTGCCCCAATTTGACCAGGATGCTTCTACATAAATATGTAAAAATAAAAATACCACAAAAGAGAATTTAAAATTAAAAATTTTTTTTTTTTTACTTCTGAATCATTACAAATTTAAAAAGTAATTTAAATTTAATAAATCTAATTAATTTACTAATTATATTTAAAACATTTTTTTTAAATTGATTAATTTATCCAATTAATTATCCATAAAAAGCAACGGAGTTTTTTATTATTTATATTGAATTTTATGAAAAGCTACCAAAGAGTTTAATTTTCTTCAAAAAAACTATTTATAATTTTAAAAAATCCATTAATGCTTTTAAAATTTAAATTATTTTAAATTTAATTATACTTATGCCTAAATAAATTTATTTTTTTAACAGACTTCATTCTTCAATTAGCATAAACAAAAAAAGTTATATTTTAATAGTTAAAGCATTAATCAAATTTACAAAAAGCTGTCAACTCAAGTTTCATTGTTAAATCTTCTTCAAAATTACCTGCTCATTATTTATTAAACAATTTAGTTACAGTAATAATTATCCAAATTTCATAAAAAATAAAATTAAAATAAAATGATATTCACGCGATATATAAAATGAAGAATTTATTACATTTTTAACGATTTAATTTTTCACTGAGATTCCCATTCGGGTTCAAGAAGTATAGGACCATTTCCTGCTAGTGATGTGAGTTGCAGTCACTGTTTTGAAAAACGAGTAGACTGAGTGGAGATTGTGACAGCGTCGATAGTTTAACTGCATTCTTGAAGCTTTTAATTAGTATTTAATTACGATACTTAACTTATAATAACATAACAAACTTAACTTATTAATAACTTAACTTAAATAACTTATAATAACATAACAAACTTAACTTATTAATAACTTAAATAACTTATAATAACATAACTTATAATGAATAACTTAACAAAACATCATATTTAAAAGACATAATTGTCTAAGTAAAATACCACAAAAGAAAGTTTTAAATTTTTTAAAATTTATTTATTTATTTTTCTAAATTAATTTATTTAATTAATATAAAAAGTAGCGGTATTTTTTATTATTTATGTTGAATTTTATGAAAAGCTGTCAAGAGTTAAATTTTCTTTAAAAAATTATTTATCATTTAAAAAAAAACAATTAATACTTTTCAAATTTAAATTATTTTAAATTTAATAATCCTACTTATGCCTAAATATAGTTACTTTTTAACAGACTTCATTATCCAAAAATTAATCCCAAAGTTTATATTTTAATAGTTAAAGCATTTATCAAATTTATGAATGAATAGCTGTCCATTTAAATTTCGTTGTTAAATTATCTTCAAAAGTACCTGTCTATTTTTTTGTTAAACAATTTAGTTACTATACTAATTATTCAAATTTCATAAAAAATAAAATGATATTCACGCGATATATATAATGAAGAATTTATTTCATTTTTAATGATTTAATTTTTCACTGAGATTCCCATTCGGGTTCAAGAAGTATAGAACCATTTCCTGCTAGTGTTGTGAGTTGCAGTCACTGTTTTGAAAAACGAGTAGACTGAGTGGAGATTGTGACAGCGTCGATAGTTTAACTGCATTCTTGAAGCTTTTAATTATTATTTAATTACGATATTTAAGTAACTTAACAAAACATCACATTTAAGAGACATAATTGTCTAAGTAAAATACCACAAAAGAGAATTTTAAATTTTAAAAAATTTATTCTTTATTTTTTAAAATTCTGAATTAGTTTATTTAATGAACATAAAAAACAACGGTATTTTTTTTTATTTATTTATATTGCATTTTATGAAAAGCTGCAAACAGTTAAATGTTCTTCAAAAAATTAATTATAATTTTAAAAATCTGTTAATTATTTTAAAATTTAAATTATTTTAAATTTAATAATGCTACTTATGCCTAAATACATTAATTTTTTTAACAGACTTCATCCTCCAATTAGCATAAACGAAAAAAAAGGTCATATTTTAATAGTTAACGCATTAATCAAATTTATGAGTGAATAACTGTCAACTCAAGTTTCATTGTAAAATTTTCTTTAAAAGCACCTGCCCATTATTTATTAAACAATTTTGAAACAGACTTGAAAAAAGAATACTTTAAATAAATAAATAAATAAAACGTTTAGCATGAGTCTTTAAAAAAGTGGCAACACCTTTTTCCAAAAAAAGGAAACACCAGGCTTCAAAATAGCTGAGTCACTTTTAACTGAATTTTTTTTCGTCCCCAATTTTCTTCCTTTTATAGATTAAACAAAGGTTCAGCCCCAAATTTGCAAAAGGGAAAGAGAGAGAGAAAAAAAGGCACTTCCTCTTCTGAAAGGTGGGGTGTCTCCTAAAAAGAGGAAGCACCGACACGCGACCCTAAATGGAGAAAAGCAGGAAAGGAGCCATCTCCGCTATCATGTTCTGTCAGCAGACGCAGACATGGGTCATTTCGGAGGAAATGTCACTGCTCGTAGAGGGGCCGTCTGCATATTGCGGAAACGAAGGAAAACATGAATACTTCCTAAACAAAATGAGAGGAAATGAGGTCATAGGATTATATGCATGCTGTACCAAGTATTTTTAATCAAAGAAGAGTAAGTATGAGTGGAACTATTAAAGATTTACTACAACTTTTGATTTTTAAATATGTTAGGCGAATTCCTCTTAAAAATAGTTGTGTAGTTGCTTTGAAATTGTTTTTGTGATAAGTAGCCTCCATGAAAACCAGCATGAAATCGTGTAACAATAAAACTCTCTCTCGCAAATCGCAATAAAACTATCTCTCTTTAACACCCCCAAATTTATTTACAAAAACCTTCATGAAAACCAGCATTAATTCGTGTAACAAAAAACTCTCTCTCGCAAATCACAATAAAACTATCTCTCGCTAACACGCCAAATTTATTTACAAAAACCACCATGAAAACCAGTATTAACTTCCATTAAAACCAGCATGTAACAATTCGTGCAAACAATAAAACTATCTCTCTTTAACACCCCCAAAATACAAAAACCTTCATGAAAACCAGAATTAATTCGTGTAACAAAAAACTCTCTCTCGCAAATCACAATAAAACTATCTCTCGCTAACACACCAAATTTATTTACAAAAACCACCACGAAAACCAGTATTAACTTCCATTAAAACCAGCATGAAATCGTGTAACAATAAAACTCTCTCTCGCAAATCGCAATAAAACTATCTCTCGTTAACACCCACAAATTTATTTACAAAAACCTTCATGAAAACCAGCATTAATTCGTGTAACAAAAAAGTCTCTCTCGTAAATCACAATAAAACTATCTCTCGGTAACATCCCTAAATTTATTTATAAAAATTGCTAAATTTGGCGATATTTTAGCGTGTTGATTGATGCAGAATATGATTAACGCATTATAATAAAAAATTCCACACAAATTTGTATATAATTTTAGTAAGTACATATAAATATTGTTTATCAGATTGGCACAGAGTTAAAATTGAATAATTAAGTGCTTGAATGCCGCAACAACCCCATGATGGACCAGCAGATCTCAAAACATGAGACGCGTTCTTTTTACGAAGTAGGGTTGTCGGCTTTACACCCTACAGTCAGCGACCTGATGGCCAATTGGCTAGCACTCTGGCCTTTAGTACTCCAGGTTCGAATCCTCGCCGTGGCACGAATGTTTGTGAGTGGGTCAGAATCTATGTTAAACTGTAGGTCCTGATCTTATTAGCTCAAAGTGTGCAGAAAATGACAGTAGAGCGACAAACCAAACCAAACCCTACAGTCATATTAGACCGGGACCTGTGATTAAAGGGGATTTCTAACTATTACAAGCCTCCGTGGCACCGTTGGGACTTGAACCCGAGATCTTTTGCACAGATCGTAGTCACTCGACTATCAGACCCCGAATAACAACCTATAAATTTACAAAAATATATATTCATTTATTAATTTTTTTTTTAATATAAAAACTGAGCATTTGAGCTTTGACCTTCTTAGAAATTGAGAATTAAATATATTGCAAGGAAATTTATGTATTTTTTATAGATATCTCATAAGAACATTTAGGAATGCTGATAGTTCTGGATTTTCGAAACATGTTCTATAGTTAAGCAAATATGTGAGCATATTAATAGCCGGATGACACTTAACAAAGTTCTTTATATTAAAGACACATTTGTAATCAATTTTTAATCTATTAAGATGTATTTTACAGGTCTAATTAATACATATGTTTGTACTATACCAATATAAATAAATTAAAAAATTGAGATTCATATATTTCTTTTTATCCCACTTGGTAGACAACCAAGCCCAGACCCAGTCCAGGAACCCCTGTGGTCTCATGGAATGTGGAAAAGGGCAGCTTCTTTTGTGATGGAGCACCCATAAGTAGAAGTCTGACATGGCTCCGTGATGCTAAAGAAGGAGGGCACTACCTTTCGGGAGAACTACCCGCATTTGCATATCGTTTGAGAGAAAATCCAGTAGACTCCCACCAAGTAGTCCGCATTTGACGAGTCAAGATGCAGAACATACCAAACGCCATCGAATCTAATTGTTTATAGAAACAGTGTCTACAGCAAAGCCGCCAGCAGATTGAACCTCCCCCCTAATGCTCGGCAGCAACTCACGTTGCTACTGAACCATGAGTCAGACGCCGAAAGTTCTACACATATTATACCGAGACCTATGATTTAAAGTGCAATTCGAACCACTACAAGTATCCATGGAAACACCGGGATTCAAACCCGAAACCTGTTGCACCAAGCGCCAGAGCTATAGTCACTCGGCCATCAGACCCTACTCAGGGTTTAGACAATACAATGTCCGGGAGGACATTTGGGAGAAACTACTCCACATTTGCTATTCGTATGGCAGAAAACCCAAAAAAACTTCTATCAGGTAGTCCGACTAACGAGGAAAGAGGCTGAACATCACAAATGCTATAGAGCCTCCTCGTTTTTTGAAACAGGATCTACAACAAAGCCTGCAGCGGAAAGAATCTTTGCCCTAATGCTCCCTAGTGGCCCGCATTGCCATTGAGCCCCGAGTCGGGCTAAAAAATGTTCTGTAGTTAAGCAAATATGTGTAAATATTTATAACCGGCAGACACATAACTGAGTTCTTGAAAATGAATTTCATTTCTAATTAATTTTTAATTTATTTAAATGTATTTTACAGGTCTAATTAATACATATATTTGTACTGTATTAATATAAATAAATTAAAAAATTGAAATTCATATATAATAGCGCATATTAAATTTCTATAATGTTAATTAATTTTTTTAGCACTAAACTTTATACTAAATCTATTAGATAATATTTGAATTTTATTTATTAGACCTGTGCAATTAATTTAATTCATAATGCTGTTGTTAAAATTTTTATGATATGTTGTGTTCATATTATTTAATTAGAAGTCTACGTCTGTTCTCTGCTTTTTGCTAAAATGAAATATTTTTGATTATACATTCAGAAAGCCAGACAGAAACAGTAAAAAATATGAATGCATTTTAACTTACATTTCGTCATCAGAATTTTCTGCCTCAGCGAGTAAAAGTTAGAAAAAAAAACCCGATGATTTATTATCCTTTCATGGAAATTGGAAAACCTCTAAGTAGCGTATTAGCATATTTGAACTCTATGGGCAGCATGCATATTCAAATCTCTTTAGAGATTAGATACACTACAGATATTTTGTTTCAATTGATACATTTGTATTTTTATGAACAATAGCAAAAGAAGATTTAAAAAAAAGGGGATGTCACTATTAATTGCTTTAAATGATACTGTTGCTCTAATGCAGCTGGCAATACAGAGACAATTAATAATCATGCCGTAAGCAAGGGTTGCACCTTTGCTACTCATTTTTAGCGGTTACGTGCAGCTTGAAGATATGCAACGGCCGCTAGTAACACTACTTCCACAGCGCTTTACGATCCTATTAGATCGGGACCAACGGCTTTGTGTGTTGTTTCCGAAACCACAACACACATCCATGGCACAACCGGGACTCGAAACAGAACCTGTGGCACCCAGCTCCAGAGCGCTAGCCACTCGGGCATCAGACTCCCCTTAAATGATACTAATTTAGTAATATCATAAGAAGAAATGGAATTTCTTGTTTACTTTAGTAAAACTGCATTTATATGGATATTATACACTACAATATGTATATTTTAATTACGGGGTATTTTTTAATTCGTTTTGTAGTGGCTCTTTCCATCTGAGGTTATCTTTTAATAAGTGCTCGAAAGAATAACGCTAATATAAAGCTCCGATGAATGATGGCTGAAAATAGAGCACTATTTTGGAAACTTTTACATCCATAGACAACTCCAGAATGGCATTTAGATAAGATTCTTTTATGAAGTTTTAATCGTTTCAGGGTTTGGAAGTGTTCATATTTGGAACTTATCAATATCGAGCGGGCTATTTAGTAAACAGCCTAGAATTCAAATATTGAAATGGGGGCTACAGTTTTTAACTCTTTTTAAGAAAAGTTATTTTTAGGACATGCATCGTCTTTTATTTTGACTTAATGGAATAGAATTCCAACTTTTTAAGAACCTTGCGAGATAATGCATCTGGCGCTCGGTGCCACAGATTTCAAATTTGAGTCCCGGTGGTGTCATGGATGTTTGTAGTGATTCAGAATCCACTTTAAATCGTAGGTCCCTGTCTAATATGACTATTTAGAAAACAAAGAGAGCATTTGGGAGTAGGGCTGACAACCCTATCCCGTAAAAAGAAAACGTCTCCTGTCTCGAAATCTGCCATTAGGTAGACGGTCATGGTCCACTATGGGGCTGTTGCACCAATGAAGAAGATTGGGTTCTACGGTCATTTTTTCTTTTTGTACACTTTAGGCTAATTAGACCAGGACCTAGAGTTTGACGTGGATTCCAAACCACTAACAAACATCCATGCCACCGCCAGGATTCGAACCTGAAAGCCTGTGGTACTAAAGGCCAGAACGCTAGCTAATTGACCATCAGGCCGCATGAAGAAGAAGAAGCGAGCTAATGCACTATTGGTTTGGTGTGTCGCTGTATGGTCATGTTTTTGCATACTTTAGGCTAATTAGACCAGGACCTACAGCTTAACGTGAATTCCAAACCACTAACAAACATCCATGTCACCACCAGGATTCGAACCTGAAGCCTGTGGGACCAAAGGCAGAGCGCTAGCCATTGGCCATTAATGCAGTATTGGAGAAAATAGAGTCGTTGGTAAAAGTCTCGAAGTCAAAGTCTTTTTTACACATACAGATATGTATTTTTATAACATGATAGTGGAAGAACTTTTATGAAAAATGAGTTTTTCAATAATTACACGAAATAGCAATTATTTTATTAATATTGCTTGATTTTCTACGGAACTTTTCTTTTCGAAAATAAAAAAAGGAGAAAAACCTCTGACTTGCATTTTTCTTTTCAGAAATCAGCCAAAACCAATAAACTACAAACCCCATTTGTTTTGTAAGAATTCAAATAAATAACAAAAATAAATCAGTCTTCAAAATTTATCCCAGTACTAATCAATTCCTACTGCTTTTTTTACGGTATTCCATTTTGGTAAGGAGTTAACCCTTTCAAAACATTGAGGTTCATCAATCTTAGTAAGATAAAGCTTGCCGTGCCTTTACTTTTCGATTATTTTTTTTAACCACACTCCGTGTCTTTTTCTTGTAGTCCGCACCTACCAAACTGTCACGTTCCATGTTTGCGCAAACCCAAACATGCTGAATCACAGTCGTTGAAATCTAAAAAAATCTGATTCATCTGATTTAGATTGCTATTTTTTTTTCTTCTCTAAGTAAATGTTATTTTTCTTCGAACCATTTAACGTACGAAGCTTATTATGTCTGATAAGTATATTTAGCTTTGAAGATCTAAAAGGGTTTTCGTTTTTATTTGATACAGTCGGGTTATTTAAAAGACAGACGAAATGTTTTTTCTGAAATAAATTTATTTTTGTTAGGTGAGAAAAACACAATGAAGAAATTCTTTTGGAATATTTTCTTCTTAGCAAAGAAGTTAAAAAAAAATTTTTTTTTTTGGTTAAACAAATTACAATATGAAATATATAATTTTATGGAAAATATATTAATAGCATTACCTTTCAATGCTTATTTTGTATATAGTGATAAAACTGGTTCTTTTAAAATATTTCAAACAAAATTATGGTTCATAATGTAGCTACTACTATTACACCACATCACAGTGCCTAGAGCTGAGTTGTCCCTTTTCAATTCGGGAATGATATGGGTGAGAAGTCTGATTAAGGTTCTGTGAGGTTCTACGGTCATATTAGACCGGGACCTACGGTTTAAAGTGGATTACGAACCACTACAAACATCTATGGCACCGCCCGGACTCTAACCGCCCGACTCTGACCTTGCCTGTGGTACCGAGCGCTAGAGGGCTAGCCACTCAAACATCAGCCTCTCTTAATGTAGCTGATAGCTCTCAGCTTCTGAGGTCCGGAGTTCTAGCTCAAAGAACGACAAGAGAACAGAACTGTTTATGTAAGATAAATAAGTAGGCCAGAAAAATATTGCAATACATTAAAAATATTCCAGATGACACTTATGAAGGTATTTGTAATCAATTGCATAGTGCACTAAGGTATAAAATATTTTCAAATGCCGGCACCTTGATCTGAGGTAATTCATCATTACAACGGCAGACATGCAACATATTCAGAGTTATCCAGCTTGTCCTTCCAGGTTCGGCCTTGGCCGGTTTCAAACGAAGGCGGCGACGACGATTTGTAGGTTGACGGAGCTCCTTGGTTTTTAGGTAACCGTTAACTCCTTCTTTGCATATGAAAGGGAAGTTACTTTAGCTTTAAGCCCATTGCATTAGTAATAAACAATTAAAATAGAGAAAATAATAAATGTAGAAGAGAAGTCCCCCCCAATAAAGTATATAAAAAAAAAAAAATAAATAAAAAAAAAAAATTATATTTTAATAATTAAAGAAAAGTTAAAAGAGGAATTTGAAGAATTACAAACTGAAAGTAGTTAAAAATTACAAAAACGTTCCAGAACAGTTTGTTAAGAGAGAATGAAGTGGTAATGACGGGGAAAATCTGTGAATCGTACAAGATCAGTTGCATGTGAGTGATGGAAGATCAGAGCCTGGAGGGAAACGAAAACGTTCCGACTATTCAAGCAGCAGCAGGGAGGGGGTGCTTTTTCAAACGAAGAGCCTTCTTCACGGCACTATATTTATGAATGAGCTTGCCGCGAGGCGACATATGGGGGGTGGGTGCGTGGTTGGTTACTAGGATCAACATTCTCCTTCTCGCTCTAAACCAAAGGACTTTCCGGTTTTCAGATATATGGTAGATAAGGGAAATTTCGATTCGGCTTGGTTCATTGAGTTTCAAACCGAGCTCCAGGCCTAATCCATCAGGCCATCCACGCAAAAATAATTAGGAGTTTAATAATTACATTTTTATAATTAGATAGTTTTTTTTTTTGTTGTTGTTGTCCCGAAATGCTATTTTGTTTCCGTTCCATTGCTTCAGGGAAAATTAATTTATTAAACAATGTAATAAAAGTCGTCAAATTTCTGATACAACAATTCAAGTTTTCCTGAATTCAAACACATTTCCTTAAAACTTTGCATTTAAATTTCTTCAGAAATCTAGGTTTGGATAAATTTTTTCCAATGAAAGCGATTGTGCATCTTTTAAGTAAGTTAAAACCAATTTTCGTTTTAATTTAACTTATTACTATTATTTATTATTTTGATTCTTTTTATAAATTTTGATCTTAATCTAACAAAATGACAGCAGTGAAATGAAGCGGGAAAAGTCAAAAAGAAAAGCAAATAAAATGAGATAAAATGTAATTTTCCTTCTTGTTTTGCAAAACAACTACTTATGCGTGGCCTTTCAGTCTTAACGCAGTGACCTTTCAGGCTTAACACAATAAATTAAATCGTCCACTCCGAGTAATCTCTTTAAACAAAGAAGAAATTTACTGCTTGAAGTATACAAGATAAAAAGGGAAAATAACATGTCATAACATTAAAGCTTGCAAATTGTTTATTGTTTAAAATTTCCGTAACATTGATACAATAATAAAATGACGTAATGCACCACATACTGCTTTAAGGATAAAACACGCAAAAGGACATACACACATATGTAAGTAGAAAACGTGATTTAACCAATTAATATTTAGTTAATTACAAGCTTCAAAATTTTCAAACGCACTCAGGAATTAAGTAATTATCTATAAATACTAGTTATATGACTTAGTGTTGTCCATTTTTAGTGAAATAATGTGTTTTAACATTTTTAGTGATATATTTTTTTACTTTGGTGTAAGGATCCACCATGCATTCCCGCAGAAAGCTATAACCTTGAACTCAAAGTTAATAGATCTTCCTTTCAAGGACGCGGTGACCCCTTACGTTAGACTTTGAATTTTGCATTTTAGAACGGGGGAGGGTTAGGGAGAATAATGGGATAGGAAGAAAGAAAATAGGGAGTGAAGAATCAAGAACCAAGTGAAGAGTTCAGGAAGTAAGGGAGTACAAGAGTCGATGGCAACGGGAGTACCGGTTACGGAGTTCCAATGTGGTTT
Organism: Caerostris darwini; assembly: GCA_021605075.1. Taxonomy (NCBI): domain Eukaryota; kingdom Metazoa; phylum Arthropoda; class Arachnida; order Araneae; family Araneidae; genus Caerostris; species Caerostris darwini. The sequence goes on from BPLQ01011825.1 coordinate 182,350, forward strand.
TAAGAACCACTGAACCTCCACATCTTAAAGTTAGTTATATCTGCACTATACGAGCAAGAATCGAGTGCAGTACGGAGGGTACAAAAGCCCTTAACAAACTGATTTTTAAGATGATTTTATATATATTTGTTATACAATTGTGTTTTGTGTGTTATGCGTTGCTGTTGTGCAGTGCTGTATTTGCAATTTTAATAAATATAGCAGCTAAACATCGCGTATTTATTTTAAGAAATAATTTAATTGCCATCCATGAACAACACTGAATCAAGACCACATGCATATCCGGCCCTAATTTTTACTTTGGTAAATTTGATTTAAAAAAAATTTCTACGAAGTACAAAGAAATCACGACGAAAATTACTCAACATAATAACATAAAATTTCCTCATTAAAAACAATTGAAAACCTAATATAATCCTTTACTAACTGGACTTGGGTCTAGTTTTTTTTATATACAGCACAAGTAATTACGTAAAAAAAACTTTAAACAACATAGAATTAATAAAACAAAAATGAACGATAGGAAATCTTGAATTTTAATTATTTTGTTTTCGTGTAAATTCTTATATATTAACCTATAACAAAACAATATTTATAAAAAATAAACACATTAATAAATTTTACGGGAAAATATCCTTATAAACTGGTAAATGATTTTCTTATTTAAAAAAAATAGGCATTTCTTGTATGCATTTTCTAATTGATCAAAATTGTATATCAAAAGATAAAAACATAAATAAACTAACAACTAAAAACATAAATAAACAAAAGTATTTCGTATATTTTGTTATAAGATATAAATAATCTGTTACCAAAAGTGTTCGCACACTTACGAATTTCAATAAAATACTACTCTGTCTTCTTTAATCCATCAATTCCATCTTTATTAGTTCCATATTCTTTAATTATTTATTCCATCAATAAATACTACTTGGCACATTCTATACTTCATAGTTTATTAGGTTAAATTTTGTAAGCTATATTCCGAGCAGATTTACCATGATGATGTCACTACGATGAAAAATCATGATGATGATGATGAATGAAGTGGTATATGGGGATGTGAAGCAACAAGGACTATAATCCCCTAATCACTATATATATGAACAGTTAGTTTTTTTCCTTATTTAATATGTCACTCTCCACAACGCTCTACGATCGTGTTAGACCGGGACCTACGGTTTAAAGTGGATTCCGAACCACTACAAACATCCATGGCACCGCCGGGACTCGAACCCGAAACCTGTGGTACCGATGAAAAATCATTTTTGGATGCTTTTCGGTGCTTGTTTACGACTACGAGCCATTTTTAAATATAAAGCAGAATGTAATGACGTAAGCAAGCAAATATTAAAGCCAAACGATTTTTTAAATGTCAAAATAAATAAATAAATAAATAATAAAATAAAATAACAAATAAAAATATATATATATAAAAAAAAAATGAAATAAAATGGTAAAATAAAATAAAAATAAAAATAAAAATTTTTTAAACGACATAAATTTTAAAACATTATAAAATACGATATAAATTTAAAAAAAGACATAAAAAGATACAACCGATGACGATAACAAACGATATAAACGATAACAATATAAAATAATAAAAAAAAAAAAAGACATAAATTAATCAATGAATTTATCCAAACATGTTTCGATGTACGATCACTTTTATGAAATGTGTTTATTCTATATCTTCTTGAATTTCCCTTTTATAAAAAGAAAATGAGTCTATATGTTTTTGAAAATTATTCTATTTTATTCAGATTCACATGATATCGATATAAAATTTTTTTGATTTTATATTTTAATTAAACTTCAAGCGATAGGGCAAATTTTAAAAATGTATGAATCTTTTTTGGGAATGTCTGTATAAATATAAATAAACAGAAATTTAGAATAAATAAAAAAAAAAAAAAAAAGGAAATTTTAAGTTTTCATAATAGAACCTTTGTAATGAACAGAAACAACAAAAAAAATTATTAAACAAAGAGTAAAAGCATACCATTATTATCAAATTTCAAGAGAGTTTTTAAAACAATCCTTAATCTCGTTTGATTAAATATGTTCGAATTAAAATAAAAACAAAGATTAAAAAATAATTAAATGCACATTATGAATCACAACGATGAATAAGAGCGTTTAAAGAACTATGACGTCATTTCCTCTCGATAATTTTTGCAGACGATTTTGAAAGAACAATTTAATAAACCAAAAAGAAGTTATTAGAGAGTTTTTGCATACCGTACGTTAGCGCGCATGCTCATAGGAAACATAATTTCCTATGAGCATGCGCGCTAGGGTGAAAAAGCTAACGGACGTCCTACGGTAACTAACGTACGGTATGCAAAAACTCTCTATTATTTAATTAAAAAAAATAATCAATTTGAATTTATTTTTTGCAATGCATCACAAAATAATAAATATAAAGAAATTAACTTAAAAATAATTTCAATTTAACATAAAAAAATGAGGTTTTTATTTACTTAAAAGTAGCTTATAAAAATTTGTTCTTGATTTTTGGCTATGAAATTAAAAAGTTAAAGATTGAATCTTTAATCTTTATAATTTTTTTGTCTTAAGAATGATAAGTAACGTTCACAAATGCTGTTACAATAACCGAAAAATTCTCTCTTTCTGAAAACAGCGACTGCATTGTACACCACTAGTAGATTCGAACTTTCCCCCTATTGCAGCCCAAAATAGATATTTGTTGAGAATAAAATATTACTGTTTTCATTTAAAAAAAACTTTATCTTATTAAATTTATCTCTCAGTCCTACTTTTCCATTTAAAATTAAACTACTGATGCATTACAGTTTTCTTTATATTTTGGGATTAAAACGGATTATTGTAGGAAAAATACACTATCTGAGTTTTGCAAATTTTATATCATACTTTGCATATTAAAATGCAACTCAAAGGACCTGGTGGCCATGTGATTATCGCTCTGGTTCTCGGTGTCACAGATTTCGGGTTCGAGTCCCTGTGGTGCCCTGAATGTTTGTAGTGGTACGGAATCCACTTTAAGCAGCAAGTCCCGTTCTAATATGATTGTAGGGCTGAAACCCTCCCCCTACTCCATAAAAAGTCAGCATCACGGAACCAAGCCAGACTTCTACCTACGGATGCTCCGTCACAACAGTAGTCCCCTTACCATCCTTCCATGAGACCACACGGGTTCTTTGACTTGGTCGAGATGTTCCTGGCTACCAAGCGGGATAATAAAAAATATAACTTAAAGAACTAAATTATTATTATACTAAATACTTAAATAATTTTATGGATTAATTATTTTACTACTAGTAAATGTACCTGCATTATATCTTTGTCAAATGCATATTAATATTAATTAAACAAGCTAACATATTCATGCATCAATAATTTAATTTTTTATTTTAAAATAATATTAACTGTTAGGATTTTAATCCCAGGTCTTATTTTCTGTAAATTTAAAAAAAAATATTATCAATCTATAAAATCGAATATTACTGGAAATAAAATTAAAAAAGACAATGGCATACGAGTAGAGGATTCCAGGAATTAAAAGTTTTTGAAAACAGTTCTTTACTAAATGACCACAAAATCTCAATTGCTGCAAAATGTCCTCATTATTTGATAACGTTTTAGTTTTTAAACCACACGAATGAGTTGCCAGAGTAAGTAGGCGTAACGGGAAACACATCCTCTATTTCCTATTTAAGAAATATCACCAGTAAAAGTTCTTTAATAAAAGGATTTTTATGTTGCCCTAAATTGGCCATTTATCTATGTGAAAGATAAAATATCACCGAAAAGCTATAAAAGATATCATTAAAGTCATAATCACAAGTAAAAAATGCAACAAGTTTTTAATTGTGAATTAAATATAGTGCATTTATTGTCGCTAACTATCGATCATAAAATAAATATTTAACTAATTTTTTTAAAACGTTAAGCTATTCACAAATATGTAAATTATTAGTTAGGTTTGTCAAGTTAGATTGATGAAGTGTATTAATTGATTTGAAAATCACTAGTTAATTCCCATAAAATATATGCATATTTTTTGGGGAATCTAGGTTTTTCGTGTCCTTGACACATTTACATTTTTTTTAATTTCTTTTACTAGCTTTTTTTTTTATAAATAATATTTATTTAAACTTCTTTTGCCTACTAATATTTCTATAGTTAAATAATTAAATTAAAATTGTTCTGAAAGATCGTGTGGTGAAAGCAATGATAATTTTATTCCAAAGTAAAAAAGAGATTTTTCAAAAAAAGAAAATCGCCTAGAAATCTACATTTTTAATTTTTTACTATAGTTGTAATAAGTTTTGTTCTTACGGTAAATTCTAAATTTTATGGGGAACCTGTATATCGGCCAAGCAGATATAAAATTTTGTTTTTCTTTTATTTTTATTTATGCTTTATTTATCTTATTTTTTTTATTATATTGATATTGTTTTGACATTGACATTTGGGAAGCTGGGTTTTTCGTGTACTTGACCATTTTCAATTTTTTTTTCATTCATTACTTTCAGCTTTTTTTATACATAATATTTATTTAAATTTCTTCCGTGAACTAATAATTATTAAATTAAGTCAAATTGTTCTAAAAGATCATCTGATGAAAGCAAAGACAATTTTATTTCAAAATGAAATTGAGATTTTTCCAAGAAAAGAAAATCATTTGGAATTCCATAGTTTTTTCATTTTTTAAGATTGTGGTTACGTATTTTGTCCTTACATTAAATGCTAAATTTTATGGGTAGCCTGTACATCGGCCCAGTCGATTACAATTTAGTTTTTTTAATTTTTATTTACGTTTTAATTAACGTATTTTTAATTATTTTTCTTTTCTTATGCACGTAATTTACAGTTTTGTATCAGTTTGTGTGATTTTAAACTTCTTCTAGACGACTTGCAAACTTGGCTATGCGACTCAAAACTCAGCTCTTATGTTAGAATCCCGTAGATGTGCTGCTAGAGGATATCCTGTAGATTTTACATAGTATGTGGTTTCCCATCATACACTGTGTTCTTCGCCACTCCGTAGAGATTTAAAAAAAAACTGGTGGGGTTAGGTTAGGTAAACTTGACGGCCATTATGTTCTTATATATTAGTCAGTCAGTCATTAAGTCCTTCAGGAATAGCGACTAGACGGTATTACTAGAGGAAATTCCACCAAGAATGAGTTAGTAATCTCTTCCTGTCCCGACTGTGTATGTGCACAGACGCATCTTAAATTGAAGAAATCTGCAGAAAGATGAAACTTTCCGAACACCTTTTATTATTATAACTATAAGCAATTTCAAAGATTGTTTCGCTGAGTAATGTAGTTATAAAACTGAACGTTTAATGAGATTGTTCATCCTACTTAGATTTCGAAATGGTTAAGTAGTTTACAGTTTTTTAATTTTAGGTTGCATAAAATTAAATCGAAATCCTATTTCGAAACCACACATCAGTTTTACGATGTTCTTAATCACTAAGATTTACTTCGATATTGCTGAAATCGTTTTAGTATAAAGACTTATTTGGAATAGTCTATGATTTTTCATTCTGAAATTGACTTTTTACCAAAATATTAATCATTTTCTACTTGTTTGAATGAAAATATTTATCACAATGTACTTATTAGATTTGTGATACAGATACAGATCTACATATGTTTATATTTTATTGAAGAAAAAGAAAAATTAAAAATGCAGTTTAAAATGGTATGAACCAAAATTTACATTCTAAATGCAACACTTTCTTTTTTCAAATGTTCAGATTAAAATGAGATGGCTGCTTAATATAATAAATAAATCAGAAAATAATGGTATTTTAATTTTCTTGGCTTGCAAAGAAAGTTAAGCAAACTAAAATAAATATATAAATTTCAATTTGCTGTAAAAAAAAAACCATTATTTTTTCTGTAAAATTCTTTTTCCTGTAAAATATTTCTACAAAAATCTATTTTTTATAATCAGTTATAGGATATTTTTTAATTTAAAAGTTCTTCCTTAAACTTTCTAGTTTTTGAATTACATGTCAAATTTCATAGCTATGATGCATTTTTAACGTAATTATCTACACTCACTGCCAAAAGTTAAGCACGCGGCGGAACAATGCGAAAAAAATTGACAAGTGCTGCTTTGATTGACACAAAATGAGGCTGGAAAGTAGCAAATATGTTTTTATGCATGAAACAAAACAAAGTATTTCATTCAAAGATGAAAACAACACTGAATTTTCATAAGTTATGGGAAGGCATCATACTAACATCATTAATAAAAGATGTTTAAAGCCAAAACAAATAAACATTAATAGGATATATGAGCACCCCTTACCTGCATAGAGTGTCATCATGCTTTCCGTGAGGTAATCAAACACCGTAGAGTCAAGTAATCACCATTCTTTAATAGGGCATATGAGCACCCCTCATTGCATAGAGTGTCACCATGCTTTCCATGAGGTGATCAACCACTGCAGAGTCAAGTAATCACCATTCTTCTGAAGAGCAATTTGCAACTCTGTGAGAGTGGCTGGGGACGGGAAATATTCATACCCAGCACAGCCGAGGACATCCCAAAGATCTTCAATGGGATTAAGGTCGGGCGAGTGTGCCGGCCACTCCATACGCTCAATTCCGTCACTCTCCAGGTAGTTGCCGACGATCCCCATATTATTAAAACGGAAGCAGGACTGCAAGGTTTTTAAAACGAAGCAATTTCTGCAGTATATAATCTCAAAGTGGGGGTCTAGGAATTCATTCCGATATCGGACCACCATCACAGAACCCAGTCTTAGAATGTGCTTTTAATTGAGATATTCCAATGAAATTCTTGTTCACACCACAATGCTTCCATTTCGGACTGAAAATTATTCGGCGATGTTCTGGGGCCGATTACGTGTGCTTTCTTCTTTCCAGACACTCACACAACTGTCATATGTTTGCAGGTCACATGCCCCAATAAGACACAGTCCAATTGACATTTGTGGACACCATTTTAATCTTGCCTTTCTGGATTGCATGGATAGCGAAACACAAACTCAGGGTACCCAGTCATAGAGTCCATTCATGTGTTGAAGTTGATGCACAGTAACGGCATATTTCTTCTTACCAATGAATGGTGCAATAATGTATAATACACATGTGAAGGCCGCTCTTCGATTCCTCTTGGCTACAACAGCAATAAGTCGATCTTCCGCGTCTCTCATAATCTTTGGAAGACCGACCATAATTATTTGGACAACTGTCACAATATGAAAACATAGTCGTCATATTACTGAATAATGAACGCAGAAGAAAATAACAATATCTGTGTTGGATTGTCCTGCTTCAATGCTTCTACAGTAATCCAGAGCTCAGAATCGTCCATTCGTCATCTGGAAGCCATAGAAACACGCCTGTCTTGAAAACTAAATGTAAGAAAGTTCTAAACAATTTTTATTAGCACTTACATGCAACTTCTGTAACTCTTCACAACTACGCGACTGCCATTTTTGCATATTTCTCGACACGAAACTCTGATTGGCTGTTATATAACATATTTGCATACTTCCATCTAACTCCTCAAGGAATTGCAACCTCTCCAATTCAAAGATTGACTTTCGGAAATTAACATTTTCCACCGCGTGATTAACTTTTGGCAGTGTGTACATTGAAATTCAGATAAATTTGGTTCTTCTATGATTATTTTTTGAATCTCTTAAAATAAATAGACATAAAAAATGCAAATATCTTCACAAAATACTCTAATTACAGCTCTAATATTATTCCACCATTAATAATTAAAGTTAATGTTAATGAAATACACAGCTCTGATTCTTTTTTTTTTTTTTTATTACAGAAACTGCGATCCACCAAATATTTTTTCGCAATTGACTTGTAGATGATGTCTTAAGTCAAAGGAACTGGGGATAAAGCTATCTGCAACCCCAAAATTTTATGGTTCTGCCTGAAATATAGTTCCCTTATTTTGATTCCTAAAATAGATAAAGATAGATTTCAATAAAAAATATTCAAATATAAATCTGATTAACAAAATAGAAGGCGTACTTGCAAAATTTAAATAAAATACTTTTTGAATTTTAGTAACAGAATAAGCATATACTGTCATTTAATCAGAACGGGGGAAAAGGCTTTAAACATTGTTATACACGCATTAATTAGTGCAATTGTTAAAAAAAATTACATGATTTTACGAACATGATTATTTAGGATTGGTTCTATTCGCTTATTTCAAAAATTTAAAAAAAAACCCCTCGAAATTTAATAATTGAAAGTTACTCTTTAAAACGAAAGTTATATTGAACAGTTATTACATCAATTGGAGTTTTAAAATTGAAGTATACTCGAAAATAAATTATTTTTAAGCACACATAATAGTTCATATAATTCTTCGACGTCTACAAGTCTTCATTTTTTTTTCTTTCTAATGCAGCTAACAAACACTTAGACAGCTTGGTCTTGGATGCCTTAAGGCAAGCGCTGCACAGACGTACTCCCTTTGCATCACCCAAGGGGCGCGTGTGACTTGAAGATAAGCCACGCGGAGTAACAATGCCCCCGCAACGCTCTACGATCCTATTAGACCGGGACCTACAGTTTAAAGCGGATCCCGAATCACTACAAACATCCATGGCATCGCCGGGACTCGAACCCGAAACCTGTGGTACCGAGCGCCAGAGCACTAGCCACTCGGCCATTCAGGCCCCTTTACAAGTCTTCATATAATCATTGCTGCTTAAATGAATTTGTAAACAGAAACTTTCTTTCTACATCATCTGCATCGAGTTTATTTATATTTGATTCAAAATTCAAATTATTTGTTGTAGATTTCCTGAAAACCCCCCTAAACATTTTGTAATTTTTTTTTTATTATTAAAAAAAAAAAAAAAAAAAAAAAAAAAAAAAAAAAGGAATCAAGTCGCCTTAATTAATATCCGTTACATAATACAACTCTTGTCACTCATTTAGCTCCCTTTTTATATCGACGATCTTATACCTTGTTTACTGTCTCCCACCAGTCCTGCTTTTAACCATTCACAGTTTCACTAATGGCGGAGTGACAAGCGCTCTGGCGCTCCGTTCCACAGGATTCGAGTCCCGACGGTGCCATGGATGTTTGTAGTGGTTAAGAATCTTCTTTAAATCGTAGATCCCAGTCTAATCTGATTGTGGAGCTGACATCTCTATCTCGCAAAAAGAAAGCATCTGCCAGTAGACAGACGGCCTTGGGCCAATGAAGAAGAAGAACGGCGTAAAACAATCAAATTGTTCTTTTGCATTGTTACATCATTATAATGATGTAACAGTGTAAAACTTCTGTGATGAACGTTACAGTTTTAATAAATTATGTTCATTTATATTTATATCTCTAGATATATAAATTTAGTACGATAAATTAAAAATACGTATACGTTTTCATCAGGTTTGCATTTATTTGCATTCCAAAGGAAATTTTTTTGGATTAATTGTCATCTGTTTTTTTTTAAAACAAAAAAGAATGGGGGAAAAAAACCTATATTTTCTGTAACCATTTGTAATGAATTACATATTAAAATTTTTTATTTGAAAATGTTTATTACATAGTATGTACACCATAATTTAAAACCTTTTTTATTTCCACCTTATTTCCACATAAGAATTCAAACTATGTCTTTATTGCTCAATTTTAGAAACAATACAAGCATATCATCCTCATCATTGGCGCAACAGCCCCATGGTTGGCCAAGGCCGTTTTATTTTATTATCAAATAATTAGCAGTTAATCAAATATATTATATTGAATGACAACAAATAGATTACACAGTTACACATATATTTTTCAATGATTTAATCTTAGGTTTGCTTTAATGGCAGAATCTATTAAGCCCACTGTAGGAACGCTTTCCTGTCACCCTTCCCAAGCTACTGCCTTTGGATTGGGATTCGAGTTCGAAACCTCTGGCACCTAGAGCTAGAGCTCTATTTATTCTGTCACTAGGCCCCAGTATAAGCATATCCTATTATTTAATCTGATATCAGTGCAGAAAAATAATAGAAAGATTTTTTTTTGTACTAATGCAGCTGGCAATCATTTAGACAATTGTCTAGGGTGCCTTAAGGCAAGCGCTGCACAGACGTTACTCACTTAGCACTACCCAGGAGGTGCGTGTGGCCTGAAGATAAGCTACGGACACGGAGTAACACTATCCCCGCAACGCTCTACGACGATCGTTTTAGACCGGGACCTACGGTTTAAAGTGGATTCCGAACCACTACAGACATTAATGGCACCGCCGGGACTCGAACACGAAACCTGTGGTACCGAGCGCCATTCAGGCCCATAATAGAAAGATAAATACTGTATTTTTCTGCATTTTATTACTATCTTTCATTAAAATTATTTATCAGAAAAATATTATTATTTTATTATCAAATAATTAGCAGTTAGTCAAATATATTATATTGAATGACAACAAATAGATTACACAGTTACACATATATATTTCAATGATTTAATCTTAGGTTTGCTTTAATGGCAGAAGCCAGCAAGCCCATTGTATGAACACTTCCCTGTCACCATTCTCAAGCTGTTTCATTTGGATTGGGATTCGAGTCCGAAACCTCTGGCACTGAGCGTTAGTCATTCTGCCATCAGGCCCCAATATAAGCACGCACTGTCATTTAATCTGACACTTATACAAAAAATAATAGAAAAGATCAATACTGTATTTTTCTGTATTTAATTCCATACCTTACTGCTTTAAAATTATTTATCGGAAAAATATTATTATTTTATTATCAAATAATTAGCAATTAATCAAACATATTATATTGAAGGACAACACATAGATGTTTCAATTATTTAATCTCAATTATTTGCCTTAATGGCAGAAGCCAGTAAACGCACTGTATGAACACTTCCCTGTCACCATTCCGAAGCTGCTGCATTTGGACTGGGATTCGAATCCGGAACCTCTGGCACCGAGAACGCTATTCATTTTATCATCAGTCCCCAATATAAGCATATCCTATTATTTACTCTGACATCAATGCAGAAAAATAATAGAAAATATAGAAATAAAATACAGAATATACATTGTATTTTTCTGTGTTTTATTCCTATCTTTCATACCTTACTGCTTTAAAATTATTTATCGGAAAAATATTATTATTTTATTATCAAATAATTAGCAATTAATCAAATATATTATATTGAAGGACTTAGAGAATGTCCTTCAATATAATAAATTTGATTAATTGCAATTACTAAATTGCAATACTAAATTGTTACTAAATTGCAATTGCAAAACAGGATGCAGTTACGCATAGATTTTGCAATGATTAAGTCTTAGGTTTGCTTTAATGGCAGAAGCCAGTAAGCTCACTGTAGGAACACTTCGCTGTCATCATTCCCAAGCTGCTTCATTCGGATTGGGAATTAGGAGAGACAGAGACAGAGAGAGGCCTCTCCCGCGGGGTTTCCTCTCCTCCACGGGAGGGACTTCCCATCCCCAAATATAGATATCCCCGCCCGAGACGTTATTCTAGACACCACACGCAAAAACGCCAAACTCGCTGCAGGGATATTTTTAAATCGCAGACGACGAACCATGGCGATATGTCTTCGAGCTATGGAGAAGTGCCGCATCCATTCTTGCCAAAACGTGATTTCTTCTTTGCTCCCTCCTCCCGTTGCATAAGCGACTCGGTTATCAACACCTACTGACACCTAACAATGATTTTGACAAACACACGTAACAACTGGTGTGTTACGGATTTAGAGACGCGCGACACCTAGTAAGCTGGTAATTTAGGAGCACGGAGGCGGCTTGCTGGAATAATTATCAACACAGAGAACGTGTGGCGGAAAATGGAGAGCGTGTCTAAATTTGGGAGATTTTCAAAAACTCTGGAGCACTTAAATGAAACAGAGGAATGGATACGTGTCTAGCATAGAGCTTATTTGAAAAAAAAAAACAAGGAAAATATTTAAAGTTGTTTGGTCAAATTTTCCATTTTTCCAAAAAGCACCTACGTTTTAAATTGTCATATGCCTTGAAAAGTCTTTATATTTTTCCTTCTTACACTGACAGTAATAAATAATAGCATAGCTTAATTCTTTCTTCTTATTAATTCTTGCAGAGATACTGTCGTTTAAAATTTTTATCAGTAAATTGATAGATGCTGTATAATTTGCACAGATTATTAAGTAAATTGTACAATGCTGCCTTTTTATGGTTTGTGTTTATGACTTCAAAAACACTTGATGTAGAAATGCGTTCATAATACTGCTAAGTAAGGCAAATATATTTTCATACGAATAAAAAGTGTTGTTTTCTTTCACAAGAACTGTACATGCATACTGTACGACGTCTTATCACTGAAAAGTACTAAAAGTTGATATAACTATATAATTGATTATATTGTTAGTTATAGATGATTAATTGAATATAGTTGACTAAATGACTATAAATATATAGTTGCAAATATATTATCCTATGAATAGAGAGTGTTTTTATCCTTCATAAGAATGTCGGTCACAGTGGCAATAATAGCTAATAGCTTTCCAATTCTTGTGCCCCACTTCCTCCTTGCTAATTATTGTAAAGATTCAATTTCTTAAAATCTGTGATAGCACATTACTTAATGCTATAATTTGTTCAGATTATCTGATTATTATTATTATTCAGAGATTGTAAACTGTATGAAGTCTTATAAACTGCATTCAAAAGTACTTCTCAGTGAAGAAGGAATGCGTTCATAATTTTGTTGACTCAAGCAAATATAATTTCATATGAATAGGAAAGTGTTCATAATTTTGTTGACTAAAGCAAATATAATTTCATATGAATAGGAAAGTGTTCATAATTTTGTTGACTTAATATGAATAGGAAAGTGTTCATAATTTTGTTGACTCAAGCAAATATGAATAGGAAATATAATTTCATATGAATAGGAAAGTGTTCATAATTTTGTTGACTCAAGCAAATATAATTTCATATGAATAGGAAAGTGTTCATAATTTTGTTGACTCAAGCAAATATAATTTCATATGAATATGAATAGGAAAGTGTTCATAATTTTGTTGACTCAAGCAAATATAATTTCATATGAATAGGAAAGTGTTCATAATTTTGTTGACTTAAGCAAATATAATTTCATATGAATAGGAAAGTGTTCATAATTTTATTGACTTAAGCAAATATAATTTCATATGAATAGGAAAGCAAGTATAATTTCATATGAATGTTCATAATTTTGTTGACTTAAGCAAATATAATTTCATATGAATAGGAAAGTGTTCATAATTTTGTTGACTTAAGCAAATATAATTTCATATGAATAGGAAAGTGTTTTTTTTCCTTGATAAGAAAGTCGGTAACAGGGGCCATAATGCTTGATAGCTTCTCATTCCTTGTATTCTAATTCTTTCTCCTTGCTAATTATTGTAGAGATTCAACTTCTTAAAATGTATGATAGTAAATTACTTACTGCTGTAAAATTTGTTTAGATTATCATATAAACTGTACCATGTCTTATAAACAGTATTCAAAAGTTCTCAGTGTATTATAAAGCAGAAATGCGATCATAATATTGTTGAATAAAGCAAATATATTTTTATATGAATAGAACAATATTTTTTTTCTTCATAAGTATGTCGGTAACGATAGCAATAATAACTAATAGTTTCTCAATTCTTACACTTCAATTCTTTCTCTTTGCTAATTACTGTAAAGATTCAACTACTTAAAATCTATGATGGTACATTCTGAATACCATAAAATTTGCTCAAATTATCATGTAAACTTTACGACATCGTATAAATAGCATTCAAAAGTACTTCTTATAGCATTATAAATCAGGAATAAGTTAATAAAAATTTTTGAATTAGGCGAACATTTTTTTTGTTTCATTTTCAAAAATTGTTTTCATATGAATCATTAAATAATCTTCTTTTGTACATAATATGAAAATTCCTTTTTAAATTCTATCATGCTACAGTATCTTGCAGCAAATCTAAAAATAAATGACTTTAACTTGAAAATCATTTTATGAATAAATAATAAGTTTAAATTTCGTTGCCTATTTTATAGAATTTTTAACACGTAATCGAAATGCTTTCAAAGCAATTTTAAATTTGATATTTTTTGTCTGTAACCTTAGGTATAACGTTATCATATTAAGTATATGTTTTTAGTCCACAATTTGATACATTATTATTTTTAGTCATAACTTTGAAACACCGAATCACGATTTTCATGCAAGGTGGATCTGCTTTCACGCCTTGCAATTCGTGTTCATGAGAAAATAATTGAAATTTTATAAAAAATTCAATACAGTATAGAAAAATGGTAAACTGCACAAAATATTTTTCTGTTTTTTAAACAAAATAGATATTTATTTTTTTCAAACAATTTAAATCTCTTAATTTGTTTATTATCACCGTTTTCAAGGTTAGGACATTGCATCAGTTTGGAGATCAGAAAAGGTGATAATAGGAAATTCATTAGAAAGTGTCAACAAAAATTGTTCAATCATGTTTATAGCATTTGATAAGTGCATCGGAATGAAAATTAATCTTGATAGATAATTACTTTTATGTAAATTAGATTTCACACCATAACTTTTTTTATTAGATGGAATTTATAGATTAATATTTTATATTTTAAGTTTTCGAAAGACACGTGGATTTAAATAATAATTGGAATTCTTTTGAAAATTATCTTTTTCTTTATTTAATTGTTATAAATAATTTAGAATAATCCAGTTTTATAAGAGTGAAAAAAAACATCATTAAATGCTGTATCCTTTGAAATATAAAGACTGAATGTGATGCAAAAATTAATTAATTAATTAAATTTTGCATTTTTATTATAGATTAACTTTTTATTATTTTTTGCAGTCTGCAGGTCGGGCACTCAGATTGCAATTGGGTGTGGTTGGGTTGAGATGCATGAGGCACAGATTTCAGAACTCACAGCTTTATTTACACACGCATAAACACTACATACGTAGAATTAAGACAAAAATATTGTACTGGTGTGGGTACTTGTCACACGTTCGGGAGCCAGTTTGTTGTGGACATGTACGGGCTCAACATTGGGCGCCAAATTGTAGTTGACATGTGCAGGCCCCACGGTTCCAGATTGTAAGTGGATGCGATTGGGTTGAAATACTTGAGGCACAGGTTGGAGAACTCACAGCCTTATTTGCACATGCACAAACTCCACTTAGTGACATACAATATTTAACACATTTAAAGACAGATAATTATAGATTCGTAGAAAGACTCCATTTCTAAGTCGAAAACCCGATACTCAGCTACAAGCAGGATGCGCGAAATATACCTCCTCTCTTTGTGAGAGTCTGTAGGCCATCTAATGCGTCGGGATGAGCTAAATATATTTCCTTTCGTGATGTGAGACTATAAACTAAACGTTTCTTAGAGAAAGTGCAGGTTGCGCTGCTCTGCCTCTCGGGTGAGAGTCTTGAGGGCAATTGATCACTTCTCCTGAACGCCACAGGGGGCGCTCTTGCCAGTGTGTTGGAGGAAGCACGGTTGCAGTTTATATTTTCCATTACCCTTCTAATTAAAAGATTTTTAAATAAAATATTACAATTTTTTAAAATATAGCTAAAACTTCAATCTATATATACTGTAACAAAATATTTAAATAAAACTATTAAAATATTTATCTTCAGATAGCATGGCATGTGTGTTGATTTTGTATTTTGCGTTTATTCTATAGTGTTACTTTGATTTCTTTTCTTCTTTTAGTTGCAATGCGTAATGGATGATTTACTTGTGATGGTTTGAATACATAAAACTAAATTTCATGATTTGTTTTATTCTAAGCTTTGAAAAAAATGCACAAAATAGAAAGCTAAGTAAAAAAAAAAAAAAAAATATTAAATGTTAAGGGAAATGTTTCTTAAGATATAACGATAAGATTTTTTATAATATAAAAAATATGTATACATATTTTTTTAGAAGAATGTTATTGATAGATCTGTTCTTGAAGATTTTAGAAAAAATTATAGTTTTATTATTTTGTAATCCCGCATAAATCTTCATTATAAAGTAAAATCTCTATTTATAAGCAAATAAATCTTGGTAGTCTTAACATAATTTCTGGTTTTTAAGAATAACAACTGAATGGCAAAGTGTAGTACAAATTCAAGACATCGAACAAAGATCTAAATATGTGAAATTTTGACCAAAGCGAATGCGAGTAAATGATCACCATTTCGAATGAAAATATGTTATATTACATGTTTTACAAATATTAAAAACATATAGGATAACCTTGTGCATGAATAGAAGCTTGTAGATCGTAAACTTCTATTCACTTTTGAGGTATATTATGCCCTATTTTAGTCAGATAATATTCATAAAGTGTTAAATTTGTCGGTGGATAGCGATAATGCTCATTGTTCTTGGTAATAAACTTTTAATTGGCCAAAGGTATAGAAAACTAGCCTGCAATGGTAATGTGTATACGGTAAATGCTTGCATTCACTACAAAGAAACTCTCACAATTTGTAGATGTGCGTTATCCTGCTGGAATAATGTTCTGATATGTTGTACGTATGGTAAAGCTATTAGTTGTAAATTGACAATATATCGCTGGCCTATAAGATTCCTTAACAAAAATTAATTCGATGTAAGACTTATGGTTCTTCACACCATCAATCCAAGTGTTGGGCTTGTGAACTAATAATATTTAAATTATTAGGCATTTTTTTCTGTTGAAAAGATGGCGGCCTGATAGCTAACTGGCTAGCGCTCTGGCCGTTGATACCGAAGGCTTCAGGTTCGAATCCTGGCGGTGGCATGGATGCTTTTTGGTGGTTCGGAATCCGCGTTAAACTGTAGATCCCGGTATACTTAGCCTAAAGACAGATGACCAACAAGAGGACCGTAGACACAAGATGACCGTAGAGCGACAAACTAAACCAAACCTGGAAGAGGATCTCGATGTATGCTATCATTCTGTATCCCTCTATTGTTAAAAGCTCTAAATCTCTCCAATCACTCTAAATCTCTCCAATCTCTATACTACTGAGGTTGTTTTCTGCTGTTGATCGGTGTCAAAGGAAAACTCTGTACTGGGTGGTAGCATGGCAATGAGAATGATCAACTTATGTGAAAATAGTTTATCTCGTAGAGGTAAGCTCCACATTCATCTAAAGGAACAAATTTTGAATAGATTGAAATATTGTGGGGCCTGAATGGCCGAGTGGCTAGCGCTCTGGTGCTCGGCACCACAGGTCTCGGGTTCGAGTCCCGGCGGTGCCATGGATATTTGTAGTGGTTCGGAATCCACTTTAAGCCGTTGGATCCGGTTTAACAAGATCGTAGAGCGTTGCAGGGGTATTGTTACTCCGTCCGTTGCTTATTTTCAAGCTACACGCACCTCCTCCGTCTGTGCAGCGCTTGCCTTAAGGCATCCAAGACAATTGACTAAGTGTGTGTCAGCTGCATTGAAAAAAAAATTTGATGTATTGTTAGGTTCAGTCATGTACAAGTTCACGTCATTGAGGCAAACTACGGGGATCTGCTCGTCAACTCCGACGAATTATGTCTGTTTCTTACAGTCAGGGTCGGATTTTCCTATAGGCTAACTAGACCTCAGTCAAGATCAAGAGGGGCTGCCTACATTCAAATTGTTAGCAAAATTGAAATTGCTCTATTCTAAAAACGGTAAACACTGAATCGAAAATAAGGAGACATTCTACCCATGTTACTAATAAGCAAACATAAAAATGTATTGGTTAAGATCAACGCGTTCGGCTCATTGGGTCTGTTTGTTTGTATATACTAGATTGCACCAAAGTACAGTTCATATGTTCACTGCTTGCTACGGCAAATATTGACGGGCCTTATGCCACTAGGCTCTGGTTTGTTCTTGCATAAATAAAGTGCAGATTGGTGTAGATTGGAACAGACAAACGAAGAGAACTATTGATATTCCGACGTTCGGTTATATGCGTATTACTTCGATAATATGAAATACGTGTTAATGATATATATCACAGTAATGATGTATCTCTCATGTAATTTACAAACTTAAAAATGGGAGGTGAAAGAGCCTCATAAGTGGAATAGCCTAGGGCCTTTTTTTCATCTAAATCCGGCCCTGCTTACAGTTCGTGTTGCCACAGATGAAGATGTAACACGATACCAATCTGTTGGTTGCTTATATGAGGCTGGAAATCTATCCTTGAGGGCCATTCGTTGTCGTTGACGAACAGATCGTTTATTCATCACCCGTAGTTGGCCTCTTCGACGTGAGCTTCTACATGACTGAACATACTTCAATCGAGGTATGTTCAGTCATGTACAACTGTTAACAGACGATACCTCAATCTGTTAACAGTTTTTTCCGTTAGATGATCGCTGCGAGCAACTCCTTAGAAGATAAATTGTTTTCACACAAACTGATAACAACACCTCTTTTACAATCTGCCAATTACTGAAAATGATGTCAACATATTCGGAAAGGCTTGCAGTTGATCGCTATATGAAGTCCACGTGAAAATTGTTCATCACTTTTATTCATCACCCAATCCGAAAGTTTGAACTCCACGATTCCACGACTCCTTGATTGGATGGTCAAATTGCGATAAAATAAACATTAACAATTTCGAATTAAAAGTATCTCTACTTTAGGGTATTGCATTTTTATTTTCCAATATTTTATGCAGTAGAACCTCTTTAAGTCGAAAACCTCCACAACTCGAAATTTTTTTTTGTTCCCTTCCCTTCAAGCCCCAAAACCTCCATTACTCGAAATTTCAACCCTCTATAAGTCGAAATAATGAGTCAATCCCCACAAGTCATTTTGGTATATATTTTCCATCCGTAACTGGAAAAAAAAAAAAAAAAAATTGGACCTCTGTATCTCGAACGTTAGCAAAGTTCGATTTTACAACCTTTACAACTCTATCATTTGAAACTAATTACCTCTAGAGCTCGAAGAAAAATAATTTACCGACTTTAAGAATTTGCCGACAATGCACGTCATTGTTTCTTAGCAAACAATGTATGAGTATACAGTAAATGGAATAACCAATTCTATGAAATAGCAACTCGGAAGAAAAAGAATTTTCTGCTCTTTATAGCTTAGATAATGCTATAGATAGAGAACGATCGAATAATAAAAAATAATAATAATAAAGAAAAAAAAAAAAAAAAATAATAAAAATAAATAATAATAACTGACTTTTTTAATACATAATATTTTTAATTTTAAGGTTGTTTTGGAATTATTTTGATTTTTATTGTAGTATAGAATACAAATTTTAAGTTGCAAATAAAGATGTTTATTACCTCTGTTAGATGAATTTTTATTTATTTTACCTCTCTACCTCAAAATAAGTTAGAAAGAATCTAAACTTCTACAAGTCGAATATTTTCTTACAAAATCCGAGTAAATCGATATTCTCCGTTAAGTCGAAAACTCCTTAACTCGAATTATTTGGCGTCTCCCTCGAAGTTCAACTTACAGAGGTTCTACTGTATGTATGAATTGTTTAAAAACCATTCTGAGGGAAGAACAATGTTGAGTTTTCTTTATTAACAATATTGGTTTAATTTCTATAACTATACATTCCAAATTGTTTATGCTATTAAACCAAAGAAAAGGTTTTATAAAATCTGATATACGCTTTATTGAGTCAAATATATTTTTATAGTAAAATTCCAAAGTTTTTCTACCTGGTAGTTTGCCAATTGGTGCGAGGCGCTCACTTTCGCAAACATTACACCCTCAAGATACCTTGTTTATGAAAGCCATGAATGAACGCACTCCCCAGTGGAATCGAAATTGCGTCTCTTTCCTGATAGCCACGCATGCTATCATGGTATAACTGGCCCCGCCAGAAATGAAATTCCACAAAAAGTTATTAAAAGAAAATTATTTCAGATTTCCTTAAGTTATACTACTGCGCCCCAAAATTAAAGCAATTTTCAATTTAAATTTCCAGGACATATGGAATTTCATTAGTTCATTTTAATTAGTTTCATTTTGAAAATGTATAAAAATATGCAATTATAATAATTTCTTTTCACAGTATTTTAATCTGAGTTTCGAATTTTTATGAACACTCATGCTTATTTTAAACGACATCATTTAGAACACATTGGACCGATTTGAGTAAACTCGAATGGAATTTCCAGAAGATCTGCATACATTAATCGTACATTAAAATTCCAATTAATCCATATATTGTATATATATATACTACAGTGTCCAAAAATACGACCATTTTTCAATTTAAAATTCCCGGGACTTAAGAATTTCAATTTTTTTTTCTTTTTTAGGTTTTTGGTACTGCCCTTGACATCTGTGTGAAAATTCACTTCAAAATATTCATTAATGTTTGAGTTACGCTTGGCTTTGTGAGAAGTTAAAAGTAATTCCGGCGATTTTTGAAATGTCTGAATTAATTGAGAAAAGAAGTAGCATTAAATTTTGTTTTCGGAATGAATATTCGTGTGCGAAAATGTATAGAATGTTACAGAAGGCATTCGATGAGCATTCCAATATCGGAAAGAAATGTTTACAAGTGATATAAACACTTCAACGAAGTCAGAAAAAGCGTTGAAGTCGAAGAGCCCTCTGTTCGACCATCAACCTCAACCGACGAAGCTCACGTCGAAAAAATTAAAGATTTGGTGCTTGCAAACCGTCGATTTACAATCAGAGAACTTGCTGATGATGTTGGAATTTCAAAAGGATCGGTCAATTCCATTTTAAAAGATGTTTTCAACCTCAAACGCGTCAAATCTCGATTGGTTCCGAAAACATTGAATTTTTTTGGAAAACATCGTCGCTTAGAAGTGTATGAAACAATGCTTTCTGACTATCAAGACAAGTTGAAATTCATCATGACTAAAGATTAGACTTGGATTTATGCTTACGACCCGGAAAAAACCGATCAATCGAGCGAATATCATGACAAAGGAGAAGCAAGACCGAAAAGAGCACGCAAAATCGCCCAAAAATCAAGGTCATGTTGACTGTTTTCTTCGATTACAGTGGTGTGGTGCATTATGAATTTCTTCCGCCGGGCCAAACTATCAACAAGGAATATTATTTTAGTTTTATGCATCGTTTGCGTGAAACTATTCGCAAAAAGAGACCACATTTATGGAAAGAAAAATTCTTGGTTTTTGCATCACGATAATGCGCCAGCTCACAGTGCTTTGATTTTTTGTTTTTTTTCACCAAAAATGAAACTCAAATCATTCCACAACCACTGTATTCACCTGATTTATCACCGTGCGACTTCCGGCTATTCGATAAATTCAAAAGACCACTCCGGGGACACCGTTCTGAGTCATTTGAAGAGATTCACCGTGAATCGACGAGAGCTTTGAAGGCCATCCCAGTCAATGACATTTTAGCATGTATTGAGGATTGGAAAAAACGTTGGCATAAGTGCATTGTATCCGGAGGGGATTACTTTGAAGGCGATGAAATAAATTTGGTAGAATAAATAAAGAGTTTTCGAAAAAAAAAAAAAATTGGTCTTACTTTTTGGGCACAGTAGTATGTCTCTAGCATCAAATACCATAAAACATTATTCTTCAAAAAAAAAATTTCGTTAACAAAGATGTTGTTTAAATTGTATTCTAATGATTGTTCTATTGGCATTGTAACTAATTGTATTCTGTAGCGATCAACACCTTTCAGTCGCCAAGGTTGACAAACCCGTGGGTGGCTTGCTGCCCACGACTGTAATGAACGTGGGCCAACATGTACAACAACAAAATCTACACATCCTTAAGATATACAGATTTTTATATATAGTATATAATAAGTTTCTATTATCATTTACATAAAGCAATTATTTCCAAGCAATAGTAAGCCAGCAAACCATTAGTAAATGTTCATTTCACAATCTGTTTTACTAATTATTGTAGACTTTTTTTGTAGCGAAGAATAAAGTTCAATGTAAAGAATGCCAAGAATCGATCCTAGAAAGTAAACAAACACTTTTTGTCAAGCACTATCCAATGGCACAGACCAGAGTTTAATGACTTTTCAGAGTGCAGTTATGCAGTAGACATCAGAGTGCAGTTAAATGCAAAATAAATGATAGGCTTTGATTTCCTTTTTCAATTCCTTCTATTAGCTCACACTCTCCCTATATATATCTTGTTCAAATTTTCAATCGTTCATAAAATACTTTTTGTTCATCCACTCGAGTTCAAATACATTTTTTTTTAACTTGTAGTGGATGACACTGAATGTTAATATAGTTTTTTCAACTATTAATTCAGTAATTAAATTTAATTAATTTATTTTATTTTTTTTTAGATTTTAGTTGCATATATCTACCAATAGATGGCGCCAGATAAACTTAAAAAAATGAATGAAAATTATTTATAAAGGACTTTCTCCAATATAGTGGAAAAAAAAAGTAGGAATTGACTTAAATTTTTTTTTTTATATTGCTGGTTTGTTATGTACTAATGTGTCCAAATAGTAAGGGCGAAGGCAGCTGCGAGTTATATATTGTTAAATTAAAGCAAATTGGATATTAATTAATATATTCGATTATTATTTTTTTTTGTTCTAATGCAGCTGGCAAGCACTTAGACAGTTGTCTTGAACGCCTTAAGGCAAGTACTGCACCGACGTTACTCACTTAGCACTACCCAGGAGGTGCGTGTAGCTTGAAGATAAACTACGGGCGCAGAGTAACACTACCCCCACAACGCTCTACGATCACGTTAGACCCTGGCGTACAGTTTTAAAGGGGACTCCGAACCACTACACACATCCACGGCACCGCCGGGACTCGAACCCAAAACCTATAGTATCGAGTGCCAGAGCACCAGCCACTCGGCCATTCAGTCCCCTATTCGATTAATTAAATTATTAATATAAATTCGATAACGATTATTGTCTTAAATAATCATCCCGATTATTCATCATGGAGAAAATGTCAATTTTGAAGTTCTTTAGTGAAATTTTAATTTGTCTGTAGACAATAATTGAAAAGAAAGTTGTACTTAAAATTGTTATTACAATGATTACATAAGAAACTTTCCATACCGTAAAAATTATTATTAAATTTAATGACAAATTAGTTAAACAATTACTAATTGTAACAAATTAGTTAAACAGTTGTAAACAAATAGTTACAATTATTAATGAATTTAATAGAAAATTATTATTAAATTTAATTCATATATTTCTTTACTTAAAATAATATATGAGTGTAGTAACGCCAGGAATTAAATATTTGACATAATTTAAAATGACCCATGATTTACCCCTTCCCCCCAATAATTTTTACCTAACTGAATTACGTCATCCAACTACCCAATTATTTACGTCACTTGACTGATTTTCAACCTACTACGTCACGTCCTGTCTGTGAATTTCACGATTAAAAGGATGTTGAATAAAAAGAACACGAAATACACAGTTAAGATCTCAAAATTACATCCAATTCATGTATCTGAAATCTAGCATTCATGAGTGATATTTTAAAAGAAAATTATGACAAAAGTATTTTTTAAATCTAAAATAGGGAATTTTAAAAGAAATATGTCATTGAAATTTTTTAGAGTACATACCTATAGGATAATAATACTTTTATGAATACTTTTTAATTTTTCACGATCACTTACAAAAAATTAAACTTCCCACAACTAGATTATAATCCCAGTGCCCAGTGGCCGAGTGACTAGCTCTCTGACACTTGGTGCCACAGGATTCGGTTTTGAGACCTTTCGATGCCATGAGTGTTTGTAGTGGTTCGGAATCCACTTTAAGCTGTAGGTCTCGGTCTAATTACCCTAAAGTGTCCATAAAAAAGACAGTATATTGACAAATCAATAAGAAATTATGATTAAACTTCAATTGAGCAGTAATTTAAAAACTGCCAAGCAAAATATTAAAATTTTTAAAAAATGATATCTTAAACTTCAATCACATACTTATCATTTGATAAAAATTCACGTCTAATATGACTGTTGGGCATAGGGCCGACAATCTTACCCCATAAAAAGTCAGCTTCAAGGAGACAAGTCACATTTTTACCTACGGGTGCTCCATCACAACAGAACTGTACTCCTTTCCATTCTGTTATGAGACAGCACTGGTTCTTGGTCAGCACTGGTATCTCATTTAATCATCATTTTATTTTATAATCTTAGTGCCTGGTGGCTGAGTGACTAGTGCACGGTGTCACGGGATTGGGGTTCGAGTCCCGGCGTTTCCATGGATGTTTGTAGTGGTACGGAATCCCCTTTAAAACGTAGGTCTCGGTCTAATATGGCTGTAGGGCTTAGAGCCGACAATCCTACCCAGTATGTCAGTGTCACGAGCCAAGTCAGACTTCTACCTACGAGTGCTCCATCACAACAGAAGCTCCCCCGCTTTCCATTCTTTCATGAGACCACTCGGGTTCTTGGACTTGGTCTACCTTTTAATCATCATTTTTTTATAATCCCTGTTCTTGGTACCACAGGTTTCAGGTTCGAACCCTGGTGGGGGCATGGATGTTGTATTAGTTCAAAATCCACTTAAAACCGTAGGTCCATTCTAATATGACTATAGAGCAGACAACCCTACCCTGTAAAAAGTCAACTTTACGGAGCCAAGTGAGACTTTTACCTACGAGTGCTCCATCACAACAGAAACTGCCCCTCCCTCTCTTTCCGTCCTTGTACGAGACCACACGGGTCTAGATGTTGCTGCTGAACCAAGTGGGATAAGAAAAAACAACATTTTATTATCCAGGATTGACTTTGGGTTGTTTACTTTCTGAAAACTCTATGTAAACATTACTTTTGAAGTACGTTTCACCTTATTTTGTAATTACGCTCAGAGTGGTTCAAAATGGTTTATAATTACCTACAGATTGGTTTGTCTTATTGTAGATTATTACGGAGATCCTTGGCCGCGTAGCGGCCACTAGCTCCTTCTTTGTAAAATGTTAAAACATAGCGGTGGTCTCATGCCCTTTGAGTTAATAAGAAAAATAGATAATAAAAATAGATAATTAAATGCCCTTTTTTTTTTAAAAGAGAATTATTTATTTAATAAAATTATAAAATGAAAAATATCAAAAATTTCAAAAATGTAGATGTTGATGGAATCAGTTGCATGTAATAACCCCGAATGAACAAAGGTCAAATTAGGAGAAAAGCGAACTTTTTTCATCTAGGCAATTGTAAGGAATTAATTTAAAATATTTAGAACAGTGCGAGGTCTTTTGCTATGTTTGTGGGAAGAAATATCATAATCGTAATTTTGTAGGATATTTAATACAGGGTTATTAATGTTTCGCATATCATTATAGAATTTAGTAGAAATTTTGTGAACAAATTGTCTTAAACTTGGAATAGAGAGAGCTCGTCTAATATCGTCATTACGAAAGTACCAGGGTGAATTCGTTAACATTCTGAGAGTTTTGTTCTTAAGCCTTTGAATAATTTCAAAATTTGTATGTGCGACAGAACCCCAAACTGGGCTTGCATAAGCTAATACTGGACGAAGATAAGAGAAATATATTAGAATTTTGAGATTAAGAGGTAAAGCTGAATTTCTATTGATTAAACCACAGATTGGTTTATAGTCGCATATAGAATCGTTTATAGTTATGTGCAGCGTAATTCATGGTTACGATTAGAGTGGTTTAGAGTGCAATTCCATTAGTTATGTAACATCAAGTTTGACGAATCAGATTAGTGATAAAAAATTATTGAAAAAAATGATGAATTGATAGTAGATTGATTGATTCACTTCGATTTTGATAGTGTCGCGTTGCCAATAGAATAGCAGAACTTGCAGATTAATCAATAGTACCAAAAGGAATTTGCAGAACGTGGCGTATTTTGAATTTTTTAAGAGTGCTTTTGCTTAGAAATGTTGTTTGTTATATTTAAGAAGTATTTTTTAATTAATGTTTAGTAAAAAATAGTATCACATTGTCTTAAAATTATGTCATATTTACAGGAAAATAATTCCATGTAATAATTTGTGTTCCCGGCGATGCTATGGATGTTTGAAGTGACTAGGCATCTACTTTAAGCGGTAGATTTCCGTCTAATATGAATGTAGAACGTTGGGAATAGGGCTGATAACCTTACTCTGTAAAAAGAAAAACATCTGCTATCGCGAAATCTACCAGTAACAGGACGGATTTGGCCCACCATGAGGTTCTTGCGCCAACGAAGAAGAATTTGCATGTTTATTTATTTTATGAGTTAGAATGTTCTTTTGCGTTAAATAGATATTTAGTAATACTGTGCCCAAAAAGTAAGACCGATTTTATTATTCTTCCAAATTTATTTCAACGTCTTCAAAGTAATCCCCTCCGGACACAGTGCCCTTATGCCAACATTTTTCCACTCCTCAATGCATGCTAAAAAGTCATCGGCAAGGATAGCCTTCAAAGTACGCGGCAATTCACGCTGAATCTCTTCAATCGACTCAAAACGGTGTCCCCGGAGTGACTTTTGAGTTTAGGGAATAGCCAGAAGTCGCTCGGTGTGAATACTGTGGTTGTAGAACGATATGGGTTTCATATTTGACGAAAAACTCACGAAGAATCAATGCAGTGTGAGTTGGCGCATTCAGTGTTTTCGGTACCAATCGAGATTTGAGGCGTTTGAGCCCCAAAATGGAATTGACCGATCTTTTTGAGATTACAACATGCAGCAAGGTCTCTAATTGTAAATCGACGGTTTGCAAGCACTAAATCCTTAATTTTTTGGAGGTGATAGTCGACCAGAGGGCTCTTCGTCTTCAACGCATTCTCTGCCTTCTTTGAACTGTTTATACCACTTCTAAACATTTCTTTCCGATATAGGAATACTCACCGAATGCCTTCTACAACATTCTATAGTTTCCGCAAACAAAACTGAATACAAGTTCTTTGCTCAATTAATTCAGACATTTTAAAAATACTGAGGTACTCGAGGTATATTTCGTACGACTTGTGACCAAGTTCAAGTTACAATGCTGTTCAAGTATATGCTGCCTTCACAACTTAGTACCCCCTGCCTCTGAATACTTTACGCAATGATTAAAGATGTAATCATCTTTCTTGCTTTAAAAAACAACAACCAAATCATTCCATCTGGTTCAATATTCAATCCACATCAAATGAAACTTGAGCAATACCAGCACTCATTTTCAGTCCGAAACAATTACTACAAACTCGTTCTTTACCATTTTCCGGGAGAACTCGATCTACATGCATAATCAGATCATCCTCCATCGTGGGATAATCTCCATCTGTGAGGAGTAGAAGTGCACCGGATCCTTCTGAGATGCCGGAGAGTGCGAGATGCGGAGTTCACTCGGAACAGCGGGGTTCAAGGCCAAGGCAGCTGTAGTCCATGAGGCCCTGGGGCCCTGTCACGACTGCGCTGTCACTGATGCCGCCAGTGTTGGCTTGAACTATCGCAGAGTGGCTCTCGACGGCCGATGGCTCTGTTTGCACGCTGCCTTAATTAGACAGGTGCATGCAGTAATGCAGGGGACATGAAGTGGTATGGATGGAGTGTTAAAAGACTTGGGTTTTTTATTTCGCATTTATAATTTTTTTATTGTTGCACTTTGCATTATAATAGAGACGCTTTTTTTTATGTGTATGTGAACTATTATTCAAGTATAAACTTTTAATGTCACCTAAAAAAAGGGGGAAAATAATAATAAATAAATAAAATAAATAAAAATAAAATGAAATACATAAATAAAAAATTAAATTAAATTAAAAAAAAAAAACAGATAAATAAAATTAATAAAACATTAATTAAAAAAAAATGTAAACTGCTAGGACGATATACATAAATTAAAAACAAAAAAGTAAATTAAATAAATAAATAAAATAAAAGAAAAATAAATAAAACAAATGAAAATTAAAAAGAAAAAAAAATAAATTAAAAATTAAAAACATAAAAAGTAAGTTAAATAAATAAATTATTTTCAAAAGTAAATAAATAATAATAATAATTACAATTGTAATAATTTTCTTAAATGCGTTCAAATTAAGATAAAAACAAGAAATATAAAAATTTTAAAAATAATCGGCTGAATTTTAAATGGCTTAAATTTCAAATTTTAAAATCGATAATTTCCCGTGCAGTTTTATTACTTTTAAATTGTATAGATCATAATATAAAACAAAATATATAATAATAATAATAATAATAATAATAATTGTAATGATTTGCTTAAATGCCTTCTAATTAAGATAAAGAATAAAAAATTTAAAGAAAATAATCGGCTGAATTTCAAACGGGGTACATTTCAAATTTTAAAATCGATAATTTCCCTTGCGATCGATAGTTTTATATTTTTCAAATTGTATACATTATGTCATACCATTATATAATAATAATAATAAATAAAAAAAAATCTAAAAAAAAAATTTAATCGGTTTGGGTGATATACAGTTACTCATAAAATTTAGAATTTAATGTAAAAACATAACACATAACAGTAATCTTTAAAAAATAAATAAATAAATAAATTTCTTTTCCAAAAAACGATTTTCTTTTATTGAAAAATCTCATTTTCACTCTAAAATAACATAGCTATCACCAGACTATCTTTCAGAACAATTTTATATAATTTAATTATTCAATTACATAATTGTTAGCTCATGAAAGAAAATAAAAATTTGTATAAAAAAAAGCTCGCTAAAAAAATTTAAATAAACCAATAAGAATAGCTCGTGAAATAAAAAATAAATAAATAAATAAATAAACTATAAGAATTGAAAGTGGTCAAGGACACGAAAAATTCCCCTCTTGAAAACAACACCTATACTTTTATGGGTAGAAAGAAAAAAAAATATTGTATAATATATTTGTAATATAAATATTTATATAAATATTTATAAATAAATATTTATAAAAAATATTTATAAATATATAAATAATAAAATATTATATAATATATAAAATATAATATATTTCATATATAATAAAATATAAATATTTCAGATTTCATTTATTTCAATAATTTTCAAATTTTTAATCTTCATGTTCTCTTTTACAGAAGCCACTCTAGTTTTGATTTTTTAAATTTAGTTCATTTTTAATAATTTATTAATAGCATTACTTTTACTTTCCAAAAGAAAAAAAAAAATTAAAGTATTCAGAAATTAATTTATAGCAAAAAAGTTTTTATTAGCTTGATTTAACAATTATATGCATTATATATCTTTCTGAGTTATTTAGAAAATTAATTTATAGTTCACAAAAAAGTTTTTATTAAAAAAACATATTGATAAAAAATAACAATTATCGTTAGATCACCGAATCAAGCATCATTTATATATCTTTCTGAGTTATTTAGAAATAGGGTTTCACTCATAATTTTATTGTGTCCACATAAAAATTTAAGAAAAACATATACTCCATAATAATACTTATGAGCTCGTGGGCTTGGCCAGCCAAGTTGGATAAGAAACAACAACAAACAAAAAAAAAAAAAAAAAGATTTTCAATTTTAAAAATTTCAATTCTTTTGATTTCATGGGAGTTCGTCGCAATCACTGCGTTCAGTAATAAGAAGACTCGATGGTGACTGTGACAACACGTGTAAAACGCCTCGCATGGATATTCAGATTGCATAACGGGAGTTACAGATTTTCTCTCGAGAAGGGGCAGTTAAACCTGAAACTCTTTCCGGAAGGCGATGTTCTCCCCACATCGGCCTCCTGTGGACTGTACTGTGGCCCACCCGATACCAACTAAATAACCCATCCGATATAATATAACAATAATAACATATTATAATAATAATATAAATATAACCACTCGATACCAACTAATATTCAACAATAACAACAGCACACACACACACACACACACACAAAAAAACCAGTTAAATATCTGAGAATTTAAAAATATAATAAATAATGATAAATATGAGATTGTAAAATATAATAATAATGTTGAATATCGGAGATTTTAAGATTTGTTATACCTTAAAATCTCGCCTTTATTCAACATTATTTTTGAATAATGTTGAATATCAGATTTTAAAATATAATAAATTTTGAAAAGATTTTATATAAAATAATGTTGAATATCAGATTTTAAAATATAATAAATAATGTTGAATATCAGATTTTAAAATATAATAAATAATGTTGAATATCAGATTTTAAAATATAATAAATAATGTTGAACATCAGATTTTAAAATATAATAAATAATGTTGAACATCAGATTTTAAAATATAATAAATAATGTTGAACATCAGATTTTAAAATATAATAAATAATGTTGAATATCAGATTTTAAAATATAATAAATAATGTTTAATAGGGGCCTGATGGTCTAGTGGCTGGCGCTCGGCACCACAGGTATTGTGTTCGATTCCCGGCGGTGCTATGGGTGTTTGTAGTGGTTCGAAATCCACTTTAAACCGTAGGCCCCGGTTCTAATAGGATCGTAGAGCGTTATGGGGGCATTGTTACTCCGCGTCCGTCGCTTATCTTCAAGTTACACGTGCCCCCTGGGTAGTGCAAAGTGAGTAACGTCTGTGCAGCCCTTATGACATAAAGATCACGATCTGCATTAGAAATTTTTTTTTTAATGTTAAGTATTGGAGATTTTAAAATATGATAAATTATGTTGAATATCGGATATTTTAAAATATATATAATGTTAAATATCAGATTTTAAAATATAATAAATAACGTTTAATGTTAAGTATTGGATGCTTTAAAATATAATAAATAACGATAAATATCGGAAATTTTAAAATATAATAACGTTTAATGTTAAGTATCGGAAGTTTTAAAATATAATAAATAATGTTGAATATCGGAGATTTTAAAATATAAATATTTCAGATTTCATTTATTTCAATATCTTATAATATTCGGATTAAAGAATTATTCTTTATTATTTAAAATATTTTTTAATAAAAGCAACTAACACAAATCGATATCATTTTGAAAGAAAAAAAAATCTTCAATTAACTTTAATGAATTCAGTTCTAATTATATTTCACTAGCTACAATAATGAATGAGGAACTTTTCACCATAACACTTGAATGTATAAAGCAGGTAAAAAGTTAGACATGACATTTTCTTTATGAAATATATTTTAAGCAACATAAGTCAATGACCTTTCTCTTAAGGTATTGCGAAAAATAAGCCAGTCTTGAAAAAAGACGGAAGAAAAACCCAAAAAAGAATTTTTTTTTCTTCTGAAAAACCACAAAAATATTTTAATTGCTTTTTTTTTTTTTTTTCAAATGCTAAAACATTTTTAGTTCCTTTTTCTTTCATTTTTTTTTTATTAAAAATTAAAACATTTTATAATTTTTACACTTTCTGATCATTGATACCTTTTTTTGATTTTATAATTTCATTAATTATCTTACAATCATAAAATAATGAATTAATTTTTATAAACCTATGAAATAAATTTTTTTAAATGCCAAATGCGGAAATAACTGAAGATTTCTTTTTTCCTTTAGAAATAACATTAAATTAAGTCTTGAAAATTTTATTACATTTAAAATTTTGTATATAATTGCGTGAAAACTTAATTAACGGTAGTAATAAGTTAACTTGGGGACTGATGGCCGAGTGACTGGCGCTCGGGCTACATGTTTCGGGTTCGATTCCCGCCGGTGCCACGGATGCTTGTAGTAGTTCGGAATCGACTTTAAACTGTAGGTCTCGGCCTAATAGGACTACAACTATTACTACTACTACTACACCATACCACATCACTGTGCCTAGAGCTGAGGTGCTCCTTTACAGTTTGGAAATGATGTGAGTGAGAAGAAGTTTGATTGGGCTCTGTGACGCTCTACAATCATATGAGACCTGGACCTACTGCTTAAAGTGGATTCCAAACCACTACAAACATTCATAGCACAGCCGTGACTCGAACCCGAAACATGGGGCACCGAGCGCCAGAGTGCTAGCCACTCAGCGATCAGGCTCTCGATTGCCCTCGCCCTCGTTATTTGCCCTACGCCCAACGTTCTGAAGAGCGTTGGGCTTAGGGCAAATAACTCTACCCAATAAAAAAAATATATCTTGTATCTACATTTAACAGTAGGCAGAAGGCCTTGGCCCATGATGGGACTGTTGCGCCAATGACATAAAGAATTAATTAAGTTAATTAGTGCTTTATATCCGTTTTTTAAACTTTTTTTTTTTTACACCGGGCAATTTTAATAATAAAATTATCACCCCCACTTAGTCCACCATTCACAAAAAATATGTTTAAATTCATAACATAAAATAAAAGTAATTCAACGATAACATCAAAACTGCCTTTTTATAAGCGGCCTATAAAATATAGGATTTTTTAAATTTTATCAGTATAAACTTGCCAATAGGAATGCAGTCTTTTATTTCTTTTGGTAATCAAGATGAAACTAACATAACAATTTATTACATACAGGTTTCTGGTAAATGTTAGAAGTAGATAAAATTTAAGATAATAGTTTTTCTTACTTTCAAACACACGGCTGTCCTGAATCAAGTCCACAGGCTATCGATTAAGATCTCTTTCTTTAAATACTGTAAATGTAATGATAGAAGGTTTACAGTATTCTACCTCACGACATTCAAATAGTAAGCCATTGATCCTGAATATCACATAGAAAGCATCTCTTCTATCTTTTGCCTTGCCTAAATAGTGCAGTAGTTCAGTTTTGATGCATTGTGCATAACGCAGAATCCGCTATCATATAGATTAATTGAGAACAAGCATCATTTGGCATTCTGCTAGTAACATATCTAACAGTTGAAAAAATTGATCATGAAATTGTCACAAAATTGCTACATTATAGAAAAAGTTAGTTCGAGTTTTGATTACTTCATTAAATTTTTAGATAGAAATTTTGGATCTTTTAAATCATTCATTGTCTTTGCCTTCTATTGTAAAAACTCATTAGATAGCATTTATAACTTTACATTACATAGCATTTATAACTGTACGTTCAAACGCGAATCCATTGCACCTGAATATCTCCTAGAAAGCACCACTTCTTTCTCTCTTTTTCCTTGCGTAAATAGTGTAGCTTTTGGTGCTTTGTGAGTAACGCAGAATCCACTACCATATCAGTGACTCATTGATTACAAACGTCATTTGAGTTTCTGTTTGTTACATATCTAACAATTGAAAAAAATTGATCACGAAATTGTTACAAATTGCTTCATTATAGAAAAAGTTAGTTCGAGTTTTGATTACTTTATTAAATTTGAAGATAGATTAAGATCTCTTTCTTTAAATACTGTAAACGTAATGGTAGGAGCCTTACAGATATTCTATCTCACGATATTCAAATGGTAAGCCATTGATCCTGAATATCTCCTAGAAAGCATTTCTTCTATCTTTTCCCTTGCGTAATTAGTGCAGCAGTATACTTTTGATGCGTTATGAGAAACGCAGAATCCGCTACCATATCAGTGACTAATTGATGACAAGCATCTTTTGACATTCTGCTTGTAACGTATCAAACAATTGAAAAAATCGATCATTAAATTGCTACAAAATTGCTTCATTATAAGAAACGTTAGTTCGAGTCTTAATTGCTTTGTTAAATTTTTAGATAGAATGGATTTTTGTCATTATCTTTGTGTTTTGCTGTAAAAACTTAATACTTAGCATTTATAATGAATTCAAAAATCATGACGAGAAATATTTTTGAAACTAGTTTCTTTGTATAATCATTTTATAAATAGAGAGTTCATGAACAAAATATGTAAGCGTCAATTTTTAGGTAGAAAAGATTTTTGAACTTTTAAATTCTTTGTCTTCTACTATAAAACTTATTACATAGCATTTAATAAAGCAATCAATGTATTTAAGAATCCTGACGAGAAATATTCTTTTTAAAAAAATTTCTTTGCATAATACTTTTATAAATAAGGAGTTTATAATCAAAATACTTAAGCGTAAATTTTCAGATGGAATAGCTTTTTTATATTTAAAATCATTCATTGTCTTTGGTAACTAACCAAAACTTATTACATAGCATTTATAATGTATTCAAAAATCATGATGAGCAATAGTTTTGAAAAAAGTTTCTTTGCATAATCCTTTTATAAACAGTGAGTTTATTATCAAATTGCTTAAGCGTAAGTGTGCTCACATTGAAACAGGGAAAATAATAATAATATTAAAAAATATGCGTGTAATTACGCGCGACGGAAGTTAAACTCTACGTTTTGTGTCAGGCCTTCCTACATAAAGGGAGAAAAATGTGAATTGCTATGGAAAATTTGATGAAATGTGAATTGTTACGGAAAATTTGTTGAAATTAGTACTGTTACGGAAAATTTGGGGAAATGCGAATTGTTATGGCTATAATCCACGAACGGAGGAATCCTTGAGATGTGTTTTTTTTTATTAATTGGGTAAATTTGGAGGCCAAACTAAGGATACAATTCAGTAAAAAGTAAGTAATAATTCGTTTTCCTTCGTTTAAAAACCGCTGTGGTTATTTCGTTTGCTTATATGATGATTTGGTTCATATTTGGTGCAAAGGATTCTAGCTTTTTTACTATAATAAAATTCAAATCTAAATAGGACCCTTATTTTGAATTAAATTTATTGTGAATCAGATAAAAGCAATTTAAACAATCGACTACAATAGTGTGGGGATCAATATTTTGATGAAACTAACTCCCACTCCATCAATGTAAACAGGAAATGACGAAATACGTACATAGATGGTTTGTTTGTCGCTCTGCGGTCATTTTGTGCACACTTTAGGCTAATTAGATTAGGACCTACAGTTTAACACCGATTCCTCAACACTGAAACATCCATTCGAATTTGAAGCCTGTGGTACCAAAGACCAGATCACTAGCCAATTGGTCATCATTCCGCTACGTATATAGATGGGCTCAAAATGAGTAAAACAGTCCTTCCATAACCCAAAAGGTTGCCAATCTACTCTTCGACTTCTCATAAAAAAATTTAACGTCAAAAATCATTTCTCAAGGTTAATATACCTTCGATCCATTATGTGTCATCCATTGGACATTATAATGGCCAGCCTATACTTCACAAGTCAACTGTAATTATTATTCTTTCACCACTAATAGATCCATAAACATTCACATACGACGAATGAATCTATTAAGCTGTACTTGTAAAAACTCCAGCTAACAATTAAATTGCTTTTATTAAGACAGAATTGAATCGGACAAATTCAATGACAACATTCGTTCAAACTGGGGATTTCTTCAGCAGTTATTCGAGAACTTGTGACACCTTTTCATTATTTCATTTACCTAAAGTATTTCATTGATTAGACTTGTGCAAACTTCCTTTGGGGTTTGCCGTTAGTAACAAAACAAACAATTGCTCAACTTCTTCCCATTTAAACAGAGTGGAAAGGCTTATTCTTCAATTTCTAAACGCATTCATTGTTGATTCGCGCTATTGTTTAGATAAGGAACTGGTTTCTTCATACTTTGTTACTTGATTGACCAGTTGTCGGTTTGTTTTTAGCTATTGTGTTTTTAAAAAAATCTTATATGGGTATTATTTAGTGTCTCATAAAAAAAGCTTATTTCCTATTAAAAGTTAATTGATAAATGTCTCAGAAGAATGTAATTGGTGGTTTAAATTCTAAATCAATTTCATTGTATAGTTGCGTGTACTGTTATTATTGTTTTTATATTTTAATTTTTTTTCAATAAGTATTTTTAAGAATAAGAGGAAGTAATTAATTATGATAATTGTTTAGTTAATCTTTATTTCATTGATAAGATATTTTTTTTAGTAAAAATT
This sequence comes from Caerostris darwini, assembly GCA_021605075.1. NCBI lineage: Eukaryota > Metazoa > Arthropoda > Arachnida > Araneae > Araneidae > Caerostris > Caerostris darwini. Next base: position 218,075 of record BPLQ01011825.1, read on the forward strand.
AGGTAATTCCATTCTCTATACCCTGTGGTTTTTTTTTTTTTTGTTTTAACAAATGCATGGTGATGTATGTATTAATTAATGGGATATTCTAGAATCTATTTTCATTAATGGTAATTTTAAAGCGGGATTGTGATCAAATCTCACACGCACACACAAAAACTTTTTTAACCCTCTTTGACTGTAAGTTTTGATGTTTGAGAGGATCGAGCAGTCATTTGAAAACTTAAAAGAAGGTTTAATTATAACAAATTTCTCATTTCTTTTTTCTATTGCAGTGTTAAAAAGAATGGCAGCAACTTTATATGGCCAAATGTCAATGGTATGAAGTTTGGTTTGTTGCTCTACAGTCATTTTGCTTACACTTTAGACTAATTAGACCGGCACCTGCAGTTTAACGTGGATTCCGAACCATTAACGAACGTCCATGCCAGGTTTCAAACCTGAATCCTGTGTTACTAAAGAGCGCTTGCTAATTGGCCATCAGGCCGCTTCCAATCGGTTAGGAGAGTTCAAGTTAACTTGAAGGATCTGTTGCAGTCACTATTCTTACAAAAAAAAAAAAAAAATTCTGATATCATGAGCACATGGGGATCGTTGATAATTCTTCTTTATAAGTATTTTTCTGATGTTCTTCTGTAATACACAGGAATGCAGTGACAATGTTTTCTCAATTATAACAAATTTCGCATTTCTTTTTTCTATTGCAGTGGTAAAAAGAAAGGCAGCAACTTCATATGACTAATTGTCAATGATAGGAAGCTCTTCTTCTTAAGAATAGACCTCGTACTACACAGAAATGCACTGATCAATTTTTTCCCCCTTTGAATTGCTGCCATTTGTCACTGACATTATAAATTTTGTAGCGCATTAGTGCTACCCAAGATGTATGTTATTCTATAACTATATGTTGGAAATATTGGCAGTAATGGTAAATTTTCCTGCGTTTGAGTGTTGTATAGAAGGCGGCCCTTAAAACACCAGCCAATTATAATGCGAGACTTTCATTCACAATTGTCGCCAATTACTTATGTACACCACCAGGGGAAATCATATCCAATTTCATGGTACCAATAAGCCAAATCTTTTTAAAAAATTAAAGGAGAAAGGAAATTAAAAAATAATTTAATTTTAAAAGTGTGAAAAACAGGATTAAAATACGTTTTATAAATTAATGTTGATAAATTTACAGAATCACTGATTAATATATAAAATGATCTGTCTTTTTTGTTCCTAAATTCAAACCTAAAATTCTTCAAAGATACACGAACAGTTTTAAAATTATTTTAAGTTAGGTTGGCAATCTATATTAATATAATTTCAATAATTTGGCGATTTTTGATATGCTATTTGGCTCATTGCCTAATTTGATATTGTATAAAAAATAAAGATATTTTTTATTCTGTAAGCAATAAAATAATTATATGATTGAAGGATTAGTTCCTTTTTTTTATTTTTCAGCAAAAATTTCGTCCTATCAATGATTTGAAAGGCAATCAACCAATTAAGATGCCTCTAAAGAAATGATTATGTGGTATACATTATAAATCTTTTTTCACAAAAATTTTTCCCCATCATTAATTTGCAAAATATGACATTTATTTTTGTGTAATGCTTACGAATCAGAAACAATTCAGAGTTATATGTACTCAATGCCCAGTGTTTATATTTAGCCTATTTTAAACTTATTCAGTTTATCATCCCTTTCCAAAATAAATCATGATAAACTGATTAAATAGGATTGGATAAAATCCAAGATAATTCATTTCCAAAATAAATTGGATACCATCTTCCGAGATAAATAGGATTAGAAAAATCATGATAAAATAGGATTGGTTCATATTTTGATTTTTCAGCAAAAATTTCGTCTCGTCACAGGTTTACAAGACAAACAACCAATTAAGATACCATAAAAAAATGATTATGTAGTATACATTGTTTCCTAAGTCATGTTTCACAAAAAAGATTTCACCATTTTTAATACGCTTTTATTAGCTTCACCTGTATGTTTGTATGTATGTATGTATGTTTGTATGTAACTCACTTTTTGGGCTCCATTTTGGGACTGATGGCGCCATCTACTGGCGAGTCAGTCAACTGATCCGCGATCGAATTGCGCTCTTCCTATTGGCCAAAAATTTCGGTGGCTAAAAAGAGGCGGATCTCAAAGGCATAGGAGTGCGATCATGTCGAATTGCGCTCTTCCTATTGGCCGAAAATTTCGGTGGGTAAAAAGTATATAAACTTAGCGGATAACCGGCCAAGTGGAAAACAAAGTAAAAACAATTATACTTTAAAAAAACTAAAAAAAAATATGCTTTTAGAGTTAATCAGACTAAAAAGTAAAAAATAAATTAATAGTTTAAAAAAAACTAAAAAATACGCTTTTAGAGTTAATCAAACTAAAAAGTAAAAAATAATTGTTAACATAAGAATAAAATGACTGACGAGAAAATGAATGTCACTGTTCTAAAAGCGTTGGGTGCTTTGTATGACATTTTTAAACTAACTCTGCATTTCGGAATGAAACTAGTGAGAAATTATAACGATTGATATCGAGCACCCCACGCTTTTAGAACAGTGACATTCATTTTCTCGTCAGTCATTTTATTCTTATGTTAACAATTATTTTTTACTTTTTAGTTTGATTAACTCTAAAAGCGTATTTTTTAGTTTTTTTTAAACTATTAATTTATTAAATTTGCAAAATATAGCATTTTTTATGTAATTTTAACGAATAAGAAACAATTCAGAGTTATATGTGATGCCCAGTGTTTATATTCAGCATATTTTAAACTTATTTGGTTTATCATCATTTTGCGAAATAAATCATGATAAACTTTAATTAAAGGATTGGTTCATATTTTAATTTTTCAACAAAAATTTCGTCCCGGCAAAGATTTACAAGACAATCAACCAATTAAAATACAACAAAAATTGATAATGTGGTATATATTATTACGACGTATAAAATTTTTTTTATGTAATGTGTACGCATAAGAAACGTAATAAGAAACAATTCAGAGTTGTCTAGTGTTTATATTCAGCATTTTTAAAATTTATTCAGTTTATCATCCTTTTCCAAAATAAACCATGATAAACATTAATTGAAATATTGGTTTATATTTTTATTTTCCAGCAAAAATAATTCCCTATCAATAATTTACAAGACCATCAATTAAGATACCATAAAAAATGATTATGTGGTATACATTATTTCCTATTCACAAAAAGATTTCGCCATTCTAATTGCCAAAATATAGCATTTTTTTAATGCAATGTTTACGAATAAGAAGCAATACAGAGTTAATGTTCAGTAATGCCGAATCCAATTCAACATATTTTAAACTTATTCAGTTTATCATCATTTTTTCCAAAATAAATAATGATAAACTTTAATCGAAGGATTGACTACCGAAAAATCAAAACAAAAAAAAAAAAAAAATGATTATTTGGTATACATTATTTCTTAAGTCTTATTTCACAAAAAAATTTCACTATACTAATTGGCAAAATATGACATTTTTTTAATGCAATGTTTACGAATAAGAAGCAATACAGAGTTAATGTTCAGTAATGCCGAATCCAATTCAACATATTTTAAACTTATTCAGTTTATCATCATTTTTTCCAAAATAAATAATGATAAACTTTAATCGAAGGATTGACTACCGAAAAAAAAAAAAATGATTATTTGGTATACATTATTTCTTAAGTCTTATTTCACAAAAAAATTTCACTATTCTAATTGGCAAAATATGACATTTTTTTTAAAAGAAAGTTTACAAATAAGAAACAATTCAGAGTTATATGCAATGTCCGGTGTTTATATTCAGCATATTTTTAAACTTTCTGTCAATGGCACATGCAATAAAAGAACTCCCATTTTCCTCAGAGTCACTTTACGTTCATGACCACAACCTCAACCGCCCAAGGCCACTGAGGGCGCGAAAGCCAGAAAACCATTCACAGGTGCGCGGATTAAAGGTATTCCTCAGGAATTCCTTTTGAATATGGATGAGAGAGAAAGAGGAAGGGGAGATGCTGCTACGTCACAACTTGAAGGACGGCATTTTTGAGCCCTTCCTCCCCTACCCAGGCTACGCTTTCGGCGAAAGAAACTGTACGTATTAGGCAACAAGTCCTACACAGAGTTTCATCATTAAAGGATACCGACAGAGCTCTCTACACGCACTTTTTTCTTTCTACTTTTTCTTCTTTTATCATTATTATTATTTCTTTTTTAAAACAACCTCTGCGCGATTTCTTCCAAGTGTCGTCACAAGGTAAAGAAAAACACGCTTTTTAGTTGCTGCAGCAGAAGATGGCAAAAAAGATTTCGAAAGTGATATCCGGTGCATATATGGAATGATACTGCTGTTTGTAAACACAGACGTTGATGTTGATTTGGTTGGTTGGTTGGTTTTGAAATCGTATATTGCGTGTGGCGTATTAATAAACTGGAGGAAAAATTCTTGAATTTTGATTTTCTTCCTTTTTTATTTTGCACCTCCTCAAATTTTGTTCTAATGACAAACCACCTACAGAGGCATACAGAGATGGCTGGAAATTCGTGGGCATTCCTGCTCGGGGGCCTTGTTAGGAAGGGAAAAACAGCTTTTTTGGCTACATGGAGTCTGCCTTGTGATGAAAGTGCTGGGTGTATAAGGCGTCACCCTGCTGTGGATTGAATTTTTCTTATTAAATAAAACTATTCGCAAGTGTTTTAAATAAACATCTGGTTCGTTAATTGCAAATAATTAATATTTCAACATCACCACATAAGTCTGAAAATATTCTGAATCTATTATGAGTCCCACAATTCTAATTTTAAAATCAACATTTGATTTGTGGAGCCAAAGAATAACCATCTACTGCGCATAAATATAAATCAAAACTATTTTAATCATATTTTCTTTCAACTTTCAATACGTAACTCATAATTTACATAATATACAGTTTATATATATAACAGTTTTTGTATGGACATGTACTTGACTTAATGTCCTTCAGCACTCATAGGACTAATTTCTAGATATTCAACTAAGCACTGTATAAGTTTAGTATACATAAATAATAAGCTATGTAACTGGTTATTTTTTATTTAAATAAAACTATTTGCAAGTGTTTTAAATAAACATCTGGTTCTTTAATTGAAAATAATTAATATTTCAACATCACCACAAAAATCTGAAAATATTCTGAATGGATTATGAGTCACACAATTCTAATTTTAAAAACCAACATTTTGTTTGGGGAGCCACAGAACTGTTCTACTGCTCATAAATATAAATCAAAATAATTTTAATCTTTTCCTCCTAATTTTCAATAAACAACTTATAGTTTACTTAAGTTGTTTACTTTTCAAAAGTTAATATATAGTTTAAACATAAAAGTTTTGTATGGAGATATGTTTGACTTATTGTCCTTCAGCATTTAACAACTGATGACCAATTGGCTAGTGCTCTGGCCTTTGGTACCACAGGCTTCAAGTTTGAATCTTGGCGGTAGCATGGATGCTTGTTAGTGGTTCGGAATCCACGTTAAACTGTGGGTACCTGTCTAATTAACCTAAAATGTGCACAACATGACCGTAGAGCGACAAACCACGCCATCACACCTTTCGAAACCCAAACACATACATGTTGCTAAATGCTCTCGCATAACTTTTGGCAAATCGTCAGAGAGTGTGTAGTAATAGAGTATGAACAATACTGCTAAGATTTAATGCTAGCTACAGCTTCAATTTGCACAATTCTTGGTAGCATGCGCAACTAGTGCACAAAAGGGCTTAGGTTAGGTTAGCTAGCAGCTCCAGCTGTAATTATTACTATCAAGAAAAGATTTCCGAGTTTCCTCCCATAAAAATAAGACGCAATTAACTCTAAAATTCTTCCTGGTAAATAACGTCAGTCTAAATAAAGTCCCTGTCTAATTAGCCTAAAGTATGCAAAAAAATGACAGTAAAGCGACAGACTAAACTAAATCAACACTGGTAGGACAGAATTTTAACTATGCGAACAGAAATTTAACTACACGATGTACAGCTTGCTAACTATACCCACGAGTGAGAGAAAAAAAAGAAAAGGAAAATTGTTACACATCTGCACAACGAAGCAAACATGACAGTTGCCTATTCGACCGCGAATATTGTAAAAGTGCGCTTTAGTTTACTGACTTAGGAATGATATTAGACGAATCGGGACTATCCTGTAATGAATCTTTTATCAACTCAAATCGATCAACAATAGTTGTGTTGAAATGTTTTTATTAATTTATGAAAACTGCTTATAAAAATAATAAATAATGATTTATGCTTGTTCCTTTCGCAAAATGAACATTTTACACATAAAAAACATTTAATAAGAATTAATATCTACATGGATAAAAAGTGATTTTGAATCTTAAACTTGAAAAATCAAATCTTTATCATCTACACTTATACTCGCATCTAGATTATTATGCCAAATATAGCTATTAATTGCTAATTATAGCCCTAAAACACATTACACCAAAGAAATGTGCTCTTAATTTTTCAATTAGTTGGGAGGTTAGAATTTCTAAATGCCACTTTGTTACCAAAAAATGATCAGTAAATGGAATACATATACATCATTTTTAAGAGCAAACCACCCGAAAAACTATTTTCCTACTGTGAAGGAAAGTTTGAAGCATAAATCCTTTTTCTATTGTGAGTTCAAAATTACAGAGTTTTGAAATTACAAAATCACTTGTCAAGGAGCGGTAATGCGGTGGTTACTTTTTAAATTCCAGTTCATTTCCAATAATTTGTGCAATTGTAATGATGAGGAAGCTCAAAATGTGAATCAGGTCCTTTTAAGTCTGTACATGTTGATAACAGTAGAAAAATTCTTAACTCAAGTTCTTTGAATTCTAAAAAAAAACAAAAAAAAAAAAAAAAAACATTGTCCTGTTGCTATTATGTCATTTGTAGAAACCAAATCATCCTTTAAAGCTTTAATTACATTTGTGAATTGATGTCAATATTACTAATGGGTATTTTACATAATTAAACTATCGATTGTATTGGAAATTGGCAAAAAAAAAAAAAAAAAAAAAATCATTTAATTGCACTAAAACGGTTTTAATTGTTAATAATTTAACTAACTCCCTGGCACTCTAGTCCATAGCGGGCTATGGCCATCTGCTTACTGGCAGATTTCGAGACAGAAGATGGTTTCCTTTTTACAGGGTAGGATTGCTGGTCCTACTCAATACAAGTCATGTTAGATCGTGATCTACGGTTTAAAATGGATTTCGAATAGCTACAACATTTCATGACAATTATGCACTCCAAAAGAATCAATTTCTTTTTCAAGTACTCAGTAGCTTGCAAATCTTCAAACGTTACAATTTCTGCCTACCTATCACTTGCGAAAATCAAATGTCAAATGTTTTTTTACCCTTCCAAGATCTCCAAAATAGTTAAAAATTGTTGCTATACCTACTCTAAAATTAACAGCAAATTCTCTAGTATTTATTTAGAATTAGCTTCAACTTTTACGTTCAGAGCACCATTACAGAAGACCTTTTCAGGTATTCCATGCAATTTATTTTCTTATTTATTATTTGTCATATATTCTGACTTCTTAAATCATATCAATTTGGATACATTAGCTGTATTAATACCAAGCGCAGCATTAATGTTTCATGTTGCTTGGGCAGCAGAATGTTCAAGTTTATATTCATACAAAAGATAGTCGTTATTTTACAGGATGCCATTATTATATTTGCATAAAGTTTTCTTAAAAATGTCGAAACCCATATGATTATTTAAATTACTATTAGTAGATATATGTTTTATAGAATGTCAGCTAATACAAAAAAAAATAAAATAAATAAATAAATAAAAAAAAAAAAAAAAAAAAAAAAATAAAAAAAAAAAAAAAAAAAATAAAAAAAAAAAAAAAAAAAAAATAAAAAAATTCATATGAAACAACCCAATATTGAATTTTGTTTCCTTTCAATATTGTTTTGAGCAGCATATATTTGACTAGCACCCCTAACAAGTAATCGATTCGTCCGTTTCCGCTTTTAAAACGGTTGTTTGTCTTTACACCCAATCAGTAGTCGACCTATGTTTACTTTTTTTTTGTACATTGTGACGTAGTAGCGTATTGTTTCCTTGAATGTTTTTATTATATTTTTCCTCTAAATTTTTATTGTACCTATGCTATCTATATACTCTAGATTTATTATTATTTTTTCTTTTTCTTTACTCTATTTATTTTATTTTTTTTATTTTTTTTTTCTCATTCCGTCTTATGTCTCCTGTGCATTATTAAATTCTGTGTAATAATTTTGTGATATTTACTTTTGCAAGCTTTGTGTTATACATCTGTGGTATACGAGGAGAGCACTTAAATTAAATAAAGAAAATAGAAAACATGGATTACAGGCAGTTTTGAAAGACATCATTATAATTTTATTTGTTTCTTTCTCCTTTTTGACATGATATTCCAATTTGTAGTTATTACATTTAACTTTAAGGACTTCCTTTAAATTTTCCTGTTTGGAAAATAAGTATGTTATCAGAATTCTTCGAAAGATCTAGAAATTTCTTTTTCTTTGTGCTGTTGTATTTTGATAAATACTAATTAATTTTCCGTGTTAATGAAAGTTAACTTTATCAAATATTGTATAATTCGCTTGTTTTTTAATGATTACTAAAATATGTTTGTTTTTCAAACGTATTAAGTATATATATATATATATATATATATTCACTTTCAAAATGCTATAAAAAAAGAACCACTCGTCATAATGAGTTCAAATTTAAACTGAAGATACTTGAAGAAAAGGGGGAACGGTATGGCATCAAAAAAAAAAAAATTTCACTGATTTTTCCCATCCAATTTGGTATGACCTTGCCATGGTGGATGGGCTTTCCACTAACAGTGTTGCAACAGTAACAGTTCCTCTAACAGTGTTGAATGACTTGAAAGTCATTTTTTTCCGTCAAAAAAAAAAATAAAAAAAAAATAAAAATAAAATAAAAAATAAATAAATAAATAAATAAAAAAATAATCAATCCCATTGAACACTACAGTTGGTTTAATGTGCAACTCATGCAAAATACGTTGTAATTTCGATTCAAAATTTCACTGGCAGATGGATTCCCTTTCTTTATGTCGATTACAGCACCATCTATTAATACCCTTTGGAACTGTTTTTTGATGCCGTACCATTTCCCCTTTATTCAAGTATCTTTAGTTCAAATTTGAACTCATTGTGATGAGTGTTTCTTTTTTTACAGCATATTTAAAGTGAGACTTAGTAATATTATAATCCCCCAGTATATATATATAAACTATTTATTGATTTTGATAATATTTTCTGCAAAAAAAATAATAAAATTTATAAAATAAAATAAATAAATAAAAAAAATAAAGATTTATTAAGCAAAATGAATTTTTCTTTCAGTTTCAACAAAACAGAAAAGCCAAGGGAAAAAAAATTCTGCAAAAGCAACTACTACATTATCTTAAAGAACAAAAAAAGCCCCAAAACTTAATAACTTATTCTAAATGAAGTGTGATTTTTCAAGAGAATTAAGTATTATGTATATACACTCAAGAGCCAAAACATTATGACCACCTGTCAATAACGAGTTGGCCCACCTTTGGCGAGCAACACAGCTTCAACCCTCTTTGGCATGGATGCCACAAGTCCTTGGTAGATGGCCGGAGACAGATTGTACCAGATGTTTAAGCAACGGTCACGCAAATCCGAGATATTGCGAATTAGTGATCTTTGAACTCTGAGCTACCGTCCCAGGACATCCCAAATGTGCTCTATCGGATTGAGATCTGGTGAGTTAGGCGGCCAGGACATTAACTGGAATTCATGTTCCTGGAACCACTCCAACACAATTTTAGCCTTGTGACAAGGGGCGTTGTCCTGTTGGAACATTCCATTTCCAGCTGGAAAAACAGAGGCCATGTAAGGGTGCAACTGGTCCGCAATGATGTTCAGATACCCTGTAGCATTCATGGTCTGCTCTACCACAACCACAGGTCCCAGAGACGCCCAAGAGAATGTCCCCCAAAACATAATACCGCCACCACCGGCCTGTGTATGCCCTACTGTACATTGAGGGAGCCACAGTTCGCCTGGAAGACGGCGTATCCTGACACGGCCATCGGCGTGATGAATGACAAACCGTGATTCATCTGACCAGGCAACTCTCTCTCACTGATCCATGGACCAGTCACGATGTTCCCGGGCCCAGCGCAGGCGCAGTTGGCGATGACGCTTGGTCAGCAAAGGCACACAAGTGGGACGTTTGCTGCGTAGCCCCATATCCAACAATGTCCGTTGAACAGTGTGCTCCGATACTATTCTACTTGGCCCTGCATTGTATTGGGCTATCAGTTGAGCCACTGTCTGGCTCCGGTTTTGCTTCACCATGCGAGACAGTCTCCGAAGACCTTTTTCTTTGATAGCGTGTGGACGTCCAACACCATGTCGTCTACTGCTGGTTTCACCGTCATTCCTCCACTTTGCATAAGTACTAACAACTGTAGATCGCGAACAACCCACGAGTCGTGCAGTTTCGGAAATACTTGTTTCGAGGCTTCGAGCCATTACAATCTGCCCTCTATCAAAGTCGCTTAGATCCGCAACCTTTCCCATCACACACAGAAGTAAGTGAATGAATGATTCTTCAGACTCTCCAGCAGCAGTTAAATACCACTTCCACCTGATCACGTGCCTTCCACGTCTTCCATGCGAGTTCATTGCAAAATGTAGGGGTGGTCATAATGTTTTGGCTCTTGAGTGTATGAAAGATTTATTGATTTCAGCAATATTTTCGATAAAATATATAAAAATAAAGTAAATAAATAAATAATAGGATTCATTAAGTCGAATAAATGTTTCTTTTCGTTTGGGAAAAAAAAAAAAAAAAAAAAAAATCAGCAAACATTATCTTAGATTACAAAAAGTTCAAAACTTAAAAGCTTTTTCTAAGTGGAGGAGTGAATTCTGATTTTTCAAGAGAATTAAGTATTATATATATATATATATATGAAATATTTATTGATTTTGGCAATATTTTTTGAAAAAAAAAAAAAAATAAATAACATTAAATAAATAAAGAAAGAAAAACAAATAAATAATAAAGATTTATTAAGACGAAGGAATTTTTCTTTTCCGTTTGAAACATAACAGAAAAAAAAAAAAAAAAAAATCTGCAAAAGCAACTACATTATCTTAAAGAACAAAAAAAGTTCCAAAACCTAAAAGCTTATTCTAACGGAAGTGTTGAAACCTGAGAACGGTTCGTAGGTTGGTAGAAGCTTAAAACACAACATAAAAAAAGCTTTCCAATGAGCTATCAACCCAAAAAGCTTTCCATTGAAAAACAAAACAAAAAAAATACTCTCTATGAAGTTCTTGTTTTTTAATGGATATCCATTCTACGAGTAAGATCTTAAAATCTTAAGCTCTTAAGGTTTAAAATCCTGATAAGTTACCTTAGTCTCTCTGCAATAAGATTTTCGAAAACGTATTTTTTTTCTTTTCTATTTTGAAATCTACTGTTATGCAATCGTTCCATTTCCCTTATCCATTTTTAGGATAACTTTTTTCTAAATTTAGCATTTTTTTTATCAGAGTGGAAAGGGCCAAGGCTGAGTGGTGGCGGCATTGTGTTCTTCTAGGGCAGTTGTACGTATCCTGGGAGGGCCGTTCGAATTGTTTATGAATCATTGTTTTAGAAAGGGTTCCCTCCTTTATCAGTTTGTTTGAGTCTGGGATGAAAGAGGATTTGTGGAGGCTTTTCAAAAGGCTTAAGAGATAACGCAGTTCATTCATTGAAAAATACTGGAATCCGTGTTGTTTTTTGTTTAATTTTGGTACAGCGAAATCAAAGCAAGTGAACTTCGACATAGTTTTTTCTGAAGAAGTAAATCGAGGACATTTATTTCTTAATTGTGATTTCTTTTACAATTTTTTCTATTAGCTCACACTCTCCCTATATATATCTTGTTCAAATTTTCAATCGTTAATAAAACACTTTTATTCACGCAAGTTCAAATACATTTTTTTTTAACTTGCTGCGGATGACACTGGATGTCAATACAGTTTTTTCAAATATTAATTCAGTAATTAAGTGTTTAATTAATTAATTTTAGTTTTTTTCAGATTTAAGTTGCATGCATCTACCAATAGATGGCGTATCAGATACACTTAAAAAAATGAATGAAAATTATTTATAAAGGACTTTCTGTAATATAGTGAAAAAACAGTAGGAATTGACTTTAATTTTTTTTTTTTTATATTACTTGTTATTCCTTATAAAGAAATAAAATATACCAAAACATAAAAGAAAAATGAAAAATTAAAAATAAATCTTATTAGTGGAAATCAGAAACTGTGAACAGTTTATTACTAAAATGAGGCAATTAAAATTAATAAAAAAATAATTTAAATAATTAATTTTATTAGAAATTAATTTTTAATAAAATTAATAATTAATTAAACTAATTAATTAATTAGTTTTTCTTTAGTTCAGATTTGTATAAGCTTCTTGATAAAGTATTTTATTCAATGAGATGATTACCCAATTTAAGACATGGCTGGAAGAAATTTAAAAAAAGTTTTAATTAAATTATTAGTTTTAAAGTTTTAATAATCTAACAGGACTCGAACCCATTTGGCTACCATCACATCATCATCATGTTAAAATACTGGAATCCGTGTTGTTTGTTGTTTAATTTTGGTAGAGCGAAATCAAAGCAAGTGAACTTCGACATAGTTTATTTCAGAGAAGTAAATCGAGGACATTTATTTCTTAATTGTGATTTCTTTACTAATCTTTATAAAGAAATAAAATATACCAGGACATAAAAAAAAAAAAAAAGAGCAATTTAAAATTAATCTTATTAGTGAAAATCAGAAAACTGTGAACAGTTTAGTACTTAATGAAGAAATCAAAATTAATCAAAACCAATTTAATTAATTAATTTTATTAAAAATTAATTTGTTTTATTTTAATTCATTTTAAATATTTTTATTAGTTAATATATTTTATTATTTTAATTAATTAATTTTTTAACGAATTTTAATTATTTTTATTTTAATTAAATTAATTAATTAATTTTATTTCTTGAAATTTATTATTAATTAATTTAAATAATTTTCAATGAAATTAATAATTAATTAATCTAATTAATTAAATAGTTTTTCTTTAGTTCAGATTTTTAAGCTTCTTAATAAAGTATTTCAAAGAATGTGATTACTAACTTTACAATTAATAAGCAATTTTCATTATTTTGGCAAGCATAATTTTAAAACGTCAACTATCTGTCAGATTTAAATAACGTTTCTTTGAAGGAAAAAAAAAATATTGACTAAATACTATGTTCTTCCGTTTACAATAACATGCCAGCAGGCAGCAGGTCTTGGCCCACCATGGGGATATCATGCCATTGAAGAAGATACACCAGATTACTCCAACTCTGATTTTGCAATATTGAACGATAAATTTTAAACGGAAATCATCTTTTATTGTAGTTTACTACTGTGTCCGAAAAGTAAGACCAATTTTCAATTTAAAATTTCCGAATCTCACGGAATTTCAATTTTTTTTTTCTTTTTTAGGTCTTCTGGGTCAGTTGTACGTATCCTTTGAGGGCCGTTCGAATTGTTTATGAATCATTGTTTTAGAAAGGGTTCCCTCCTTTATCAGTTTGTTTGAGCCTGGAATGAAAGAGGATTTGTGGAGGCTTTTCAAAAAGCTTAAGAGATAACGCAGTTCTTTGATTGAAAAATACAGGAATCCGTGTTGTTTTTGTTTAATTTTGGTTGAACGAAATCAAAGCAAGTGAACTTCGACATAGTTTTTTCCAGAGAAGTAATTCGAGGACAATTTCGTGATTTCTTTTTAATCGTTATAAAGAAATAAAACATACCAAAACATAAAAGGAAAAAGAACGATTAAAAATAAATCTTATTAGTAAAAATGAGAAAAGTGTGAACTGTTTATTACTTAATGAGGAAATCAAAAATAATCAAGAAATAATTTAATTAATTTTTATTAAAATTTATAATTAATGAAACTAATTAAACTTCTTGATAAAGTATTTTATCGATTGCAATTATTCCATCCAATTTAAAACACTGCTGGGAAAAAAAGTTTTAAAAGGCAAACTGATTTGAAGCCATTTGTTTTTTTCCTACTTTTTGACATGATATTCCAATTTCTGCCTATTAAATTTAACGTTAAGGACTTCCTTTAAACTCCCATTATGCCACTATCGCTTTATTAGTCTTACGATAGTATATATTTTTTCCTTACTTTTTTTCCCGATGTAATTTTTTCCTGAGCACTAGAAATTAACTTTTTATTAAAGTTTATTAGTCTAACTAAATATGTTCTTAATTGGAGCGTCAATCTATGAATATTTTCCTATCATCGACTTTGATGAATCTGGTAGTTGGTACCACGGGCTCCAGGTTCGAATCCTGACAGTGGCATGGATATTTGTTCGGAATCCATTTTAAACTGTAGGTCCCGGTCTAATTAGCCTAGAGTGTGCACAAAACTGTCGTAGAACTACAAATCATATCAAACCAAACCTTCGATGAATTGTTCATGCATGCATGTGGTCCATCGTTGTAAATAAAATAAAAAAAAAAAAAAAAAAAAAACATTGCTTATTATAGAATAGACATTTTTTTTGTAATAATATTGTAAAAAAAAATCTATTATTAATAAAAACAGTTAAATAACAATTCCGTAATTAAGAGTAGGTTGCAAAATGAGCTTTTTACAATAATTGACTGAAAACGCTAATGAGCGGAGACATGCCATAATAAACAATAAAGTTCATTGAATGTTATTGTAAACGGAAGAACTGAATATTTAGTCTAGCATATTTTTTTAAGATAAAGGCTAATTAAATCTGACAGTTAAATGCCGCTTTAAAGTTAAGCTTATCTCAATAAAAATAATGAATATTGTTAAACCGGAAATGACTGACAAAACAGGCTTGATCAATTTGTATTTCTTATTAACTGTAAATTTGAACATTGTATAGGTTTTACGTAATTGAATATAAAAAAAAAAATGATATTTCATTCGAGAAATAGATATTTGTGCGATTATAATGCAAAATGTAATAGTACGATTTTGTCTTGCAATAAGACACGTATATAATTTCTTTTGTAACTGTATGAAGTATTTGAACAATAATATATCATTCCTTCTCTCTGGCACTCGGTACCACAGGTTTCGATGTTCGAGTCCCGGCGGTTCCATGGATGTTTGTAGGGGTTCTGATTCCGCTTTAAATCGTAGGTTCCGGTCTTATTTGATAGTAAAGTGTTGCGGGGGTATTGTTATTCCGCATCTGTGGCTTATCTTCAAGTTTCACGCACACCCTGGGTAGTACTAAGTGAGTAACGTCGATGCAGCCCTTGCATGACATTAAAAGATAATTATCTAAGTATTCTCCAGCTGGGTTAAAAAATATTCATTCATTCATCAGTGGCGCAACAGTCCATGGTGAACCAAGGCCGTCTGCTTACTGGCAGATTTCGAGTCAGAAAATGATTTCTTTTTATGGGGTAAGGTCTGCGGCTGTCGGTGCTCAACAGTCAATTAGACCAATACCTGCGGTTTAAAGTGGATTCCGAACCACTACAAACATCCATGGAACCCAAAACCTGTGGCACCAAGCGCCAGAGCGCTAGTAACTCTGCCATCAGGCCCATAATACTACATTAAATTCACAAAAAATATATGTAATAAATAAAATAAATAATTTATAATAAATAAATAATAAAACATTCAACCCTTGAGAAAGACAAAGTAATTTTTTTTCTATATATATCTATTGTACACATAACAATTGACGTTGTATGAATGAAGCCCATACTATCCACCGACTGTATTAAAAACTGTATATTAAGGTGACAAAACAGGCTTTAGAGAAGCCGCTTCAATCAATCAAAAGAGTGAAGAAAGATAAATGATGTTGGAGATGGGTTCTCCATATTTGATTAAATAGACAGAATACTTTCAGATATTTCTTGCAATATTGCTTTCGGCAGTTTCTCTTCATTCATTAATTTTTGTTTCCAGTAACTGACAATAACTCTTTTGATGTGTATAAATACAATGAAAATATACTCACTGTCTTACTGGGCTGTCTTCAGTTTTGAGAAACGTTTGAAATCATGAAATATTAATGGGGCTGTAAGAAAAAAAGAGTTGTAATAAAGTGTCTCGAGGACAACACTCATGACTCAGAATTTTATGAATATTTATTAAAAGGAATTTAAAAAGCGGAAAATTCTTAACATCCAATTAAAGTTCTTCAATATAACAACAAACTTAAAAAGTGTTTCGATATATTTTTGAGTGCGATTACTGTTAGCGATGGATTCTCCATATCTGATTAAGTAGACGGAATACTTTTAGTCGAGATGCTATATTGCTTTTGGCTGAGGAGATTTTCTTTATTCATTCATTTTGTGTTTCCTGCAACTGACAATAGCTCTTCTGATGTGTATAAATACAATGAAATACTGACTTCCTTACTATTCTGTCTTTAGTTTTGAGAAACATTTGAAATCATGAAATATTAATGTGGCTATTATTGTACTAAAATGTCTCACTCATGGCTCAGAATTTTAGAAATATGGTTTAACAGGAATTTAAAAAGAGGAAAATTCTGTAACATCTAATGGTGTTGTTTCAAAATAACAACTAACTTCAATAATGTTTCTATATATTATTGAGTGAAATTACTGTTAGAGATGGGTCCTCCATGTTTGTTTAAGTAGGCGGAATACTTTCAGATGGCATGCAATACTGCTTTTGGCAGATGAGATTTTCTTTATTCATTCACATTTGTTTCTTGTAACTGACAATAACTCTTTTGATGTGTATAAATACAATGAAAATACTCACTGTCTTACTGGGCTGTCTTGAGTTTTGAGAAACGTTTGAAATCATGAAATATTAGAGAGTTTTTGCATACCGTATTTTGGACGTCCGTTAGCTTTTTCTCCCTAGCGCTCATGCTCATAGGAAACATTATTACAGATGCGCATGCGCAATTTCCTATGAGCATGCGCGCTAGGGAGAAAAAGCTAACGGACGTCCAAAATACGGTATGCAAAAACTCTCTATTAATATGGCTTCAAAAAAAAAAAAAAAAAAAGAATTGAAATAATGTGTCTGGAGGACAACACTCTTAGTAGAATTTTAGAAATATTTGTTGAAAGGAATTTAAAAAGTGGAAATTTTCTTAACTTCTAGTGTTGCTTCAAAATAACAACAAATTAGAATAATGTTTGGATATATATTTTTCGTGCAATTACTGATTTTGCTACCTTACGTTACTCATTTCATATGAATTTGATGATTTTTTTTTTATAATGCAGTATATCCTTCAGCAGCGGAATTTATTTTTGAGACTATTTGTAGCTGACGTGTTTATTGAAGACAATATTTTTATCTGTTATTAAATATAATTTTTTTTTGTAGAAAACAAACAAAAAAAATTATTAGAAATATTCTTAATAGTCTTAAATACATATCCTTTATTACAATGAGCATTAAATTAATACTAAAGATTTAAATAAAAATCATTATCATAATTAAATGAGGAATATACATATAATTAAACAATTTGTTACAAAGAAATTTTTTTTTGTAACACACCGGTGAAACTTCGTTGTTGTTGCTTATCCCCTTGATTTAGAATCCTAAACCAAGTCCAGTAGATCATGCTGCATCAATAGATTGTAAACTGTCCTCCCCTCATTTAACAGTTGCCTCACAGAGGCACCAGTACAATCGATGAGATGAGAGGGAGACGCGATGGACATTTGCGACATTTGGATATTTTGTAATACATTTTATATCATCTGTAACAGCCCATTGACAAGCAATGAAAGGAGGACATTTATGAGAGAAAGCCCAGAATTTTCTTGCAAAATATCCTGACTGTTGATGCAAAACGCTTATACAAGCTGTCACAATCACATGGAGTCTTCTCGTTTCTGAAAGAAAAAAAAAAAAAAAACTCATAAAAGTTGGCTTTTTACTTAACCACTCTACAGGCAAGATAATTATTTTTTGAGATTCATATTTTTTATTGTAGTCAATTTCCTTTAGATATATACAACCAAATTATGCTTTTATATAATTGCCTTTATCACCCCGATCTTTTTTTTTTTTTTTTTTTGAATTGAGGGCTTTCCTTTTTTATTTTTTCTTGCACACCGACTCCAACTATATATATGCCGCAACTAACCCATCGAATGGTGAGGAAGTGCAGGCATTGACTTCCTTGACAAATTTTAGGAATAACTGCCCAGGACTAACTTGTCACATTGGAGAAAACCAGGAAAATTTTCTACCAAAGATTGGACCTTCATATTTGATTAAGTTGACGGAATACTTTTAGACGGCATGCTATATTGCTTAAACATACTGCCACAATCACTATCGAGCTGTGTCGTTACTGTAAACAGTGACTAATAACTGTCTTTGATTAAGAAACTATTTATGAATTGATACCGTTACATTCCGACAGATTTAGCTTTTAGGATTAAACGAAGTATTATGATCTTTTGCTATCATCATATTATTCTACTTTATCCAAGGTATGAAAAGATGTTATAATAGAACAAAATTGTCGTTGATCTATTATTTTCAGTTGAAAATTCGCTATTGAAAACCTAAAACATATCCTAATTATTGCTTTATTTTATGAATCAAACAGCTGCGATTTTTTATTAGAATTTTTTTTTAAATTATAGCATAAATCGATAAAAAGGGAATATTAATTTCGTACGTATCAAGGTTGGAGAGTTTATGCTTCCCATGGAGTAATTCAATACACAGTGAACAACCATAGCTTTGGCATATGGGCAAATATGTTTTTCAAGGAACCCTTCAACACAGTTGATGTATAAACTGATTGATGTTTAATCATCAACTCAATTCAAATGATTACCGAGTACTATACTAATATATGATGATCGATTGCCATATTGATGCTTCGTTATTATATATGTCTGACTTAATATTTAACCAGTATATATTCACATATTAAAATAAGATTACTGTATATTTTTTTACCATGCCGAATCTAATCATACGAAAGGCATTGAATGAAGTGAATAAATTCATACTTATTATTTAAAAAAAAACATGATGCATTAAAATTCGTACGAGTGTATTCCATTCATTTTATTATTTTTTAAAAATTTTTTTCTCCCAAAGGCGAGTGTCGAGGAATGCTGTCCAGAGGTAGAGAGTGGGTCCTGTAATCTGGCGATCTGTGTCGTGGGGAGGTCAACCGTAACTGAGTCATTGTCAGGGACTTCTACCAGCAGGAAGTGGAGAAGAATTACTCGAGGAAGGGCCTTTTGTTGACGGTAAAGACTCGTGTAATGAGAAGATTGCAGCGCTAAGCAGCCTTCCCTAGAATAATGAGAGGTTTTCCAGAAGATATTCATTCATTATTATTTTTTTTTTCGTGAGGAATTATCTTTAGAGTCAGATTTATGATATCATACTTGTTGAGGTCTTGTCTTTATTCGAATTTATTAGGACGTTAAAATCTGAAAGAATGTTTTGGATTAGGTTGGTTATTCGTACAGTTTCATTGTAAGCTACTGAATTAAAGGGTCATTATTATTGAGTATTAAAAATTCGTTATTTAATAAAATTATCATTTTAAAATATATTTTATAAATAATTGGGCCAACGGCCGTACCATGCTGAATATACCGGTTCTCGTTAGATCACCGAAGTTAAGCATCATTGGGCGCGGTCAGTACTTGGGTGGGTGACCACCTGGGAACACTGCGTGCCGATGGCAAATTTGGGACCTGAATGGCCAGAGTGTCTAGCGCTCTGGCGCTCGGTGCCACAGGTTTCGGGTTCGAATCCCGGCGGTGCCATGGATGTTTGTAGTGGTTCGGAATCCACTTTAAGCCGTAGGTCCCGGTCTTCTATGACTGTAAGAGCGTCACGGAGCAAAAGTCAGGCTTCTACCTACGGGTGCTCCATCACAACAGAAGCTGCTTCCTTCCCCTTCAATCATGAGTCCATATGGGCTTGTGGGCTTGGCCAGCCAAGTGGGATAAGAAAAGCAACAACAACAACATAAATAATTGGAAATTTATTTGTATTTGGAGATGCGCATATAGCAAGAATGATAATTCTATGGCCTGGAATAAATTATATCAAAGCCAACAGAATCTATCACTAAGACCATGGTAAGTAAACTCATCTTATTTTGTATGGAAGATGATCAATTGTACGGGAATGATCCATTTGTATGAGATTATCAGTTTTTATGGAAGATGATATACCAGAGAAGATGATGATTCCTCTAGTCTAGAATATTTTATACCAAATATAGTGGATTCTATCACTAAGATAAGTGCATCGTAAGTTGACTCGTCTTATTTTGTATGGAATATGATCAATTGTATGGGTATGATCAATTTGTACGGGATTATCAATTTTTATGGAAGATGAATATTCTGGAGAAGATGATATCTCCTCCGGTATATAATATTTTATACCAGATATAGTGGATTCTATTAGTAAGACGAGTCCATGGTAGCGGTCTCGCCTTAATTTTCTATGGAATATGATCAATTGTATGGGGATGATCTATTTCTATGGGATTATCAATTTTTATGGAAGATGATATACCAGAGATGATGATGACTCCTCTGGTCTAGAATATTTTATACCAAATATAGTGGATTCTATCACTAAGACGAGTGCATGGTAAGTGGGCTCGTCTTATTTTGTATGGAGGGTGATCAATTGTATGGGGATGATCGATTTGTATGGGATTATCCATTTTTATAGAAGATGATAACTCCTCTCGTTTAGAATATTTTATACCAAATATAATGGATTTTATCACTAAGACGACTCTATGGTAAGTGGGCTCGTCTTTTTTGTATGGAGGAGGATCAATTGCATGAGTATGATCCATTTGTATGGGATTATCAATATTTATGGAAGATAATCCGCAGAAGACGATAACTCCTCTGATCTAGAATATTTTATACCAAATATAGTGGATTCTATCACCAAGACGAGTTACATGGCTAGTAGCATGTACTAGCCATGAATTTGATTAGCCAACGGCCGTACCATGCTGAATATACCGGTTCTCGTTAGATCACCGAAGTTAAGCATCATTGGGCGCGGTCAGTACTTGGGTGGGTGACCACCTGGGAACACCGCTTGCCGTTGGCAAATTTGGGACCTGAATGGCCGAGTGTCTAGCGCTCTGGCGCTCGGTGCCACAGGTTTCGGGTTCGAATACCAGCGGTGCAACGGATGTTTGTAGTGGTTCGGAATCTTTTTTAAGCCGTAGGTCCCGGTCTTCTATGACTGTAAGAGCGTCACGGAGTAAAAGTCAGGCTTCTACCTACGGGTGCTCCATCACAACAGAAGCTGCTTCCTTCCCCTTCAATCATGAGTCCCTATGGGCTCGTGGGCTTGGCCAGCCAAGTGGGATAAGAAACAACAACAAAACATGAATTTGATTGAATCAATTTCATTGAATAATCTGAAAATGGTAAGAGGAATGACGAAACAACTAATTCTTGACATTTTTATGACGCAACCACTTTGATGAGTAAGTGTCGTCCCTTAGAATAACGGAGATGAAATTAATATGTAACAAAAATAGTTAATCAATAATTGAGAGTAGTAAGGGAAGCCTAAAAAAATTGTAAAGTTCTAATTTTAAATAATTCTAATAAGCCCATCCACCTCCATTGTCATTGAGAGATTTTTTTTGTCACATTCTTCCTTAAGAAACCAACTACTGTTTTTACAAATCTGTGATTGTAAGGCAATGCCGACAATTGAATCAAAACTACGTCCTTTTACACACTAAAAAGGCTGTATTACCATAAGACAATGAATTAGGTGATGATTATTATTCAGGAATGTAAAATTAAAACGTTATTCAAATAATAATCATGCGTCAGTAACGAATGAAAAAAGAACCATCAAATTAATCAATATGATTCATATTAAACTATCATAATTATATTAAATCAGCATTTGAACTTCTTTATTAGAAATGTATTTTCATCCATTCCAACGAAGGTTGGGTCTTTTATTTTCACAATTCATAGATTTGTTTCTGCGAATCATAACAATGTGTTATTTCATTATCTGTGTTAAAATTAGCGTGATGATAAAAGTTATCGTCCGTCTAATTTTAGCTTAAGTACTCTCTCACATCACTTCCATTTATTTTTGTTCAAATATGATGTTGCAAATGTTACAAGATAATGTTCTTTACATATTCATGGCTTACGTTTAAAAAATTTATCTTGGTCATATAATTTAAAATTACATATTGTTTTAAAATCGAATCACTTAAGTAATTGAAAAAAAAAAAAAATAAATAAAACAATTCATATTACATGTGATAAATATATGCAATAAGAATTTTAATATATATATATATATTTCTTTATAAAATATAACTCATTTGAAAAGATATTAAAATCAGGTATTTATGTATATGAAATCGTAAAATAAGCTATGCATATTATATAATTGTGGACTGAACTATGCAAATTATGTAATCTTAATGTGATTTCTCTGGACCAAATTTGTGGAAAAAATTATCTCAGATCTCACATAAATAAATTATTTATAAAGATGCCTATCTAGCAAAAGAGTAACTGATGTACTGCAGGGGATATGAGCTTGATTTCTTTTTTGAATGAGATTTTTTTTATAATAACTGAAAATATTTTTAAAAAATGGAACAGGAACAGTGCATACGTAGGAATATTTTAGTAAGATTAAAACTGCAAAAGCAATAAACAAACAATGTATATAAAAACCTGTATATCTTGAGGATGTTACTACAACAACTACATTTTGTTGTTGTACATGTTGGCCCACGTTCATTACAGTCGTGGGCAGCAAGCCACCCACGGGTTTGTCAACCTTGGCGACTGAAAGGTGTTGATCGTTGCAGAATATAATTAGTTACAATGCCAATACAACAATCGTTAGAATACAATTTATGCAACATCTTTGTTAACGAAATTTTTTTGAAGAAAAATGTTTTATGGTACGTTATGATCGAGACATATCCCAAATAAAGTGTGCAAAATCTCATTCCATTAAAATGGGATTATATTATTAAATTAGCTTTATACAAAGGCTGAACACTAGCGCAGCCCTTGTATAAAGCATCCCCTTGTGCAGTACACTAGCCGCCAGCACCCCTTTGGCCTGACGACCAGTTGACCTTTGGTACCACATGCTACCGATTCGAATCCTGGCGGTGCAAGGATGTTTGTGAGTGGTTCGGAATCCCCGTTAAGGCGTAGGTCCCGGTCTAATGAGCAAAATCAAGACAAACCAAAACCAAACCAAACCAAAACCGACAAACCAAATCAAGCCAGCACACCTTTCGAAACCAAAATCAAAAACACGCATACTAAGTAGAGAACTCTTCTAAGGTTTAATGCTCGTGACAGCTTCAAATTGCACAATTCTCAGTGACATGCGCAATTAGCACACAAAAGTGCTTAGGTTCAAATCCTCTGGCAATAATTTTGAATGGATTATAATTTTGAAATATATTATTTTTATATGAGATAGTTTAATTTGTTCCAAAATAGATTCCAATATAATTATTTTAATTTATAAAATTTAATTCTATGTATCTATTTTATTTGTCCAAGCCGCTGTTCAGCTCTACTTTGAATATGGTCCATTTGGAAATTGGAAATTTTCTAATAAATGTAATTTTTTTATATAATTACTTGTTTATAAAATATATACATAAATAAAAAAGTTATTTAAGTTTTTCTTTTTAAATAAATATGAATTTGCACTTCTAATTTTTATTTAGTGAGATGTTTCTGATTAAATAACCTGGCTGCTCAATGGTTAAAAAAAAAAAAAAAAAAAAAAAAATTTGAAATATATTGACAATTATTTTTAGATAACAGTTTGTTTATTTGTCAAAGTGAATATTTTAAACTGTTAGTTATTTATTTTTCTCACAAGAACATTTTTGATATTCCAAATGCAGCTCAAGAAAACTAAAATGTTAAACATCCTTGGATTTTAAATTATTCTCATGAAATATTTACAAAAATTTTGTTCAGGACGGGAAAAAAAAATAGATAAAATAAAATATAGTAAAATGGACTAGCCAAACTGGGATGTAAAATAAGTAATAAAAAAAAAATAAATAAATAAATAAAACAGTGAAAACGTAAACACAAAAATGACAGAAAGTTTGGTGTCGCCATCTATGAGAAGAAAAAGAAAGAAGTAAAAAGTTTCTAAAATTAAATTCTCGTAATGTTACTATTATTAGTACTATTAATATTACTACTAATAATTAATATATTTATACGCATTTGAAAATATAATATTTATTTTATTTAAATTTTAATTTAGCTTAACCAGCAATTATGTTTTAGGGCCTTAGTTATATATATCAACATTAAGAAATTTTCAACTATAATTGAAATAAATCATTCTTTCTACAAATATATATTTCTTTAAGTAAAGAAAAACTATGAAACTTTAGGTAAAATTTTACATTTCCTAGTGATTTATATAACCTTATATTAATTAAACTTTTAAAATTTTTAATTTGGATTAATTTCATGTTAACTTTATTTATAATATTTATAACTACATGAATTAATTTACACATATTAATGTTTGTAGAAGGACTGGAAGTTTGAATTCCACTTAACTTGAGAGGCGAGTAGAATTGGAATATTTTGAATCTATGCCGTGTATAGGCACGATACATCTGCTGATTAGAAAACCTTTCTGTTAGGCTTCAGGAGAAGTTATGTACATTCCAGAAGTCACCATTAAAATATTTGATTAGCATTCTAATGGCACAATGGTGGTGTAGTGTAACAGACCATCCAAGGTACATTGACTGTGTTGCATATTTGCCAAAATCCAAGTTGTATTATAATATTTCCATGTAACAACTTATGCCCATATAATAATATTATTTCCATATAATGACATATTTCCATATAACAAGAGTTCATATTTTAATAACATATTTTAATTTTATATTTAATTAAGTAGATTTTGTAGAAACAATATGGAACTCAAGTTAAATTTCATAGATATTTTAAATTAAATGTTTAACATTATATAATATAAATATTTATCAAATATATATCATATCAAAAATGAATAACATGAATTAGATGATAATTCTGCATTCAGAAAACTGTTTTGAATTTTGGAATTTCTGCTCTTTAATTCAAATAAAAAACCACGTTAAATATAATTTTTTAAACAAGAAACAAACACTGGGAAAAAAACAGATATTTCATGTAGTCCCCCATGTAGAAATATTCATGTTGATTTATAAAACATTTTTCGAAAACTGACATTAAAAATACACTACTGGAGAAAAATTAAGTAATAGCAATCAAAATTAAAGCATGGATTAAAATAAAAACATTTTTAAAAATAAAAATATATCAGTTTCGAAATTAACTAAGAGTCTACCTAACAAGAATAACATTCTAAATCATTAAAATAATTGACTGTTTTTTTAAAATTATTTTTTAAAAACAATCTCATCAGACCATTTTCATTTTCTTAATAATTTAAGTATCAAAAATAAATAAATAAAATAAAAATAATACATAAGTAATAAATTTCGGACGTATTTTAATACTTTTTTTAATGAAAGGGAGTTATAAAAAAGTATTGATTTATCGATGAAAAAATTTCAGCAATTACTTAAAATTGTACTAAATTTGTTAAAATTGTTTAATTAGGAAAAAAGGCAAACAAAAAAAAATTAAGAATGTAAAAAAATGATGCTGTTGATAAGTAATTAATATTTCAGATTTTAATATTTCAGGCAGACTTATAAATTTTTTTTTTAAAGTAATTTTAATAATTAATATTTTATTGTCACTTAATGTGACCTCTATCAATTGTAAAATATTAATTGAACTTAAATAAATGATTTATTTTATTTTTAAAATGAAAATTTCTAATACAATATAAAGAATTTTATATTTAAATCGGCATAATAAACTTATTTTATAATTAACTTTTTGAAAGACATGTTGTTTTCAAATGCCATGATTTGTGACTATTAAACAGTAGAACGGCAGATATATAACAGATTCAGCGTTATCTAGGTACACCAAAGTCATTCAGATATATGAAGCCCATTCCGAGTATTGAATTTTGTTGGCAGATTAGGTTTTGCCTTGGTTATCCAGTTTCGAAATAAATGACACGATTCCAAAACTTTAAATCAATAATCTAAATCTTATTTATAAATTTGAAATTTGTCCTTAATACATAATAACAATTTTCAACCCGGAGCTTTTAAATTTGGCACGTACATAGGCTATGATTTACGTAAGACCACATGCTACTTTAAAACTTGGGAGTTTCTCCATCTGTCCTTCGATTTCCGCCCTTTCATTCACAGTTTATTAATTAAATAAAAAACTTATTTTTATTTCCACTAGATGGCGCCAGATAAACTATTGTAAAATTATAAGGCAAAAAATATAGAGTAAATGTTTTTAATCTATTTTCAGAACTGACAATATAATATTCTTAAAATAAAGGCTAACAGTTTAAGGGTAAAAAAATTTATTGGAATTCATTTAAAGCGATTTATTTATTCTGTAACTTATTTAAATCTCAATTTCCTTAAAAAAACTTACCAAAACAAAAAAAAAAAATGTTTTATGTTCTGCAATCAGGCAATGACAGGCCATATCTGTTGCTGCCGATGTGGAGGTGTTGAGAAGAACAAGATGGATTCAACAAATTCAGCAAAAATAAATTTTTTTTTTAATAATTTCCTCATTTTTATTACATAAATTACATTTTTATTACATAAATTATATTTTTATTACATAAATTATTAAATGGTTTTTAATATATTTTCCTTAAAAATGTGACATGTTAGTATCTTTTACCATAATGTATGTTTTTCTAAAGAATTATTCATTATTGATTCTAAACATTTAACATACCTAAAAAAAAATAAAATTAAAATAAAATTAATTTTTTTAATGAAATTGGACATGGATTTGAAATAGAACCTATCAGAATGATTTCAATAGCTCTTTTTGAAAAATACATTTTTAAATTTTCTATGTATTACGTACCCTGAGTATGTGTTGGCCTACAGACTCTCACCCGGAAAGGAAGTATATT
Source organism: Caerostris darwini (assembly GCA_021605075.1). NCBI lineage: Eukaryota > Metazoa > Arthropoda > Arachnida > Araneae > Araneidae > Caerostris > Caerostris darwini. Next base: position 245,313 of record BPLQ01011825.1, read on the forward strand.
CCGCGCATCCCGCGCAAACCTGAGTATCTTTATTTTTAGCTTAGAAGTGGAATCCTCCCACGAATCTGCAATTATATGTCTTTAAATGTATTAAATATTGATATATCTAATTGTGTGTATATAGGTGTTTGTGCGCATGTAAATAAAGCTGTTTTTTCTCAAACCTGTGCTTCAAGTCTCAACCCAACTACACCCATTTACAATCCAATTGCACAACCGACAACACTACAATCTGGACCCAATGTGGGGCTACCCGAAACTGCATACTACAACGTTAAATTTTGTGAAAGTTAAATTTGTTAAAAATTAAATAATTTCTATAAGTTGTGGGGCAGCCATATATGCTGATTATGAAAACATACACAGATGTTTGTCACAAAATGACACAGAAAGTAAAATTGAAATATGGCAGTAATTAATATGTATGGGAAATATGTCCACGGCTATTGTCCACCATTTTTTTTTGAGTCGAAAAATGTTTTGTAGAAAATGTTTATAACTTTTCGTTGTAGACAAGGTTTTTTCACAGAAAATATCTGAAATGTAAATATTCAAAAAAAAAAAAAAAAAAAAAAAAAATTTTTATACATATAAGCCAAGCAGTTCTTGAAACGGAGAATTGTTAAAAGCATTTAGTTAAAAAAAGTTAAAAGCGTTTAGTTCAAATTTTAGCACTTTAGTTAAAGTTCTTAAGCTCTTTGAAAGTTAAAAGCATTTAGTTTTTAAAACAATTATCAGCGCATTAAACATTCATTAAAATTGTGACACAATGTATCTATTTCCATGTTTTACATTTGGATAATGGTTATTTGTAACATTTATTTTTATATTAGGAAAGTGATATGAAAAAATAATTATCTGTATCATCAGCACTAAGAGTACTAATAAGAGCACTATAATAAATTAAGGTTGCTGTGGTGAAATATTATCATGGAGATCACTATTTTTCTCTTTTATCACCTTTGCCAAATTTTTTTTTGTTCATTGAAAGATTAATCTTCTTGCTTCTGCCAATTTTAACTTTGCTATTATTAGATTTTTTTCTTATTCTACGTTTTGTCTGCCTTTTCTAAGAAAAGAGAGCATTCTGGTTGAGAGAGTTCTGGTAGAGAGAGTTTCTGGTAAGATAGAGAGAGTTCTGGTAAACTGATTAAAATGGCTCACGTTTATTTTCGAATTGATGTGGAAATGTTTATTTCATCGAAGTTTTAAAACATTTAATGCTACGAATACAATTTATAATTGTTGAGAAAGTATATTTGAGAAAGATTTACGTTTATATTTTGGTATAATTTAAAATATATAATCAACCGACGGAGTATTGATATGCCGTTATATCAATACTTCAAAACTTTTATTTGCCATTGTTGCAACAAATATTTCATTGAAAATGGCAGAAAATGTATAACAAATGTATTTTCAAATCTTTCTTTATAATGATATGCAATTTTTTTATTACAATACTTTGATTCATTTACATTACAATATCACTTTGTTCCTCTTGACCATCTTATAATAGGTAACAATGCTTTTATGGATCATCATTGGACGTTTGATCAATGGGGGTTTAGCTTTCCGAGCGGAATTACGCAAGTAATTACCCCACATTTGCGTAAATAACCCAGAAAATTTATAACAGCCAACCCAATAATCTATGAAAAACGCTCTTGACACTGCTAATGAATCATTACATCCATTTACGCTACGCCTTTGTTCCTCCTGGCTCGTTGAACAATTTCATATTTTATAATGGGTAACACTATTTTTATGGATTATCATATGGCGTTTGATCAATGGAGTAATGTTTCTGAGAGGACTTTCGCGAGTAATTGCCTCACATTTGCTTATCGTATTGCAAAGGAACCCAGAAAATTTCTAACAGTATTCCCATCTAACGATTAAAAATACTCTGTAATACTGCTAATGAATAATTACGTTACAACATCATATTACTCTTGACTCATTAGCAGATAGAAAACACTCTGTAACACATCTAATGAATCATTATGGTCATTTACGTTATAACATCGATTTATTCGTTTTGGACTCGTTGAACAATTTGACCATTTTATAATGGGCAACACTATTTTTATGGATCATCATTGGACGTTTGTTAAATGGTGGAAATGCTTTCCCATAAGACTTTCGCGAATAATTGCTCCACATTTGCGTATCGTATTGAAAAATAACCCAAAATATTTCTAACAGCCAACTCAATAATCGATTAATAATGCTCTGTAACACTACTAATGAACCATTAAGTTACAGCATCATATTACCCGTGACTCATTAGCAGATGGAAAATACTCTGTAACACTGCTAATGAATCATTATGTTCATTTATGTCACAACATCAATTTATTCAATTCTCGTTGAACAATTTGATCATTGTATAATGGGTAGCACTATTTTTATGGATCATTTTTGGACGTTTGTTCAATGGGTGAAATGCTTTCCCATAGGACTTTCGTGAATAATTGCTCCACATTTGCGTATCGTTTTGAAAAGGAACTCAGAACAGCCTACCCATCCATTGATGAAAAACGCTCTGTAACACTGCTAATGAATAAATTAGTTTGATCGGTAATTCGTTTTATTTAATTGATTGATTAACACAGAATTAGCAGAATCAAAATCTTTATCCTCTTATATGCTAATTAGCAAGCATCATAACACACATACACTGCGTAAAAAAAGTAGAAGGACACTTGATTTTGTAACAATAACCGAAAAATATTTTATTTTTACTAAAATATTTTATTAGAAACATTTTACAAATATTTTAAAAATACAATTTTAACATCAGAATTATGATATTCAAACATAAAATATTAGTGGCAACAAAAATAGTTTCTCTTTTTTGAAACTTTGTAAAAAAAGTAGAAGGACAGCATTATAATGAATGAAAAAATAGTGATTTTAATACGGAATGATCTTCCCATTGGCCTTTATAACTTCAAATATTCTGTTTGGAAGTGAATTTTATAGAGATTGAACTTCTGTTTGACAAAATTGTCCCACGAGTCATTCAATGCTTCTCGAAGCTGAGTTAGTGAATCAAATTGCCTTCCATCAGCATAAACTCGACGAACTAGCATTGCCCAGATGTTTTCCACTATATTAAGGTCAGGACTTTTGGCTGGCCATGGTAAAAACATCCACATTATTTGTTAGGAACCAATTTTTGACTCAGTCACGGTGTGAATGGAAGCTTCGTCTTGCTGAAACTTCCACTCTTCACCCCCCAAGTCAGAGCCATAAGGAAGAAGCTCGGAATTCAGCACTTGAATGTAGTCTGTATGTTTTTGCCTACCATTTAAGAAAGCCAGACTTGTCCTTCCTCCCTATCCAACAGCCAACCAAACCATTAAACTCTCTCCTCCCATTTGTCGTGTTGAATAGTATTCGTCTTCATTCCCCAGACAATGACAGTAGTGCTGATATTCGTCTGGACCGTCTAAGTTAAATTTCTTTTCATCGGAAAATATCACAGAAGTCCATTCTGTAGTCCAGGACATGTGCTCCTTAGCCCACACTAAACGGTTATCAATGTGAGCTTGTGTCCACTTAGGATGATGTTTCCGTTTTTTGAAAATGAATTTTTTTAGATCTTTTAATATAGTTGTAAACTTCTTTGTTTCGTCACATGATTACGTCCTGCTTGATTTCTTGCCTTTGAAACACTTCCTTTGTTCTTCTTAAGCACACGAACAAGTTTTCGTTCATCAGGTGGTGTTAACTTTTTCGGTCTACCAGTCTTCTTTTTCTTTCCATTTTTATAAGGATTTCTGATAAAGTTTGAAACTGTATTGGGGCTCACCTTCAACAATCGAGCAAACTCTCTGACACCTTTACCATCATTTTGACATGCGGAAATTTGGCCTTTTTGAAAATCGTTCAAAGGTATTCCTTTAGGCCTTTCTGAGAACGGAGAAAACAGCGTAACTTTTAAACAAATTAGATTTTTGACCGAAAAGGATAAAACAAAGTACAAAATCACTATTTAACTAAAGAACAACTCACTAAATTAAATATATTAGCAAGTGTCCTTCTACTTTTTTTACGCACCGGAAATTATATCTACTAATTTTATTATTAATATTAGTAGTAGATGTTTAATTTTTGCCTAAAATGGAAAAAAGGGTCATTAAACTAAATCTGCATAAATATCTGGTAGTTAGGAGAAATTAAGAGATATTAATTGGCAAAAAAACACTGTCCTTCTACTTTTTTTACGCAGTGTAGGAGGTAATACACAAAATAGGCAGAATAAAATTATATATAAAACAATCATAAAAAATGCATATAAACAGAAATACACAAATTTATCTTTACATTCCCAACAATAATGATATTCAATGAAATATCCAATCAATGCGATTCATATTTGTGTGGACAAGATCGTAAACGAATGACAACTGTTTCCAAAGATCGATATTTGGCAAAAACTGGCCGTCATAACAGGAAGTCTACTGCTCGCCTATTAAGTTCAGAGCTTGCTGCAGTCGCTGGAATGCTGTAACGACAAACGATATACAGAAAGCGTAATGAAAAAGGTCTTTATGCCAGAAAGTCAAGGGTACGTGTTTCATTGTCTTCTCAACAAAAAAGGGATCACTTTAATTGGTGCAAAGAACTTCAGAACTGGAGTGAACATCATTGGTTTCATGTTCTTTTTACTAATGAGCCGAGTTTAGTTTTTCAAGTGATTCTAAACTTATTTGCATCTGATTATTAAATTATTCCTCGAACAGTATGGAACTTGACCGTTTCGGTAGTAGAATTATGATGGTATGGGAGAGATAATGTTCGATAGACGGATGTCACTACACGTTTTCAACAGCGGATCTGTGCCCGCCCAGAGATATCTGGACGAGGTCTTAGAATCTTATGTAGTAAGACTTTTCAGATATGCATATGGATTTGACATTTTATTTATGTTCGTTCACATAGAGCAAGCCTCGTTGACGAATTCCATGATTGTGAAGACATTCAACGAATACCATGGCCAGCAATGTCTCCTGATATCAACTCGACAGAAAACTTATGGGACTACCTTGGAGGTGCAATTGCACATAGACATCCTCGTCCTAGATATGTAAATGCTCTGAAGATGGCATTGTTGGAAGAGTGGAGCCTAATTCCCTAATTGGGCAAACTGTGGTTAACCTTACACGTTATGATATGGGTGAACAAGTCAGGGCAGACCACCTTACATTAATAAATACGTAAGGCTTTATTTTTTTCTGGTTTATACCTTTTTATCTGAACTCATTTCTCACATTTTATTACTATTTTTATTATTTCATGCTACAACTATATATCATATGCAGTGCTGTTAAATTTTTTCCTTTGTTTTTATGTGTCAGAATGTTAAGTATCATTCCAGACAAATTCATAAAATTATAATTCAATACAAATTCAAATTCATGAAATTATAATTAGTATAATTAATAATTGTTTCTGAGATATCAGTGAATTTATTCATGTAAAGATAATTTTGAACATGAGCATATATAGTGCTATAATTTAAGTACATACAATACGATTTCATTAAAACACAGTTCAAAATATTTCAAACATAAACCAGTCACTGATTACATGGAAAATTGAAAAATCGCCAAATTGAAAAGATTTAAAAAAGCTTGCATCATAGGGTAGAAATGACATTTAGGAGTTATTTTAATTGCAATAAAAAGAATTTCAACTTTTAATAATGAAAATTTCAGATTACACATTGAAAATGTTGGATAAAAAATTCCATACTAACTATTATACTTTTTTCTTTCAAAATAGCTTCGCACTGCATATATCTGACACCACCTAAAAGTAATTTATTTATCTATTTCTGGCTTAAACCTAATATTTACCATTCAATACTATCCACAGTCTGATTATAGAAACACACACACACACACACACACACACACACACACACACACACACACACACACACACACACACACACACACAGTTAAATCTCATAAAATTTTCTTAAATCCTTATCACTTCCAAAACGCAGCTGTAGTAAAATTTTCTACACAAGCATTTATATCTCATTATAAACATTTTGATAAACAACTTTCAGAAAGATTTCAAAAATCCCCCTGGAATACACTACTCATTAAATAAGAACTTAAATTTGTATAATAAACTTAATTTTCTGCTTAAAAATAAAGACTTTAAAACATTTTTTTAATAAAGTATACCAGTTTAATGTTAAAAAAATATTTTTGAAACATAATGTGCTTACATGCGAATCTTTTGAGGAATTACTACAAACGCAAAAGAATAAATATTTTTAACCCACATAGTTTCAGGTCTTTAAGAAGAACCGAAGCATATTACTTTAATTGGGCACTCGAGAAAATCCAAGAATTCAACTTAGCGTAGGAACTTCTACATGAAATGAAAAGTTATGAAGCATTTATTCTTTTGTTGTATACAAACAATGCATTTTTCTTAGTTTTTAACGATGCCATATAGAAATTACTCAATGAAATGTGAATATAGCGTATTTCAATGACCATAACAAAGATAATTTAGAGTTTGTTATAAGACCTATAAGAATATAGAGGGACACTTAATTAAAAAAGTTTTTTTTTTGGAATGAAAATGAATAATTTTCCTTCTTTCAAGGAAAAGATAATGCCTAAATGGACAATGGGGTTATAGTTAGAAGAAATTGCTGAATTAAGTTTTCCTTTTGTATATATTAAATATATACTTTTTCTCATTGTTAAAGAATTCTTTTGTTTGGTTTTATAAAAAAAGGGTACAGAAATTAAGAGACAAAATCAGATTAAACAGATTTTTTTTTGTAAATGAGAAAAAGTATATTATTAAGTTTTGTAATTAATAATAGTCAAAATTATTAATAAATTTAATTTTCTATTAGAAATCCTTTTGAAATGTTTTAAAAAAATAGATATTATGTAATTATTTTTATATAAATATGGCAATAGTCATATAATATCTATGACGCACTTTTATTTATGACATAGATTATGACATATTACATGCCATCATGATGTTATGCCATGCCATGTCTGTAGTTCTGTGTATGTGTTTTACATAAATAAATATTTAGATCAGATTTATTAGCATACATAGATACTTAGATTAGATAAATACACGCTTTTATTATTTATTTAAAAATCTCTCATGCTATTAAAATATTTGAACAACAACATACTCTAAATGAATTGATTTTTTATAAAGAAATTCTTCAAATAATTATGCTAATTATGCAACACATTCAAAGAAACAAAGATTGGAAACATAAAAAGAAACAAAGATTGAAAACATAAAAAGAAGCTATGATTGAAATGTAATATTATCGAATCAGTTAGTATAAACAATGTAAAATTTGTATAGAAACAAAAGCAATAGAAGCCATTAAATGGTTAATTAGGAGATTAGGTCAGTAATTTCCAAACATGTTTCATTAAGCAAATAAGAAAAGAAAGAAGCTACATTAATAGTAAGTCACTAGTATAATTTATTTCGTAACAAAAGAGAAATAATCAGTATTAGGTTCATTATTAGCATACATAGATACTTAGATTAGATAAATATATGCTTTTATTATTTATTTAAAAATCTCTCATGCTATTAAAATATTTGAACAACAGCATACTCTAAATGAATTTATTTTTTAATAAAGAAATTCTTCAAATAAATATGCTAAGGATGCAACACATTCAAAGAAACAAAGATTGGAAACATAAAAAGAAACAAAGATTGGAAACATAAAAAGAAACAAAGATTGGAAACATAAAAAGAAACAAAGATTGGAAACATAAAAAAGAAAGATGGAAACATAAAAAACAAAAAGATTGAAAATATAAAAAGAAGCTATGATTGAAATGTAACATTATCGAATCAGTTAGTATAAACATTGTAAAATTTGTATAGAAACAAAAGCAATAGAAGCCATTAAATGGTTAATTAGGAGATTAGGTCAGTAATTTC